>CM074719.1:101555320-102059865 GCA_037306005.1 Rhinophrynus dorsalis | reverse complement strand
TCCTCCCATGCCTTCTGGCTGCATCACGCTGCCTCCAACAGTAGTCCAGATGGAGAGGGGCGATGGACAATCTTCAGTAAGCAAAACAAAAATCTTGCCCTCCTTCGTCAATGGGGGCAGGGTTTTCCTTATACTTACTGTGTGAAATTTATTCCTTGCTGCATCTGTCCGGTCCCATGACTGGATTGCAGATCTAAGGGGAGGTGGCCAGATTGGGAAGGAGGTGAATCGATTTACCTTGAATAGCTTTTGAACTACAAAACTGTAAGTCATTAAACATAGTGCCAAGAGTTATAAATAGCATAAAGAAGACTAGGATATCCGTTTTAATAGAGACATTACTATCCCTAAATGCTATAAGGGGTCCCCGACATAATGGGCTGCAATATATTCAAGGGATTTCTAGTATTAAAGGGGTTAACCCCTGTTCAATGTCAGAGGTATCCCCCTCTAGCACAAAAGCGCAATGTCAAACATTAGGCACTTTGGGAGTATTTTGTACCCTATGCTACGACACTTTTGCCTGGGTATAGTACTTATAAAATCACTTGTACCTCTCCGAGCTGTGAACCTCTCATGTGTCCAGTCTGTTCCAGTAGAATTTCCCTTATCTTTGACACTTCTATGGACGAGTCAGAGATTTCTTTACCCATCTTCAGGATCATGTCATGAGCAGCAGTCTTTGTCGAGAGCAGCTCCTCTTGTATCTTATTCAGCTCTCTCCTGCACACATGCAAACATGTTTTTAAAATAATCTTGCGTGTCCATTGGGTGACACAGGGACCATGAGGTAAAGGATACACCACCAGGAGGCAGGGCACAATTAACTAAAAAGTAAAACAGTAACTAAAATCTTTCATCTCCTCTGCCCTAGTTTACCCCCCACATGCCACCTAGCTTTTCATGTCCTTAATAGGACACAAGGCTAGGTCTCCCTCTGGAGACCTCATGTTTTCTCCATTTTTTTTTTATATTCATTTTAATTTATTTGCATATTGTAATCCTCTGCAAAGTGACCAAATCAGGAAGACTGAGCCTCAGGCCACTCTCCAATGTGGGAAAGGTCCATCTTACTCCTTAGGATGCACTCCTGATACACAGACTGCCCTTGGGGATTTGGGGCTACACAGGCTTCATCCATGCAGGGCAATGCTCCCCTGATGTCTGAACCAAGAATAGAATTTAGAACTATGGGAAACTTGCAATTTTTTTTACTCCTCCCCAAGTAATTTGGATGCATATGAAATGAGTAATCTGCACAATACCAGATGGGTGTTATATGCATTTTATCATTTGGGAATGCTTTGCATGCTACCATACTCTATGTATTTAACTATATAATAGGATTGCTTTTACCTACACTATATTGTTTATTTTGGAATGCCTGTTCTACACATGCTTTGCATTAGTACACTAACCTCTGAATAAACGGACAGTGCATGTTCCATACTTTTCACAGCGAACACTTGCAAAGCAATCCTTTCCTTATAGTAAGCAACCCTTATTGAAAGAAGAAGCACTTATGAGAACCATGACTGCACTTCAGCCGTTAGAGAACACACTTCCAGGCTCAAATATAACAGCCTCATCGGATGGTTCCTTAAAAATATTCCCTGGAGCTTGTTATGGTGCCACTTGTCTCAATATGGCCTGGCAAAAATCATGCAGGGCTCCGCTGTAATGGTGACCCTTTTTTTCCCCTCTCCCTGGGCACCACTGGTGGACGTCTTTAACCAGCCCTTTTTCAGCACCATGTATCTTTACTGTGGAGAGAGGTTTCAGAGGGGGGGATTTCCAGCACCTCTTCTCCAATCAACGTGTTCTTTGGTTGCTGGGCATCAACATGGCCAATCTTCTCTTTTCTTAACCATCTGAGTGACAGAGGTGTATGAAATGCTTTGCAATGAATTGCATTTGTATCTGGAACGCAAAGGGTTAAATATTTAAGATTTTGTTTGTTTTATTGGCCTGTTGAGGATTAACTTCTCCTTCCCTTGTGCAGTTTTTTCTCACTCAGGCTCTCATACATTTATATTAAATGGTGCTGCTTTGAGCACAGCTCCTAGGATACTGACTATTTTCCATCCTCCTTGTAGGGTACATAATTGTTCTAGACACATTTTCTTTTCTGGACTCCTGCCTTCTGTTGGAAGGATGAAAAGTGTAGGGTTCCTCTCCTTTTAGGTCTGATCTTTGAGAGCCTTCTAGTACCTTCCTACTTTGTTTTATAGCACCTCTACAGCCTCTCTTTACTTATCTGCTGGTGACACTCAGACACTTTTGTAGCCAAATTCTTCATAAGAGACTATATCTTCTATCTTACCCAAGATATAGAGGGAGACACCAGACAAAGAGGGAGCAAATCCAGCTCCACAATAGTTACTTTTAATGCCCGTTCCAATGAAATATGGATTGCTATCATTATGGTATTTGTGAGGCATGTGCATCTGTCCAAGCCAAACATCTTACCATAGTTGGTCATCCTCTCACAACCCAAATGGGTTAGCCTACTGTCTCAGTCAGTGATTTGCAGGATTATATTGACAAGTTTATTGGCAATTGGCTCATTAAGCCCCACTCTCCTTAAGAGAGCACCCTCTCCAAGTGTAGAAAGAGATACCTCCTTTACAGTGGACAAAGCCTCTTCTGAGGAGGGAGAAAGTTATGAAAAATCAGGAAGCGAGGATGAAGACTTCCTGTCTGAGGACACTGAGCATTCTGCCCTGGGAAAATTTTTCACGGTGTTGGAGGACAGAGTGCCCTGCGATTTCTTGATAAATAAATTCCTATACTTTTGTAGGGTGGAGGAGAGAGAGGACTTACATTTTTACTTTTGACTTAATGATTTAATGTCCTACCGCCCGGAGAAGGATATTTTACCCCCTTGGTACCTGTGTCCCTCAATACATTAAAATCACTTATTAGTAGAAAAATCACCAATTTCTGGCACTGCGTAGAAATACAGCCTTTGGAACAACACACAAATGTTAAAATTCAAAAACAGAATGCACCTTGTGGGACAGATAATCATACTTTACTGATTTACATTCATATTTTAGTGAAGTTGGGAGTTGGCTTGTATTGAGTTGGAGATGCCTCCATCAAGGGATGTATAAACATAAGGGGGGGGGGGCAACACTCAAAACAAACCACTATCTGCCAGGCCAGCCTTGGTACAATGTTAGCCATGGAACCCACACTACACTGTCTTCCAAGCCAAACTTGTTCTACTGGTAGCCACAGACGCACACTACATTGTCTGATGGCCCAGCCTTATTCAAAGTATACCTCCCAAGCCTTTTTCCACTGGAATTCCCAAAACCATGTTACTATGTCTGCCAGCCCAGCCTTGTCCCACTGGTAGCTAAAGATCCACACTACACTGTCTGCCAGCCCATTCTTGTTCCAGTGGTGGCCACAGAACCACACTACACTTTTTTGCCAGTTCAACCTGGTTCTACTGGTAGTCACAATTACAGTAGAGTAGCTACCAGTTCAGCCTTGTTCTAATGGTAGTCAGATAACAACAGTAAACTATCTGCCAGGCCAAACTTGTTTCGGTGGAAGACATTAAAACACACTACTCTGTCTACCAGCCCAGGCTTGTTCCACTGGTAACCATAGAACCACACTATACTGTTTGCCACCCTGGCCTTGTTCCAGAAACCATTGCTCCCTCCCACTGTGTGTTAAAGTGAACCGGTCACCTTGACCTTTTAATTATTTATTTTTACATATTTGAAAATGTCATTCAAGCCTAACCAAAAGTCCAGCAGATATACAGATTAGGAAACATTCACAATTATTTCTTTGAAGAAATGAAAGTCTCCTGGTGCAGCACAAAGCTTAAGTAGCATATGAAAGGTCACCTAAGTCCTTCATTAGCTGATGAAACATCACTGAAAATCTTCATTAGCATATGAAAAGTCACTTTTACAGAAGGGGTACCACAATTAATATATGGTACAAAATATGAATGTCTCCTTAATAGTACATTTGCTGGTCTTTTGGCCAACATAACACATAGGCAGTTTTAAAGCTGAACGATCATAAAAATATCATTGCCCCCCACTTACTAACATAGCGATAGGCAAAGGCATACTGTCATTATGCTGAATAAGTCTAGCATTATTGTTGAAAACCAACTTCTTCAGCAGCCACCAGCGGGAAACAACACAGGCATCTTGGAAAAAAGGTATCTGGGAGTCTGCGCCATCTGTCCCGTTCACGGGCAGGATTGGTGAGTGGCGTTCCTTGGTACCTTAAGGTACCTGGAAGTTACTGACGGCACAGGCGCATAGAGCTTTTCTTGTAAGGTCTGTACAGCCTGATGTGAGCCGAAGAAGTTGGCATTCACAATAACGCGGGACTTATTCAGTCTAATGACAGTATGCCTTTGCCTATCGCTAAATTAGTAAGTGTTTGGAGGGCAATGAAATTTTGATGATTGTTCCGCTTTATTGATCTTTTCATATATGCAATTCTGAATCAAGGTGACAGGTTCACTTTAATCCTTCCCCCCCCCCTTGCTATGGTTGTTTCATCTGACCAGTATCCTCTGGTGCTCTGCTCTGCTCCCCTCCCCACGTAGCGTCTCGATCCAGCCTCCTCTGATCACGGAGGATTTTTATAAAAAATAAATAAATAAAATAAAAGTATTCAAGCTAGTTTCTATATTTAGTTAATTATTAGCCAAACTTGGATAGGGGTGATAGTTCCCCTTTAAAATGCACACAAACTAGCAAACTGTACCATACAGTTCAAGAACACTAGTCTATTAAATATCAGTATTGTCACTGACTTGATCAGTAAATAAATTCATATTTTTGAATAGCCGACAGGTGTAGGTGTGTGTGTGTAGGGGTGTGTGTGTGTGTGTGTGTGTGTGTGTGTGTCAATAGCTACTCTGCCTGGAATTGCTCCATTTAAACTGTTAAAAGTCCAAGTGATGCAGAAGATGCAAAACCAGAAAATAATACTCCGAGCAGTATACATCTGAAGTGTACTAACTGCACCACAGGGGGAGGAGACTTCCTCTTGATTTAAATTTGAAGAAATATGCTGAAGACTTTCAAAGGGTTAAAATCTTCATTTAAATTAATCTTCTCTCGCCTATGGTTTGATGAAGACGGCCTTGAGTTCTCAAATATGGATGTAAAGGAAACTGTACAAGATAAATTGTAGATCAGGGATGGGCAATCGGAGGCCCTCCAGCTGTTGTGGACTACAACTCCCATAATCACCAGACAGCTGTCGACAGGCTGGGGATGATAGGAACTGTAGTGAAAGCTGAAGGATCTCAGGCTGCATAAACTGGTTGTAGACAATAGAACTGAAAATAATGATGTCCTTACTGTAGATCATTTAGCATGTCCTTCTGCGTCTCACACTGCAAGTTCCGTTCACGCAAGGCAAAGAGATTGTTTTTAAGTTGCAATTCAGTCTCTGCATCCTGCTTGCGGCATATGCTGTTCTCCTGCTCAAGAAACTAGTAAAGAGAAAGAGCTGTATTAAAACAATATATAACAACACCATGCTACCATCAAAATAAAAAAATACCCTGGACTGCTCTGTGCAGTCCCAAAATGGCACTAATCTTAATTTAGTGCATAACCCCATATTATTATATTTCAGGAGACTGACCTCAATGCTCTCTTTGTAAGCTGCAATTTGAGACAAATGTTGCCTCTGTTGCTCTTGTAAATGTTTCTGTAAAGCCTGGTTCTCTTGTAGAGCCTTCGACAGATCCATCTCCAACCTGATAACAGGGTTGATTGAGTTAGTTAAGAGAGACATATACAAACAGCCTTATACTCGAGTGCAATGCTAAGGTAAAACAACTACACCACAGGGGAAAAAGGAAAATTCTCAGTTGTATAAATGGATTTTTTGTTGCCTCCGACAATCGAGGTGCTAAAAGTCGAAATTAAGTAAATGGGAAGTTTGGAAATTGTATTCATCCACTGTGGTGCCAGCTGGTTTGCCATAATTGCTTTGTGTACTTGCAGATAAATCCTTTTCTCTTAGCCCATTTGGAACACTGGAACTCTAGAGACTTCCTCTGACATTTCACTGTACCCCCACCTGCACATGCTTAGTTTAATGTATAGCAAAGCCAAAAGAAAAGAAAACAGAAGTGAAAGAAGAAAAGGAACCCCTGAACAGAGAACCCAAGAGGACCTCCAGTCTGGGTGAAAATAATGGTGTGCATTGCTCGATACTTAATTTGATGAGGATTATGGGAAACATAGATAGTGGAGGGAAGGCATATATAAAAGTCTGTAGTTCCATGGAATCATTATAGCATCCACTGCTATAGCTTGTGGGTCTCTTGTTCTTGCATAGAATATTGTGAGTTTTCTCTTCCTTCTTGATGCCATCAAGTCTATTTCTGGTACCTCCATCGCTCTTATCTGAAGGAATATTTCCTGTTTCAATCCCCATTCCCCTGGGTCTATGGTCTGGTGGCTGAGGTAGTTTGCCTTCCAATACTCCACTCCCAGAATATATATGGATGACAATGCCAGAACATTGTTTTTCGCCCAGAGGAGGATTTTTTCAACTTCCATCCAAGCAGCTTTGCTCTTTGTTCCCCCTTGGGGATTCATGTAAGCCATTGCTGTGGCATTGTCAGACTAAATTTGAATGGGAAGTATCTTCAGGATTTTTCTCCATGCGGAAAGTGCTTTATAAATTGCACGCAGCTACAGAATGCTCATGTTTCTCTGATGGAGACCATCAACCCTGAATAGAATGATGTTTGTATATTGCTTCCCCAGCTGAACAGACTGGCATTTGTTGTGTTTATTTTCCATTATGTTACCGAGAATAGTTTTCCTGTGGACAGGTTTGGATGTGTGAGCCACCAATGCAGTGATTGTTTGTTGGTCTTTGTTATAGTCCTCATATGGTGAAGATGGTTTGGATTTTTGGACCAGTTGCAGAGTAGTTCCAATTGTAACAGTCTCATGTGAAAGTGAGCAAAATGAACAGTTCCCCCCCCCCCCACAGTGCAATGCCTGACTGAGATTTCTGGTTGTGTGAGAAACATATGGATTTTCTCCTCTAGGTCCAAAATTTTGTCATAAGGTAATCTCACCCTTTGATTTTCGGAATCTAGTATTAATCCCAGGAATTGCATCTCCTGTGATGGAACTAATTAAGATTTGTTTAGATTGATAATCCAATCACGATTCTTCATTATTTCCATTGCTAGATGATGATGTTGAGTTAATTCTATGGACGGAGCTTTTAGTAACAGGTTATCTAGGTATGGAGTCAGGTTTACTCCCTATGATGATAAGAGTAGCCATCACCTTGGTAAGCACTCGTGGTGCTGTGGCTAGTCTGAGAGTGCCACAAATTGATAGTGTTGGTTTTGGAAAGCAAACAGAATATATCAATAGTGTTCAGTAAATGGAGCTATGTATCTTTGATGTCCAATGATGTTATGAACTCTGCTGGGTCCATGGCTGCCATCACTGATCTGATTGATTCGATCTTGAACTTGGGTACTCTGCGGAATTTATTTAATGCTTTTAATTCCAAGATTGGACAGAATCCTCCATCTTTATTGGGAACCATAAAAAGATTGGAATAAAAACCTTTGAACTTTTGTTCTTCAGGCACTGGGATTATTACCCTGTTCTCTAGGAATGACCCAATCTCTTGATGGAATGTCTCAAAGTGTTTTTTTATTTGCATCCCCTGACATGAAAAAACAAAGTGGTGGTAGGGTTGTGAACGACATCCTGTGCCCTTCTTATATCATCAACTGAAATACCCATTCTTCTGTAATTGACATCCTCCATTGCGGATTGTAATATCGGAGTCTTCTCCCTAGCAGAGGATCTCTGGGGCACATCCCGAAATCTGTACTGTGGTAGGCTTGGGTTCAGAGGACTTGGGTCTGTTTTTCTTATGAGCCCAAGCTGGTTTTGTTTTATCATAACAAAAGGAATCTCCTGATGTATTGGGTGTTGCTTGTTGGGGAAAGCCTTTGCGATCTCCAACGTTTTCCTTTTTGAAGTCAAATCTTCTTGGTTTATTTTGTGATAAAAATTCACTTTTGCCTCCAGTGGCTTTGACTGCCAAATTTCTCCAGTACTGCGGAATCTGCATTCCATATCTTGAGCCACAAGGTACGCTGTGCTGTAACTGGTAGCTGAACATTTGGCTTTTCTTGCTATTTCCAAGGCAGCTTTGTCTATATAGAGCATGGCTTCTTGTAGGTAACCTAGTAGTGGAAGTATATTCTCTTGGGGTGTGTTGTCTTGGAGAGCTTGTATAATTTGGGTTTGCCAAGCCTCTGTCTCTCTGCATGTCCATGCTGAAGCAAGTGATGCTGTAATGACTGCTCCCTGCACAGAGAATATTAACCTATTTAATGTACCAATTGTTTTGTCTGCTGAACCTTTAAAGGGATAGTAACACTTCGTTTTAACTTTATTTTATTTTGTAGGCATTAAAAAAACATGAAGAATGATATAAGTCTTATCTCTCAAACCTTTATGGTTTATGAGATATTCACAAGCAAAGTTCCCCTCCCCGCCCCTTTTACCTAGTGTAAACAATCTCTTCTCAGATGTGAGTCTGGTTGTATGACAGTACAGATAACAGAAGGGGACAATTTTCTTTGTATGAAAACAATGAAAGCCCTTCCCCCCTTGACAAGTTTTTCAGCTTTTTCCATTATCTTAATTGAAGATTGTCCCTCTCTGCAGTCTACCTGGGCATCGCCCTTCTGATCTGGTTGAACAGGGGGGGGGGGGGGTACTTTGTTTGTTAATATCTCTTAAACCATAAAGGTTTCAGAGATAAGACTTATATCATTCTTCATGTTTTTTTAATGCCTACAAAATAAAATAAAGTTAAAATGAAGTATTACTATCCCTTTAAGTGCTGCTGCACTTGGTGTTGGAATTGTTGTATGTTTAGTCTGAACATCGTGGAGTTTACTGCTGGAGGGTTAAACCAAAGGTCTACTTTCTCTTTAGGGAATGGGTAAAAGCATTCAAATTTCTTGGGTATTACCAAGGATTTATCTGGATTACACCAGATATATGTGATTATTTGGTCTAGCTCCTCATAAGCAGGAAAAGTGATGAGGATTTCATTTATGCTTAAAGAGGGATTTGGATGAAGTACCTTTGACTTGTTCCATAGATACTTGCAGAACTTCCAGAATTGCTTTAATCAAAGAATCTGCAGATTCTATGTCTCATTCTCATCTTGTATGAACCGCTCTGCCATGAACATAGACTGTTCAGTTATCACTGTGTAACTCTCCCTCATCATATGATGAGTCTTGTAAAGAAAAGGCTATATCTTTAGAGAAACCCATAGGTAGAGATCTTTTAGTAGCTACACATGGTGTCTCTGCTAACCATCTAATACCCTGTCTAGGGTATTTGCTATTAAACCAGGTGAGGCCTTAGCCACTCTGGCTAGTTTATATGCTACCTTGTTTCATTTCTCTGAGGAGAATTTGTGAATGCACGCACGCGCTTAGAGCTGCGCGTTGCCAGAAAGGCCCACAAATACCCATGTAATGCAGTTGGATGAAAATAAATCATCGTATATATGCTATAACTTGTAGTGCTACCATGAATGAATATTGCCTACATTAAAAATCTTGTTCCATCGGAAAGCTGCTTACATACTTCCTTCTGATCAGACAATGACTGAGCTTGGACATTCGCCGTTTCAAACGGAAAACTGCTGTCCCAATGGAACTAGCATATGTAAATGGTGAAGTTTATCATCCAAGGACTCTCCTCGCTACACCAGAGCCCTGAGTCATTATATAATTTACACAAGTAGAAAATAATAAAAAACAATAATCAGTAAATAGATGAATTTCTCTTCTTGAAGAAGGGAATCTGTGTACCTCCTGAGGGACACTTCAAAAACAGAGAGTTAAAAAGTTGGACGAGGGGTACAGGCACCAGGAAATGGGAGGAGTTTCATTTAGGATGCCCTGCTTCCTGTAAGCACACTCCTATACCCCATGGTCCCTGCATCCCTCAATGACACTAGAGAAAGTTCCATATAGAAAGTGAAAAGGCAAAAAAATGCTCCTCAGTTGTAGAGTATGTGCTGAAGTGCAAACCAGCAGCACGAGTGCAAATCAGGCATCTAAACCACAGAACAAGTAACTCCCGGACAGAGAAACAGGGAAATACTCATAGGTCCTGTGCCAAACTGAAACAGTTAGGGCTTCAGGCCCCTATACATCTATGAGAAAGAGCTTTAAAGAAGCTATGAGGAAAGGCTGGGAATGCAAGCCATCCTCCACGGGCTAGGTCCTGTAAAAAAAATACAACACAAAGAGGCCAGAAATAGGAGCCTGCCTAAAGGGGAATTATATAGCCCCACAACATAACCATAAAAATAAAGGCTATTTAAGAGAGCTGTGCCCATGCAACCTCCTGAGTCACAGGATTACTTAAAACTGAACATGTGTAAAGTGAAAAGGAGGTGGGAGTCTCTGCTTCAGAGGCATGTGTGTGTGTGTGTAGTGCCATGCCCTCATGGAGGAGAAGACTTTACCCTATGGTTCCTGTGTTACACATAGGATGTATCAGAACATAAGTGTGAAAACAGACCCATTAATCTCTTGTGGAATATAATATGTTTAGTTCTTGCAGTGAAGGCAGGGGGAGCTAAGCCAGGGGTAATTAATCTTTGGACTATCTATCTATTGTGGAGAACACCCATCATCCACCACCAGAAGTTGTCGGTTCAAAGATCAACAACTTCTGATTAAAGAGTAATAAATGTTTATTATGAAAAACAAATTGAAAAACAAATTGTAATATTTATTCTACTGTAAAACACTGATGGCAGATCCATCTTTCCAAAGTTATTACATTTTAACAGTTGTACTTTTTACACAGTGCCATCTTGAGTCCAATGAATCCCTCTACAGTTTAGTTTGAGTCCAGAGAGACCATTAATCTATGGAAGCAGCGAGTTGAGTACTATAGTTCTCTATTGAATGTTAAAGTAACATCTCCACTACTCTGACAGTTTGACCGGTTCTAACTTTTGAATACAGTATCTGCCAACAATGGGAATGTACTTGTTTAACTTAACAGAAAAAGCTTTAAATTTTTTTTTTTTATCCTATAATACAATTTTTTTATTGATCCTTTAAGAAAATGTTGGAAAGAAAAAACAAAACAAAACAAAAAAAAACAACAAAGCACATGAGCAACGTGTCTCCTCATAGTGCATAACCATCCAAGGAGTCAGACATGGCACACAAACACTTTATACTCTACTCAAGTAGGATGAAAGAAGCGGGGTGGAGGAGAGATATTTGGAAGATACTTTTAACCCATTGTGTGATACAGATGCCTTTTATGCACTGAGAAGCAATGGATTGAAAAAAACTTTGTATTATTTTAATTTAACTAACAAAATTGTCCAGTGGTGTCTTCAGTTAAATTAACTATATTCCAATTAGGTGTGGAAGTACATAGAACCAGCACGGGATTATATTTTCTCAAATGTAAAATACTATAATATTTGTCTAGTATCAGTAATGGGTAAACTATAAATACTATATATAGACCCTAAAAAGCCAGTTATTCATGTCTACAGTAAGCATACGTTATCACATCAATGTATGGACCCACTCGAGTGCCCAAGGATACACGCGGGGGTCAAGACAAAAGCGGAGTATGTTTTGAATCCTTTTCTATTGTGATGCTATTTAATATTTACATGCCTGCTTTCTAAGATTGTTTTGTACTTTAACCTTTTAAGGATAGTTGGATGGGATTGCCACTTGAAACATGGCATAAGAATTTTAAATGAGAGAGAGAGAGAATGTGTAGTATTTGTAATTTATTTGTGCCATACAGTGCATTTGGTTTGCCTTAGTTCTTTATAGTGTATCAGGCTCATAAAGGGCAACTGAAAGAGAAGCAGGAAGAGACAAGGATAAGACAGCATGAAAAGGAAAGAAAACAGAAAAGAGAAATAAAACAATCACCTGGGTATAACCTCTGCAGACAGCTGCTTGTTACGGTCCTGTATTTCCTGGCCCCTGAAACATGAAAATGTCGGTTCAAAGAATTATTATTCACAGGCAACACATTAGGCTGGATTTTAGACAATCAGAAACCAGGTGTATGAGGACATTACAATGACATATTAGTTCAGGACCTCTACATACTAGATATGTTTGAATCTCTCACCGAATAGTTGCCTCGTCAAGTTCTTTTCCTAGTAGTTTCAGAGAGCAATCCTTTGCACACAGTTCCTCCATCTGCTCACAATTTTCCTGTTTCAGCTGATCGACTTCAGTTTCCAGGTCACACAAATGTTTCAACAGAGATGCTAACTCTGGACATAAAAATAGGTTAAAGAATAAGCATCTGAAATCTGTACACAGGAGGTTAGATAATAAAATCTCAAACAAGACCTCTCTAGCATTCTGAGGATTCAAAACCTCTTAAGTCAATAGAAACGTTTATTTGTCCCAGATGCCCTATCATGTCAAATATGATAAATATGCATTACAAAAAAAAAAAAGGAAGGGAGAACATACCTGAGCCTAGGCGAGTTGTTTCAGTTTTCAGCTGGGCATTTTGATGTTTAACGTCTGCCAGCTGAGCACACACCTATAAAGTACAAGTACAGGCTGAGTGAACATTTAATACTTCTTAAAAGCAACAGAAAACCCTGTTCCTCAATGATCTGAAAACAAATGCTATGTGTCTCTGCCTACTATGATCCAAGTCTGGAAAACTCGAGGATGAACACTTATCCAATCCAGAAAAATTCCTGCAAATTCGGGTGAATATCTCCACTGCTTTCTGCTTGATTGGCAACTAGGTAATATGGAGTATGAGATGGACAAACTTCCTGACTACTCAAACAACATGTATACAGTATACATTGACCCTAAAAAAAAAACAGTTCTCCAAGTCTACTATAAGAGTACATTATCACATCAATGTATAGACCCACTTGAGCATCCAAGGAAATGTGGTTGTAAAAACGAAAGCTGAATTTGTTTTTAATTCTTTTCTATTGTGATGTTATTTAATATTTTTATGGCTATATTCTAAGATTGGTTTGTCCTTTATCCTTGTAAGGATAGTTGGATGGGATGGCCACTTGAAATATAACATATGGAATTTTATATCTATTTTATTAAATGGATTTCATTACAGACATGGTTGTGGTAAAGATGGAAGTTGGACGTTTTTACATCTACTAACTATTGGATTTGAATGTCCAATATTTTAAATAAATATATATATATATATATATATATATATATATATTATACACACATTCACTTTACTTCATGATGTACATTTTTCATTTTATATAAACCATGGAACAGTTAAAAAAAATTCTTAAAAAGTATTCAAATTTCTATGTTGGGTTACGTATTTTGTGTGTATTCTGAAATGGCTCCATTAGATCTAGTTTTGAATAAGAGATGTGGATATTATTGAATACATGGACCTGTGGTGGTTGTGGGGATCCATGAGGTATTTCGTCCACAAAGACAAGGGTACGTATTTGTTGTCCCATTATCAGATAGTGAATAGGAGGAAAAAGTGTCCATACATAGCCTTTCCTAGCTTTGGGACTGATGAAAAAGGTTAGATGCTTTGAAGTCCACTTGTTACCTTGGGCACTCGAGTTGGTACATCATTGATGTGATAAAGTACTGTTATGGTAGATATTGTTGGAGAATTGGTTTTAGGGTTCCGCGCAGAAATTGGCACACATCAGGTAAATTCATTAAGTATTAACTGCCGAGGTACCAGAAAAGGATGGAGGGGGTGTAGTCAGGGATACAGCCATTGTTTTCAGAGAGTTTAGAAACAAAGTTTACTATTCCTTTATAGGTGTAGAAAACACTATGGGGAAAGAAAAAAACAAAAAAAAACAAACACATTTTAAGTTTTTCCTGAAAAGTTCAAAGGTACATGGGATGTTAAGGCAAAAGTTTTTTTTTTTTTTTTTTTGTTTGTTTTTATTTTCACAGCGATTGTTCTATGCATAGCTTGTATCACACAGAAAAACACCTTTAACTTTTTATAAATTATCGTATAGAAGTAGGGATTACAGTGTTTTTTTTTCAGCTGGAAAAGCCATACAGTATATATTTTTTTCATAAGAGTTTACTAAATTCGGAAGTGGTGCAGTTCTACAGCAAACCTCATACACCAAACCTGCTGCTCGAAGGAAAAAAAATACCCATTGATTTAAATGGTGTTTTAACCTCTTCAACGCTATTAAAGGTTTTCAGTCAATGGCATTTATTTGTCCCCAGTGATGTAGATGGGTTGCACAGAAGTGCTGGTGGAGTTCAGTAAGAGTCAAGAAAGGATGCTCCATAGATTAATACACCTTTCATACAGATGACACCAACGCAGTGATGCTGCACTGGTTATGTTACCTATTGAGAAAGGCACCATAATCCTGCATAGGACCTTTCACACAGGTAACTATTGTCTCAGATGAATGCACTAATGTCCAGCATACAGCAACTTTACTGCATTCCCTCAGGTATGCAGAAAGGAAGGTCTGACCAGATCACCATAAGGGTAGATAAAAATTCCCTTTGATTTAAATTGGACTTTTTATGCCATTGAATGCTAGATGGAAGCCTTCTTAGTATTAAAGGGATTCAAATTCCATTAAGACCAATGGTAATTTTAGGAATTTTTATTTATCTGCTACGGTGTAGTTGGCATGCTTCATAATCGCTCATCATTTGCTTTCTGCATAAGGCCAATGTCTTCTCTCATACTTAACCCTTTGAGTGCCAGAGGGATACGGAAAGCATTGCATACCCTTCTGGCACTCAAAGGGTTAATCTCTTACCAACAGTTGTCGGTTGAGCACTAGCAACATCATGTGACAATGATTGCACTGCTGCAAGCTGAATTCATCGTGTCCAATTGAACGGTTTAGTCAGAGAAACCATAATGTTCTAAACTAATGCTTAGTTCACACAGGAACCTGGTGCAGCGATAGCAGCACAACAAAAATTGCAAGAGTTACTGTGTCACATGGGCATCTATCACAGGGCAAGTAAATGACTGACAAAGAATGCTGCAACTTTCCAACAGTAGATTAAAGAATCTACAAAAGTATAATGTAAATTTCAAAGACGCCACAGGTAATTCAGTATTCTCTGTGGTTTAGAATGGGAGAAAAGTATTCTGGGAGGGGAAGGAAGGAAAAACAAAAACAAAAAAAAAACAAAAAACTTGCTACACTATTGCAGTCAAAATGCAACATCATGCAATTCCTTTTAACTGTTACTACTAAAAACAGTGAGTATGCTCTCAAGGGAGTAAGGCATAAGAGTGAATTATGCGTTATATTGGCTCACTATGCACGTACTTCATCATTTTCTGAGTAGGCCAAATCTCTTTCTCTCTTTAAAGATTCATACTCTTGAAGTGCAGTTCGAGTTCTCTTTTTCATAACTTCAAATAAACGCCAGTGATGGGACATAAGCTCCCTGGCTTGAGAGCACTGTAAGAACAAAACAACACAAATAGAAAAATAGGTGTAACAGTCCATGGTCATCAACAGAAGAAACACCTTGAGAACCAATAGTATGTTTTATCACCTGTAATTGTAAATGGTTTCGGTCTTCTTCCATTTCAGAGCAAACAGACAGAGCTTTTTGAGAAAATTCCACCAATTCTTCATTGTATGATAGCTGAGAACAAAAATAAGACGGGTCAGCCATCTAGCACCTGGCAAGAATGTCAAACAGTTGCCCAACCTCCCCCCTTGAATATGATCAGAGGGTATGATGCAGGTGTGCTGGTATAAGTGGTGTGTTCTCTTTTGTATAGCAAGTCCAGTACCAGAGCAGTCAGCAAAGCATTGTATGTACAAAGCTATTTATTTAGCAACAAATGCACACAGACCTTCAGAAAGCTAATAGCAAAAACAATTCAAATCTAGAAGAAGTGCAGGAGGCTAAAATTACCTTTAATAAATGTTTTCTTTAAAGTGGACCTTTCACCTCATTTCAAGTTTGCATATTTGAAAACTACATTAAAAACTGCCTGTATGTCATGTTAGCCAAAAGACCAGCAAATGTACAGTTAAGGAGATATTCATACTCATTACCATATGCTAATGTATGCCGATTTCAGTACTAGTACCATTTCATATGCTAATGACGGTTCAGTAACATTTCATATGCTGATGCAGCTCTGTGCTGTACCAAGAAATATTCATACTCACTTTTCCCAGACATAAAAGGGTGAATATCTCCTAAACTATACATCTGCTGGAATTTTGTTTTCAAATATGTAAAGAAAATGTCATGGTGATCAATCCACTTTAATAGATTATTGGTAACAGGCATTAGGGAGCATCTTGAACTAACAGTGCATTAGGCTGATGGAAGAGAGAGAGAAACAGGTTGAAGTAGCAGTTGTGTCCCCCAGGAAGCACAATATGTGAAACAGTAAGAAAACAATAATAAAAAAATAAACAAAAAATGATGTGTGTATTATATACATTGGGGTTTATGTATAGATAACCATTGCATTCAAATGTATTTGTCCCCAGTGGTGCAGATGGTTTACTTTACATTTTGCATTGAGCCTGTGCATGAGAGTGAGCATAAGTGAGGGAGGGAGAGCAAGTGTGCAAGAGAAAACTGTACTCCCATCATGGACAACACAGACTGAACTGGAGTAGTCCTACGGAGCATGCCAACCGCACACGCAAAATCCCAGTTATTTAAATGGGGCTGTTAATCACTTGAATGCTAGAGATCTTTCTATCTTTCAGTGAATTAAAAGACCCATTGAAATCAATGTGAATATTGGGAATTTGTATTTCCCCCTCATGGTGCAGTTTGTTTGCACCAGTTCTTAGTACATGAACCTGTAAATGAAGAGAGACCCTATAACATGAATTTGCACTACACTTTTATAAGTCATAGCAGGCAGCACATAATGGAGTACTGAACTATAGCTTTTCAGTGTCACAAGTATTACATTCTACATTTCAAAAATAATGGGCAAGTGTTAATTTTTAAGTGCGCTTCATTGCCTTCATAATAAAAAAAAAAAAAAAAAAAAAAAAAATACCACCTTGCTTTGTTATAACTTCTGAATAAAGCATAGCACAGAAACAATTTTATGTCCTCGTTTTACTCAGCAGCTAAGTATGCATTTCCTGCATCTGTGTTACTATTTCTTACATTGTTCATATTTATGGCCAGTCCTGACATGATTATAACATACAAAGGATAGATAGGCACTAGGAAATAGCTAGCTACTACAAAAGTAAATTTCCACTCTGATAATGGGGTGCACTCCGGAGCCAAAAAGTACTACAAAAACCAAACTATAGAGCCCCGTGGTGGAAAAGAAAGAAAGAAGATCCACCCGGAGTAACTATATTAGTAGCTCCTTCTAAGAGGCACTCAGTAGTAGACACATATATTTGTTTACAAAAGAATCATCTTTATTTGGATACAAAGAATAACCAAAATCACATAAAAGCATTTAAAACCAAGTAGTTGGGTAGAACCCCAAAATACAAAAGTCCCTAGTAATAATGCATGGGAAATAAGCCCTCGATACCAAAGTACTGCATACCAACAATAAATAACACATACATAAATAGATATTGAAACCAATGATGAAGCGTCTACTGCACATCACAACAGACGCAGCGCCATCGGCTTACACTGGCTCACCAGATTCTGATAATGACAAATACAACATCAAATATATTTATCATATCAAAAGGCAATATACTTATCTGGTAAATACGTTAAACTAGACATCACTAGGGCATCTGCACCGGAACTCTGATAAACTGGGTTCTATCCCAACCTCTAACCATCCCCACGCGTATCGCCATTATGGCTTCGTCAGTGGCAATTGCTGCCACACGTGTTTTAACCCTTTAGGGACCAGAGCAATGTGCATCTCATTGTCCAGCAATCTTGTCCTTAAAGGGTTAATTAGAGGAACTATCACATTATGAGTTTTAAAAAAGAATGGCCAAGACATTATAAAGTGTTAGTTCTATGTTAAAGGCTACATAGTTGATGAGGATCCATAATTGAGGAGGCTGGAAAAAAAAAAAAAAAAAAAAGAAAAAAGACATGCGTACATCAAGTCCAGCCCATGCCAAAATGTCCCTGTTGAACCAGAGTAAGGCAACAAAAACCACTGAAGCCATTTCCAATTAAGCCCCAAATGGGTAAAAAAAAAAAAAAAAATACTCCTTCCTGACATCCAGCCTCTGTGTAGTCCACAGGCTTTGAATAAAAAAAGCAGGCTATTGTGGCCATCTATAGTCTTCCCTGGAGAGGGAGAACAGTCAGCTTACAAAACCCCACTAACCTAATAAATGGACACGAATAGGGATGGACAAGTATTATAAGTACCCACAGTCCAGAGAGTCTCCGAACTCATTTGGAAAACTGAAAAAAACTTAAAAGTAAAGAAAAAGTTTCATGAAGAAATGAGCCTTCTACCTCCTCGGTGGTATGTAAAGAAAAGTAGTGGGTTCAGCTGAATTCTTGAGATACTTAAAGGGCTAGTAATACTTCGTTTTTAACTTTATTTTATTTTGTAGGCATTAAAAAAACATGAAGAATGATATAAGTCTTATCTCTCAAACCTTTATGGTTTAAGAGATATTCACAGACAAAGTACCTCCCCCCCCCGTTCAACCAGATCAGAAGGGAGGTGCCCAGGTAGACTGCAGAGAGGGACAATCTTCAATTAAGATAAGGGAAAAAGCTGAAAAACTTGTCAAGGGGGGAAGGGCTTTCATTGTTTTCATACAAAGAAAATTGTCCCCTTCTGTTATCTGTCTGGTCATACAACCTGATCCACATCTGAGAAGAGATGGCTTACACTAGGTAAAAGGGGCGGGAGAGGAACTTTGCTTGTGAATATCTCATAAACCATAAAGGATTGAGAGATAAGACTTATATCATTCTTCATGTTTTTTTAATGCCTACAAAATAAAATAAAGTTAAAACGAAGTATTACTATCCCTTTAACTGTTTGACTCCTAGTGCAGGTAAGTTTACCCAAGCTCCCCAATGTCACCCACTGGACCCAAGCAAGAATAATTTATCTGTAAAAAGCACAAATCCCTTCTCTTTTTCAATGGGGGACAGGTACCATGGGGGACATATCAATGCTGTTCACAAAAAATTACGAGGGGGGGGTGTAACCACTGCAAAGGAAAACAGCAGGACCACAACTGTCTTGAAGCCTCAGGCACCATAAGACCATAATAAAACACCCAAGCAAAATAACTTTGGAAAAAGTCAGACTAGACATCAGGGAGACATCAGTCAGTGGTCTCACACATCCGCCACACTAAGCGATAGAAGTCACAAGCCAAAAGTGCCAGCTCCTCACTTAGAACATAGCCTTTGCATACAGAGGACTCAAAGAAACTAAGGAAGACAGAAGCCATCTGAGCGGCATCCAAAGTCTGAAATAACCTAGAGTTATCAGGGCCATCAGATTGTTACTGAACAGAAAAGTGAAGAGGTTCCAGGACTGCATTGATGAGAAATTAAATTCCATCATCATCTTCATCCGATAGATAGTCTATTCTAAGAGGACTAGGAAGTGGTCATCGGTTTCATACTGTCTCCATTGGTCTCTTTCTCCTCCTCAGAGGAAGGCTTCTTGGGGCAGGGGGGAGGAGAAGGTTTGATACTATGGACTTGGCCCTCTTTCTGATGGAGGACAAGTGGTTAGCCAGGCCTTTGCTGAAGACTCAACAGAATCCAGTAAACTGGTGATAGATTATCAAGTTTATGACCCATTCAGGTACTGCAGAAGATGGAGTATTGGGATGCGTTTGGTTGGATTTTTATGGGGGGGAGAAGGAGCTATTGCAGGAGGTGCTGCCTGAGCAGATGCACATGCCATACATACGCATATATATATATATATATATATATATATATATATATATATATATATATATATATATATATATATAATGTGTGTGTAAAAAAAAAAATAGTAGAATAGACTAATCTCTGACAGAAAAAAGAAGGTTCCTGAGAAGTGAATAGGTAAGAACAGAACAGGGTAGATATACAACCTGGTCTAAAGACCAAAAATAAGCAATAGTCAATATCCCTAAACATGGATAGCTAGATCAAAAACTGTAGCAATGTACTACAGACATGTGGTTTTACAGGAATAGAGTGCTGCAGAGGAAAAACAGGGCTATTATAGAGATAAACAGCACTGTACAATACTGCATGGAGTCAATATGAGGTTTAACAGGAATAATAATGTCGTTGTTAAAAGAAATCTTACCCATACAGTATCAGTAAATAACCCTGCAGTGACTAGATAGAAAGCAGGCTATATTGAATGATCGACCATCTAGGAGAACAGAGAAATTGTGAACTGGCCTGCAATACACAGAAGTCCTAAAAGGAAGCTGCTCTGCCGTAAAAGAAAGTTAAAGCATCCCTGAGCCTGTGAGAATGGGGATTGGCGCACAAAGGAAAATCCATCTCCTATCAGAGCAAAATATCAACAAAGAGAGAAAAGGGCAGAATCACCTCTCACCTTTTAAGCTTTGCCTGTGGAGAATTGGTGTCTAGAAGTGTATCACAGTCTCCCTTAAAGGCTAAGTGTTCCCGTACTTCCTATCTCTGTATGGCCATTGGCCGGCATGGCCTCCGTCCACTTCCTTATTGCTGTTTTCAGGTAACAGGCACTAGCACCGACACCCGTTTATGGGCCTAGTCTGGGTGGCCTAATTGGGTCCCGCCTCCTTCTGCTCCTTTATTAACCTCCTTGGGCCTAGGAGTCATTGCCCTTACGTGGTGTTCCTGATACCTTCTGCTTGCTCCGTTGTGATCCGTGCCTGTCTTAGTATTAGCTCTGTGTATGACCCCAGCTTGTATGACTACCCACATCAGTTCTGACCTGTGGCTCTGGCTGACTACTCGCTCTGTGTATGACCCCGGCTTGTCTGACTACCCACATCGGTTCTGACCTGTGGCTCTGGCTGACTACTCGCTCTGTGTATGAGCCCAGCTTGCCTGACCCGTGGCCCTGGCTACTACACACTCAGTGTAGCCTCCGGTTGCCTTTCCTGGGGGTCTGGTTACTTTCTCTCCTTGCAGTCCTCGTTTGCCTAACCAGTGGTCTTGGCTCCTACTCGCTCAGCATAGTCTCCGGTTGCCTGACCAGTGGCGTGGTTACTCTCACTTCGTGTAATCCCTGGCTTGTCTGACCTGTGACTCCGGCTGCCTACTCGCTCCCTACACTACCTGCTTTCCTGACCGGTAGTCTGGTGCCTCCTGGCTCTGGTATGTTCTCGCTCTCTGTTGCCTCCATTCGCAGACCAAGTGGTAACTTACACATACTCTAGCATTCTTCTGTTATCCCACTTGAGCCAATTCCCTAGTCTCGAGATCTGGAGTAGTGCAGTTCACAGCACAGTGTGACGCTCCGGAGGGACCTTGGGTCCTATTTGCATATGTCTGGGGTTCTGTGTGGGCTATTTTATTACTGTACTTATTAAATAAAGGTGGATTTATATTTTATATTCGTGTCTGACCTTTTTTGCCTGAAAACCGTGACAAAGTAGAGTTGAAATCCACATAATAATCAAGTCCACAGACAATCTGCTTACAAGGTGGGTAGAAAGGAGAAAAAATGTCCATACACTGTTTGTTAGCAACTAACCAGGACATGAGAGACTGAAGGACTCATAAATAACTGATGCAGAGGGGGCATTAAGTATTGCTCCATCTCCAGTATTGCAATGCTCCCCATATGTTAGGTGTTAAAAACAGCAGAAGCCCAGGTCCAAACCTGCATGTCTGCCAAATAAAATGCATTAGGCATGAGAATGTATTCATTGGCACACACTGTCATATGAACATGCGGTAGCTTAATATTTGCATTAAGCTCTATTAAGGTACTGTCCAAAGTTTCTCACTATATTTCAGATACACTGGAGAAATAAGATAGCCCAGCAGTCTGTAAGTACAGCAATAATGTCAATGTATTAGTATTACATTAGAGAGATTATAAAGCACCCCAAAGTGCCACAGGTTATTCACAGAACCGGTCGGGGGGGGGGGTAGGAGGATGAAGAGTGTGGATGAGATACATTAATAGATAACCAGGGGTGCAGTCTGGCAATATCTGGTTTTCCTGCAGGGAATCACATGGTGAAAATGTAAGATATAAAGGTTTGCAGACAAATCCTACAGTCTCCATTCAATGACACTTAAACCAGCCACTAGGTGGAGTGTGAGGGGTAAGGAAAGGCAGCAGAGAGGGAGAAGTTACTATGTTCTTTGTATTAACTGTTTAACCTTTGAGGACCACAGAGGAGTAACATATTGCTTTGCAATGCCTTACTCATCATCTTTGGGCCTCAGTGGGTGAGTTGCCCTGACTCCTGGTGGAGGGTCGAGAGAGATGGAGAGGGAGAGAGCAATTCTGACTGCATACCATCCTCAAAAAACGCAACACCTTGAGCAAATTAAAAGTTCATGCAGCAATAATACCTTTCCACACCACAGTAAGATACGGAGACAAATCTTGGGCAAAACCGTGCCTTATACATAGTGGAGCTGTTCCAAAGAGAAACAGACTTTGTGTCTCCACATGCCAACTACAAGTACCAAGCAGTCAAAGGCAATTCGTCTAGTGGGTTTTGGGAGAGTGAATACGGGATTGCAAGCAATTTCCAGGGATCTCTGACTACTGGCTAGAATAGTTTGAGATTAGATAGATAGATATATCTAATAGGACAAAAAGTACTTATTGTTACCTATACATGTTGTTCACCAAACCCACGGAGATTCCTGCTAGGTCAGATAGGGGGCCCACTTCTTCTCAAAGTTATTGATGATTGAAATAATGGATTCAAGCTTACATAAATATCCTTCTGCTCATGGGCATCAAAAGGGGTATCACTTGCCCCCCACCCCCTACACTTGCTCCCCCAATAAAACATAGGGGCTGGGCTGGCTGGCCTGGAGGGGTGTCATATTATGCATCTGCCCCCCCTCCGTAAAAATTTCTGCAGACGCCCCTGCTCCAACCTGTAGCACTACCGGGAATATGCAAAGCTAGCCAGCACAGGAAGAAGACAGCCTTTACCTGAAGCATGCAGAAATATCCATGGAAGTGAGTTACCAGTAGGGTGAGTATATGGCTCCTACAACTTTCATTAGCATAGCAACAGAGCATCATGCCCTTTAGTACAGTTTTAAATTCAGGGTTTACTATTCCGTTAAGACAAACTGAACCTAAGGTGAAGACCACTTTTACTAACCTGCTGCTGATAAGCCTCCTTTACAGTCTCGCAAAGGTGTTTCTCAGATTCCAAGTCACGTTGCAGCTGGGCAATGACCATAGAAGAATGCTTCTCAAGATCCTTCAGACATTGATCTGTCTGTGGTTACAACAGAGATTGTAAGAGAAAGAAAAAAAAATATTACCTCAATGCAAATTAATAATTCCATTATGGACAAAATGTTTAAGATGTTATACTTTTAGCCACTCAGATGCCCAAAGTTTCTAATGAATTGCAATGCATCCAAAGGCTTAAAGGGATAGTAACGTTTCACAAAAAAAGCAGCTACAATTAATCTTCATAGTATTTGGGCCGTGGAGAGTGTTATTTCAATACTGGCAGAGTTGTAGTTCAAGAGTAACTGGATGATAAAGTATCCCCCTTCCGCCCCTTTTACTGATGTAACACTGCACACCTCAGAGCAGCAACACTGTCCGGATGGATCGCAGCAAGGGACAAGCTTCATAAGGAAAAACCGGTCAAGATTGGCCATTGCTGAGACCTGTCCGGTCAAGAGACCAGATTCCACATATGAGGGGAGGCGGCTTACATTAGGTAATAGGGGCAGGAGGGTGATAACATTTTATCATCCAATTACTCATAAAACTACAACTCGTACAGTTTCCATGGACCAAACTCTATGAAGATTAATTGGAGCTGCTTTTTTTTGTAAAACATTACTATTCATTTAAGTTGTCAAGTAAAGAAACTCCATTTTCGTGATTACAAAATATTTAAAAAGTATTGATTTCTAACTCTTTGGGCATTGTTTCAAGGTGCTTGGTCTGGGGGTGAAAAAGTACTTAAACAAAATCTGAAAAAGAAAGAAATTTGTTTGAGGAGTAGACTGGGGATGGAGTGAAGACCATTACCGCTTCTTTGACACAGAGTGCTTTTTCCATGTGAGTGCTCATTTCATTCCTCTGAAGCTGGTTGGCTTGCATCTTCTCTTCCATCTTCTTCAGTAACGTCATGTGATCGGCTACAAGGGTCCTAGCCTGGCTCACCTGGAAAATGACCACAAGTCTCTACTTTTTACAGGACTTTAATGAAGCAGCATAATCAGAGCGAATAACACAAACTGGCAAACCTTTGAGGACCATAGTGGAGCATAATGTTTTGGAGAAGCGATAATCACCCCTCTGGTCCTCACATTCAGTTCAATTATTATACAATAAAAAAAAAAGTAAAGGAACACTTAAAAATGAGACTGGTCACGCAGTTAAATGTTATGTTCTCCAAGCTAGCATTTGTAAGTGAAAAAATACAATTGTAAACTCTATATTTAAATTTTATATCCCTAAAATGAAATCCCCAGTATGTCTTAAGAACTGGCATCAAATCTGCTTTCTGCTGTATCTGCTTCTTTTGCTTTATTAGTACAGAAGTTTGTGGTGCTGCTGTGTTCTTATATAGAGATATACCCCCCCCCCCAACATATGCTAGATAAGGTCTCAAAAATGGAATGGGAGGGCAATACTTGGTGTAATATCCATCGATAAAACATACACTGCTGAATACTGAAAATGCAGCACCAGGAAGGAGACAGCTATGCAAACTGCATCAAGTGATTGAATGGTTTAGATTTGTAAAGGATTACACTTCTGGAGCAATGGGTCACGCCTGTAATGGTACTGGGCAGACCGGCCATTGGCTGTGAAGCCATTTTATTTTTCAAGCCTCGCTGGGGATACAAATACATCAAAAATATCATCTGACAAACTTATAGAACTGTGGTAGGTCAGACCATCCATGCGAGCCTGTATTGGCCATGATGTTGGAACTGTTCAATCAAGTTGGTCCCTTTGGGTTCAATAACACCCCAAAGCACTCTGTGTCCAGGAATTAGTTCACAACCCCAGACCACGGCTTGTGAGCATCATTCAATCCAGAGAATGAGACTGCATGACTTTCACAGAGGCAAATCCAATCCAAGGTAACTTCCAGTGAGCTACTGATCCAACTGTGCTGACCAAACCATTCAAAGTTACTTGCACAACAATGTCTCTCTAGGCAAGGCAACCATGCCAGATCCTACCACTACTATCACACTATTGCACAGGAGCCATTCACAATGGTAATCCTGACACCAGTGGAGGAAGGAATAGAGATCTGTGCTTCAATGTCAATTTCATGTTCTATGTAGGACATCATGATGGCCAGACAATATGGAGCAAGGCTGTCCAAGGTCAGTCCTAAAGGGCCACCAACAGGTCAGATTTAAGGATTTCCCTGCTTAAGCACAAGGGAGTGTCAGTAAAAATGAATGAGCCACTCATTAACTCACCTGTGTTTAATCAGGGAAATCCTTAAATCTTGGCCTGCTGGTTGCCCTTGAGTACTGAACGTGGACAGCCCTGATATCTAGACGAATGTTTACCAGATACTCATGGAAAAGTGTTTTATCGAACATCACCTCCAGCCCTATGTAAGATGGTGTGTGGCAGCATTATGCATTGCAGACACAATCATAGAACATATTCTGGCCACTCATAGTCTGTCAGCAAGTAGACCTGGTAGTAACACCTATCAAATCAATTTTTCCAAAGCGTTCACTGCAGAAGGACAATGCTTGGCCACATAATGTATTTGTTATTATGGACAACGTCCATGGCTACACACACTGCTATGGCACGCACCCCAGCCTTGCTACTCATCAAGCATGTGTATGATCTTATGGTGTGTACCTCCACCAGAAACCACCTGCTTCTATTTTGCAGGGGGTTGTGCTCTCAAGTCATTGCGGTTTGATTTAGAAAAAATATTTATACACACAAAAAAAAAAAAAAAAAAAAAAAACCACAAAAAAAAAAAAAAAAAAACTGGTGTCCTATGGATAGTGTAATGGTGTTCAAAAAGTTACATATGTGTGTATAGGTAGGAGAGTAACAGACTATATTTTACCGACATATACAGGTTTATAAAAAAAATATATAAAAATATATGAATATGTGCATCCGATCCTACCTTTTACCAATAAATAACCTGCGACTTACTACAGATTTTAAAACATCACCGTGAGGTCTTAAAACCTGATTATCTTTAGAAAGTGTCAGGTTAGTTATTGGTAAAAGGTATTGATGGTGTACCTCATCTCACGTTTCACACATATGAGCTTCTGAAAAAACATTATGTTGTACATACTTTTGTCTGAGATGTCCCCAGTTTTTCTCGTTTATCGGAATAAGCAATTTCAAATAAGTCTTGTGTAAAAATCCTGGGTGTTGCATATTAAATGTAGAGCTGTGTAGTTTGGGTTCTGAACAGCGTTTACTTTTGCTTGTGTACATTTTTAGCGAGTCACAAGAACTAAAGGGTGCCAAGTTGAGAATCATGCCCACCACTCCTGTATTCCAAAAGGCTGTTCACTTTTCTAAGTTTACAGACGATACTATTAATTATTAACTATTGCTAGCTCATATAATACTGTTCTGTAATGCACTGTACCTCTACCTACCTTCCCTTTATTTGTGGTAACAGATCTTGAAAATTCTTAAATAAAGCCTAAGAAATATTCTTAGTGCCTTACGCAGAACAAAGATGAGTGATTCCTGAGCAGACAAGTGTACTATGGTGGTAATGGTGAAAGATACTGAACATTCCCATTGATTTAACTGACAAAACGAAATAAAAGAGAAGGAGCTCCTAATGTTAAATCATCAAGGAAGGTGGAAAAACAATACCACCACCACATAAAGGACTATTACTCGCAAAATTGGTGTCTGGGATAAACATTTGTGTACTATCCAGTTAGCTGGAGGGATATATAAACTGCCCCAACACAAGTTTTCACTAATCATTTGGAATCTTCACTTAGTAATAGGATGCTCCTCTATGTAATAAAACGAGAGGGGGGGGGGGGAAGTTGCCAGATAGTGCTTTGTTTAAAATATATAGGTAATACATAAAAAGTGTTGTGCTCACATGTAGAGATAGTTGACAAGGGTATATACCTCTTAAACACTGCATGTAGAGTTATATAGCCTGCCTCTGCACAAGGATGTTTCATGGACAAACTGCTCTCCTGCTCCAATATGATTTTACCTTCTTGTTTAGATCGTCTTTATCCTTCTGCATTATCTCAAACAAATTCTCTGCAAACTCGATCATTGATGCGGACTGAGTCTTGTGAGATTCCTGTAAAACAAAGACATTATTTTATTATACTTGTGGCATAAAATTACTGACGTAGTTATAAAAATGTTGTATCTTGAGCATGATCCCGAAGCCTCCAGTATAAATAATTGTTTAGTGGGATTATATAATAAGAAACTTACTTGGACTTGTGTAAAAATGCAAAATGGATCAATTAAGGGGAAAACCAATTACACTTTAGGGGGGCATTGGTCTATGCGGAAGACATCTAGCATTCAAGACAGAGATGGGCAAAACAGCCCACAGGCAGGTCATCTCTGGACCAAAGTCATATCTGGTAAAGCAGTACCGCTAGACAGAAAAAGCATCCTATCTGCCTCTCCATAAAAGAAGTGATATGTTATCACCAAGAACACAACTAGCTTAGTGTATCACTCTTCTATTGCAGAAAAGGCCAGAACTGATGCATTCACAATGAGACAGACATAATTCAGTGATTTTCACTCACATACCTCACTTATTACCATACAGGTAGGGTATTACTAGTGAGACAAGGGTATTAAGCAGGGATTGTTCACACATACATGTCACAGGAACCACTGGGCCTAAGACTGTTAAACAAGGAACACAAGGAACTGTGGACATTTCTGTCATGCCTAAAACAACCCTTGTCTAGGCGAATGGATTGTCAGCCCAGTGACGCAAGCTATTTAGAGCTTTGGGATATTATATTGGCGGACAGCGGTGCCAAAAAGGACTAAAAATCATAGCCTGCTTTCAGGGGACAGGGCCATTAGGGGTTAATTATTTGAGTTTACCTAAAGTTACTTTCAATGTGTATTGTAGCCACTCAAGGCAGTGTATTGTGAACTGTACTGAGACCCCCTGCTGTGTGTTAATCCATTCAAGCACTCAAGTCTGTGTGTCCATTGTCTGAGTTCAGCAACCCTTTTGTGTGTGAAATGTAATCATGTCTAACTCATTGTATTTATTAGACCATCTGCTGTTGGCCTTTTGTTTACTGTATGGTGATTGGATTATGTCCCTATTTTATCTGCTTTGTCCAGGTATTTGAACGTAAGGTTTGAATATAAATATGTGTGGTTTGTTTCAATAAAAAGAGTTCTTGTCTTAACCTACACTGGTGTTGTCTGGTGAGGTTAAGCTTGCTGTATGCAGAGTGTGGTGCTGGTTACTCTGATACTAGTTTTGCCTAGTTTTGGGGTATATTGCGGTATGCTGTTGGATGTCCATCTGGCTCATAGCGGAAGAAGTGACTGTTGACAGGGACACCAAGGCTGGGTGTCCGCTGGTACCGTCACATCTGTCCCCGTCAATAGTCACTTCTTTAGACTGTTTGTGTCACTTTCCATTTATATGCAAGACTAACTGTACTCAAAGCACAAAAGAACCACTCACCAATCTATAAAAGGGATAGTACATCTATATATATATATATTTATATATACAGACACATACATACATACATACATACACACACAGTAATGTGCAAGAGTTTTAGGCAGGTGTGAAACAATGCTGTAAAATAAGAATGCTTTCAAAAATAGAAATGTTAACAGTTTGTACACATCAATTAAAGGGATAGTAATACTTCCAAATTACTAACCCCCATATTGTAGTTATGCTAAAAAGAAATGTATTGCCCCCAGTGTCATCTCTCAAACCCTTATGGTTTGACAGATAATAATGTGCAAAGTTCCCCCCTCCCTCCCCCTTCCCTGAAGTCAGAGTTGTACTGACTGCAGGGATATTTGGTCTTATGTGCATCAGGCGGCTGTGCAGCAGAGCCGAGATCGCGTTAGTAAAAAATAATTATTTCACTGAAAGGGTCTTCTACGTGTGCTTGGTTTGTGAACAGAAGGAAAAATCTAAATCAAATCAATATTTGGTGTGATATACCAGACTGTGGTGTGAAGGGGAAAAAAGGTATATGTATCGATTTAAATTAAGAGGCACTTATTCCTATGGTATATCCATCAGCTAAAGCAGGAGTGAACAGCCTGCATTTCCACTGTGACTATTGTACTGCACCTCCTATCAATTAGATGAGGAGGATGGGTATTATTGAATACCACCTGAAGAAATGCATTTTGACCACTCCTGCTTTAAACTCTTCCAGTTTTACAGAAAAATAAATGCTTTATTCAAAAATGCACTGCAATAATGCAATCCTTTTACGTTTCATTAGTACTCACCAAATTATCAGTAGTTTCACTAATCATTTGACTCAGCTTCTCCTCCTCCTCACGACAGCGTTGCATCAGTTGAAGTCTCTCCATTGTTTTGATGTATAGGTTGTGATAATACTGCTCTTCCTGCAAAGGACACAGCCATAAAGTAGCAGGGGTGCAGCTAAAACAAGTCACAAACTTTTCCTGCTATCCGGTTTATTCATAGGATGTTTTTTTGTTTTTTTTTTGTTTCTTTGTTTTTTCCCCCTCAAAACCCACATACTAGTGGGTTGGACCCTTTAAATCTCTGAATGCTAGTGGGGTATGCAACACAATACAAATCAATGTGTTGCTGGGGTTAATTAAAATTATCTAAATAAATGGGATTTTTGTTTATTTTTATTTTAAAGGGATAATAATATTTCAAAATAAAAGCAGTTCCAATTAATCGTCATAGTATTTGGGCCATGGAGAGTGTTATTTCAATACTGTCAGAGCTGTAGTTCAAGAGTAACTGAATGATAAAGTAACCTCCTCACACCCCCCTTTTACTGACGTAACTCTGCTCAACTCAGAACAGAAGGGTGGTGTCCAGATGGCTTGTAGAGAGGGACAATCTTCAGTGAGCATAACAAAAAACCTGAAAAACCTGTCAAGGGGGCAGGGTTTTCCTTATGCTCACAGTAAGAAGATTGTCCCTTGCTGTGACATGTCCGGTCAAGTGACCAGATTCCACATCTCAGGGGAAGCGGCTTACACCACGTAAAAGGGGCGGGAGGGGGATACTATATCATTCAATGACTCTTGAACTACAACTCTGACAATATTGAAATAACACGCTCCACGGCCCAAATTCTATGAAGATTAATTGGAGCTGCTTTTACTTTGAAACATTACTATCTCTTTAATGATTTTAAAAGAGCAGAGTCACATCCAGTTTTATGTACAACTAAACACAGAAGGTTTTATAACGGAAACGTGGTATGAAGACAGACACTACAGAAGACATCCTAAACAGAAGTAGGCATTATGTGTGTCGAATTGGATAAGTGGCATTAAAAGGGTTAAAAATTTAAAAGTGGATTTATTTCCGTGTAGGACTATTTTCTTCTGACATACAGGCAAATCAATAAAGGAGGCAATGATTTTAATGACTGGTTTGTTGAATTTTCAGTGTTTAGCCCTTTCAGCTCCAAAACAGGTGTGTAATGCATTGAGTGCAAGTGTGTGAGCATGTGTGTTTGTGTGAAATGTGTGTGTTTATTGCATGTCAGGAATCGTGCGTAGTGTGCACTGCATGTGCCTATTGTGTGTTTCTATGCGTATGTATGTGTGTATTGTGAGTGTATGAGTATTGTACTGTATAAACTGTGTGTTTTATGTATATTGTTCGTGCATTGTATTTGCACATTATGTATTTGCGTTTGTATTGTGTGTGTGTGTGTATGTATGTATATATAAAAGTGGACGGAGGGGGTGAAGGCCCCTGGCCACTCCTATGAAAATCACACCCCATGCATGTACCAATGGGAAAAGTGGTATAGTATTGAGGATGTTTGCATATCTTCTCCTTACCGTCGACCCTGGTCGTGTGTGCTAGGGCCACAGAATTTTGGCCATATGACCGTCTTCTTCATAATTATATTACATACAATGTATTCGATATGTAAGAGAAAAAGGTATGCACATTCCTCCATAAGAAAGGTACTAGATACAGATTTTAGGCTTGGGCACAATTAGCATGTTTATGGACATTGGCCAAGCATGAGCTGCAATAAACACAGGCTGAACAACAGTAAGCAGATCATTATGTCGTGATCTAATCTCACCAAAAAGGCTTATTAGTGTTAAAAATATTACAGAGCATGAAAGTTACAGAGAAACAGCAATAAATTATAGAATAGATAGATAGGATAGAAGAGGGTCATGTTACCAAATTCTACAGCCCTGGCGCATCCCAGGTGGGCAACAGTGAGGAAGAGTAAGCAGCGTAGAAGATGCCTGCCCCATTGGTTCACGCATAGGGAATTGCAGGGCCTTCTATACATGTTTACATACACAATAGACACATAACACATAACATACATGCACACACAATACACACAGCAAACACACATACACAACTCTCAGCAACGAGTGTGATCAACACATTGCTTTGCAATATGTTGCACACCTTTTTTGGAGCTGAAAGAGCTAAGCACTGACAATTCAATAAGCCAGTCATTAAAAGCAGAAGTAGTGAGTCCTCATAACACACTTCCTTTATAAAACATTCTATGTTTATTTAGTCATACATAAAACTGCATGCACCTTTTGTTTTTTTTATTTGTTTTATTAACTGCACAGGCAAAGCTGTGACAATATTGCTGGTATTATATTATATATATATATATATATATATATATATATATATATATATAAGCCCACTGACACAAAATGGGTGCAATTCTGGAGCAAACCAACTGCAACATGCAAGGAGGAAAACTCCATCAAGTTCAACTTTTGCCTCATAACACAGAAAAATTAGAATTATATAAGCCTTTCTGCTTGCAAAATGAATATTAGTCTATGTGCCAGAACATCCTGTTTAACCTACTAATAGTAATAAAAGTATCCATCTGCCATAACCACATCATTGGGGAAGATATACAATTTAACAGACCTTACAGTAAAAAACTTCCTCTGTTAAAGTTGAAATCTCCTTTACTCCTTTAATCTAATCGAAACAAAAAGCTCACTTGGAAGATACTTGTATTGACCTTGCTTATACAATGTAAAATGATGCCCTCTTAGGAGTATTTTCTCTAGAGTAAAAATTTGGTCTAGACGTTCTTCATACTTTAAACCCTCCATTCTCTTAATTTTGTTGCTCTTCTCTGTACTGTCTTAGAATATCCTTTTCCAGAACCGGTGCCCAAACCTGCACTGCATATTCGAGGTGAGGTGTTACCAAAGTTTTGTAAAGTCAAAAATGATGTTATCCACTCTTGCTTCAATACCCCTTTTTATGTAAGATATTACTCTGTTTACTTTTGCTAGAGCTGTTTGACACTGATCACTGTTTCCAAGTTTACAATTTAACACCCAGATCTTTCTCTAGCAATGAGACTCCTAGAACTATTCCATTAGGCTCATATATAGCATTAAGATTTGCTCATCTCAAATGCATAACTTTACATTCTACATTAAATGTCATATTCCATTTGTTTACCCAAACTGCCATTTCATGTAAATCCCTCCACAGAGAACAAACATCCTGCTATGAATGATTTACCTGCATAATTTGCCATCTGCACATATTGAAATTTTGCTTTCTATATCTAATTCCAGGTCATTTGTAAACATGTTAAAGAGCAGTGGACATACTGAACTCTGAGATACTCTACTCTCAACTTTGTACTGAAAGATTTCCCATTACAACAACATAAATCCTGTGTCCCCAACACTGTACAGTAATTACACGCCCCTCCGGCTCTATTTTCAACCTCCATTTACCTGTGCTAAACAAGGAGCAAATACATAGGATTAAGTGGCTCTTAATTTAAAAGAAAGAAGTACCTAGGTAGATGTCCTTCAAACAGTTTGTTAAAGGGGAACTACCACCCCGCAATAATTTTACCAAAAGGGCTCCAAAAGGGACTGACAGCGCAGATGCACGGACGTCACTATGAAGAGATGTCCGTGCTTCCTGCTACTGTGAGCCTCCGAAAAACTGGAAAATCTTTGAAACTAGGTAATGTTTCTGGCGACTAGCGCTATTAAGCACCTAGTCGGCCGGTTGAAGAATTAATTAATGTAAAGTTATTGCGGGGTGGTAGTTCCCCTTTAAATCTATATAGCATTTAGTTGGTTTTGATATCTCGTTTGCTTAAAATTTCATATTGTGTCCCTTACAATTCATTCTAGCCTATTGTTTGTGAAGGAAGGTATGACCTAGAGGGGTATCCATTTAAAAGGTTGCAAGTGAAAGGGGTATCCTTTTAAAAGATTATTCACCATGTTGCCTGGATAAAAATGGCGACATGAAAATCTTCACTGCATGACAGCACAAGATTCTCATGTCGCCTACTGACATGTTGTCTACTTGCTGCCCGGCGGTGCCGATCATCTCGCTCCAGCTAGCAAATAACTAAAAATAGCAAATAAATAACTTTTAATTTTTATGTTATAACAGTTAGTATGCCACTGACACTCCCTTTTATTGTTAAATAAGCAGACTGGGGGGCTGATTAATGCACAATCATGTGGAAACACGAATGAGCAAAGAATAACCTACTTGCTGCCTGGCTCTATTTCCCCTTCTCTTCTATAAAGCTGGTGTTCCTGGAGGGGGTGTGCTGCCCCAGCTCTGTCTGTGTGGATTAAAATAGCAGAGGAGTATTCACCCGCAGTGCAGATCCTCTCGCCGAAGCTAGCACCATGCCTTATGGAGTGCGCAAAGGTTGCCAGACCGGATTGTATCAAACCTGGGATGAATGGTTTGAAGGCATGGTGCTAGCTGCAGCATGAGGATCGGTGCCGTGGTTGAATCCTCCTCTGCTATTTTAATCCACACAGATAGAGCCGGGGCAGTGCACGCCTCCAGGAACACCAGCTTTATAGAAGAGAAGGGGAGATAGAGCTGGTCAGCAAGTAGGCAACATGTCAGTAGGCGACATGAGAATCTCGCGCTGTCATGCATTGCGAAATGTTCATGTCGCCATTTTTATCCAGGCAACATGGTGAATGTGTTATGTGGTCGCACGCTCTTTCGCGTGCGACCTTTTAAAAGTAACCACCTAGAGGCAGGCTTCAATAGAGATCACTATGTACACAGGAGACTGCTACAAACATATATAAATACATCTGACAGCTGTATGAAGGCAAGTTAATTAAGAGTAACTTATTTTTGGGTACAGTTCCCTTCCCCTTTAATGTAACTCAGAACTTGGCATCTCAAACAGGAGTCACAAAATAAAAATGAAACTCAATAGTGCACAATTTGACATGTTGTTAATGAGAGGGAAGTATTGTCTATGTACGTGAAGTCTGAATAGAATATCAAATGATGCTACCCATCTAGAGCTTTTCCTATAAGAGCAGACACTACTTAAAATTCTAATTTTCCTTTACAAATGAATGTCCCACCCCCCACACACCACTCAGTGATCCCTGCTACTTACAGTACTACTGTAGGTGACACAAGTTTGTGTCGAAGATTCTCTCTGCTCAGAGGGTCTAGAACAGCCCAGATCCCGTTGCCAACCTTGGAGCTGGCGGGAAAGAACTTCTATTACAATTAATGTGCTTTCCAACCGATTTATCAATTCCTCACGAGATGCATCATTTAATGATTCCCTGGAGAAGCTGTTAAAGACACAAGAGCTCAAGTAAAAAAGACTGACATATACAACAGCAGGTTACTACCAGTAAAAAACAACCATAGCTCTTGTGCACAAGAAAACAAGATATCATACCCCTAGATAGTGTTATTGAGGAGCTGACTTACTTCCAGAGCAGGGAGTCCGTCTCAGAGCAATTGTCTTTTGCATCTCTCGCAGTGTTTCCAACAAGGTCCCATGGTGTGTTCACACTCTTGTTAAGCAGCATTATAGGTGTTGTCCATGTGGTTGTAGTGGAGCTTGATGTTGGTGTTAAACATGTCCCAACCTCCACTGGAGAGCTTTGCACTTCTGGAGTCAACCTAGTGAATGCACTCATATTAAACACTGCAACATCACTAATCCTTGATTGTAACTGCTTTACTACAATGGAGTAGCTTTGGTTTTCTGCGGAAACAGCCAAACTTTTTCGAGCCTCAGCAGCAAAACTACATTTTGGTGTCTCTTGCATGCTCTCTCTCCGGAGAGGAGATGTACTTTCTTTGGCATTTACAGTTTTAGAAGTTCTGTCACAATCAGGGCATGGAGGAGAGATTTCTTCAAAATCCTTTCCTCCTAACAAATTGGAAAAAGGAGCATTTATCTCAGAGGAAACACCATTATCAATATTTTTTTTCATATGCAAACCAACTACTGTCTCTGACTGTAGATTACCTAAAGGGGCCTTACAATCCACTGTCACTCCTTCAGTCTGAAAGACAGAAGCCTTAGTAAGCACATATTCACTGGCTCGATGAGTCTGGTTATGCTCTTCTGCATTATCCTTTATTACCTCACAGTCTAGATCGTGAGGTACATCAGAGAGCACTTCAGGAAACAAAGAACACAATACCATATTTAAAGAATTATCACAATCCAGCTGCTGTGCTGCAATATCATTCACAGTTGGCATTGTATATGGAACATTCTCACAGTCTGGCAAAACTCTACAAGACTTGGATTCATCCTTTATCTGAAGATCCTGGAACTCTGGAAGTACATCACTGGTTGATAGAAAATGTGAACAATCTTCAGCATTATCTTTGACCATGGGAACATTACAGATTTTGAGTTCAACTGACTCTGCTAGAACTTCATCAGCAGACAGGAAAATAGAGCAGTTTTCAAAATGCTCTGTTGCAGCACTCAGACAGGGATCAATTGTGTAGGTCTCATTAGCAAGTGCCATCACCTCATTGCAAGATTCAATAACTGTCGACAAATCAGTGGCATTGTGGACACATTGGGTGTTGTTTTCAAAGTTTGTTAATGGCTCATCCATTTCTGCATTCTTGCATGAGTGAATGTTATAGGATTCATCTGGCAAGTTATGACATGTATTTAGAGAGAAATCCAAAGTAACACAACTGGAAATATTCATTTTGTCTTTTTCAGGAAGGCATGATCTGGATGTAAGATTAAAATGTATATCTAGCTCTGAATTGTTTTCTTCTTGAAACAATTGTGCGGAAGCTATGTCTGGGAAAGAACTTCCACCTGTCGTCTCGCCACACACATCTCTGGGATGTATCCAAGGTACAACCACTGATACAGAACATGACTCTTCTGGATCTGTACAAATTTGTAACTCAGTATGAACTCCATCAACAAGAAACTCTTCTTGATCACCAAAATATAAGTTTTGAGTCTGATCCGATGATACAGGATCTGAAACATGAATTTTTTCACAATTGCTGTTGCTTTCCAAGATATCAGATGTGTCCTGATTCAGTGGTTTAAATTTGGTTTCAAAGAGAGACACTGGTCTTAGGGCCTTTGAAGAACATGCTTCATTTGGTGAACTGTCAACCCAAATACTGACAGGTGTGCCCTTATTGCAAACAGAGGTGTCCTGTTTCAGAAGAAAAGAAAATAAATGATTAATGTTTAACTGTATATATCAATTTAAATTAAGCTTTTTACCGGCTGACAAATGAGAAATTCATTGTCAACTTCCCTTGCAAAAAAACAAAACAAAAAAGGGCTCTCTGCATAAATTAAGTGGAGCAAACCAGTTGTATCATACAAAACCAATAAACATTCCCTTGGATTTTAAAATGTTCTTTTAACCCCTGATGCACTGGAGGCATTTCCTGCATTCATGATTAAAAGTGCCATATAAATCAAAGGGAACTCAATTTGTTCCTTTAGCAGCAGCTGGACTGCCCCAGAAATACTCCACTTTTGACTTTGTACCAATGGCCATTAGAGGGAAATCTGCAGAAACAGAAGACTTGCATGCCCCAAGATACACAGACTTTATCAACTTGCGGGTAATGTTCAAATGCATGTGACTACATAATGAAGCCACTCTTTATACAAATTAACCCTCTGAGTGCCAGAGGGGTACGCAACGTTTGCAATTCGTTGCGTATCCCTCTGGCATTCAAAGGGTTAAAGGGTAATTTGCTTTAACCCTTTATAAAACAGTTTATAATACTGAGTAAATCCAAACACAGCGGAATTATAAAGTGGCTGGAAGAAAGCCCAATGTCCTATTAAGATTAAAACTATATTTTCATTACATTTTCATAAATGTGTTTAACCCACTGGATACTAGAAAAAGTCTAAAACTGTGTTAAGCCCTCTAGCATCAAATAAATCCAAAAGAACATGTACCACGTATGAATTGCCTTACTTTCACATGTAGCTTGCTCACTGAACTTGCAGTGCTGGTGGGTTTGTTTGAAGACCTGGTGTTCGCAAAAATATTTTCTTCTGACAAAGTAAGACCTTGAACTGCGAGATCCTGGAGTGGACTCCGTCCTACGGACTTGCGCTGTGACTAAGGAATGGGAGAGGGTAAAGAGATATAATCATTTCTAGGCACCTTACAAATACATTACATAGAATGCAAAATGTTTATTTATTCAACTAATACATAAATACATTTAATTAAAGACCCAGACATGAAAATGTTCAGCTTATGAATAAAATAAGAAAGATTCCATAGTCGTCCCCTCCATCATTCAAAGGGTTAAGTTGCCTTCCAAACTGATAGAACAGGAATCAAAATAATAATAATAATAATAATAATATACAAATCCTATAATATAAAAGGCCAGAATGCTTGTCCAATGCAGTCAAGCGCCTCCAGTGAGGCAGCGGCAGTATGCAGAGCAGGACCGGCCTCTTTACGTCACCGGACCTTGGCCCATGTACACGGGCTTTTACACTAGCATATTTCTAGTCCCTCCCAGTTTTAGTTTCCAATCCACCTGGTAGGAAGGAAGCTTTCCCTTTGTGGAACAGGTTTCTAATTTTGGCTTACATGGGCTTTGTTAGACCCACCAGGTCTCTCACTTTCTGGTGGGGGGATGCCCACTTTACAATGCAGGGGCTATAAATCTCCAAAGGATGGTGTAGCAACAGCGCCACTGTACAATTTCAGGCCACTGTGATATTGCACCTAAAAAATTCAACTTTGAAAATTAAAAACGTTTGAATGAAACACCTTTCAGCAGTGGAAGTACTCTTGTTTTACTCAGGGGGATAAACCCTACAACATATTTTTTTTTACATTTTAAATATTACGATCCCTTTAAGACAAAAGAGCCATACACCGAGATCATTCAAAATAAGGTAAGTCCTGAGGACTGTTCCAGAGTTCCTCCCTTAGGGTGTCTCCAGGTTTTAGCTGGCATAGGAGATTGTGCTTCCTTCTCCACATTCACAGCCATCAGAGGACTGGCACTTTCATAAGAACATCCATGCTCTTGGTCTTCCCATCAAGGCACAGAAAGGGGGTCAAGGCTTCAAAAGTCAGTCAGCATGTGGCTAGTACAGTGTATCAAAATATATAGTTAAGCAGGTTGAAGTACCTCAGTGTTTAAAAGGTGCACTCCTTTAAATATCTGTATTAATGTCTATTCCCTTTGGTAAATGCTGGATTGGAGGACTGTTAAAAAGAAAAATGTATGTTGCCTTACCTTTGTCTTCTTTTCCCAGTCATTCGACAGGAATTCCCACTCACACCTATATCCAGACTAACTACTCTGAAGAGGGAATTAAGTATATGGGTAGGCTCTCTCATTTTATTTGATACCCTGCCCTGTGAGGTTGGAAGGCTACTTAAAGCTTTTGGTGAATATGGTTAGGGATTATGACCGGGAATACAAAATAAGTTACATAATTTCCCTTTATATAATAATAAAAACAAAACAAAACGCATGTTAAAAGTCCCAGAGGTATATTTATCAAAGAGTTCCTGGTGTATGAAGCAAGGGTAAAGTGACCAGACCTCAATTTAATGAAGAATACATATAATAAAATCTTCATAATTATTCTCCATTTAAGGGAAGGTCTGCTCACCTAAAGGAGAGCTATCCCATGGCTCTTAAATTGAGTAACAGAAGAAATTTCCTAGGTCGATGTCTGTCAATGAGCAGTTTAGTAGTAAGGTATATCGGTATCTCTGTTGTAGTCTACTGCTAGTTCTTCCATGTTGCAATCTGAAATACTAGCATCCCTTACAAGCCATTAAGGTTAATTAAAGCCTATTTTTTTTGAGGAGGTGTGACCTAGACATTATATAGAGGAAACTGCAGATATAAGAAATAAAATAGATATAGATGACTGTTGTGCGAAGGGCACCTACCTAGGTAAGGTCATGTGCTAAACAAATTAAAAGCCACTTGTTTTAGGTCAAGTCCCTTTCTAAAAAGTGTCACTTATTAAATTAAATATCCATCACTTCAGACGTAAATAGCAGTAAACCACAGTGCACCACAGTGACATGCGAGGGAGAGATTTACTTTCACTTCAGATGTCTTTTAACCCTTTCCACAGTGAGTAACTGAAGGATATTTATCAAACATCTGCTTTGATAAATATCCCTGAAGGAAACAAGATATTAAGATATTATGAAGGCTCACATATTTAAAATGGCTTTTAATAATATAATAAGGGTGACCCCCCCACACACTCTACAAAATATGTCACAATCAATCAAATGACTAAATTAGTAGAAAATACGTTTGCAGCTATCCAATTCTGCATACATGAAAAAAGGTAAAGAAATGAAGTGTTTTGTAATATATGTGACTGTTTTGTGCTTAGTGTGATTCACTTACTGTCTGCATGCCTGTAATCTTATTTTCATCAGACTTTCGCCTGTGTGCAGGCCACATAATTCCTTCTTTCACTGTCCACCGTTCCTATGAAATGAAAAAGGCAAGTTTTACTGAGATTCCATTTGACAGCCAAAGCAAATGAAGCTTGAAAAAAATTGTTATGATTTGTATGAGACATAAAAAAAATGAAAAACAGGTTTAATAGTTTTGCTTGGAATATTTGGAACATTTATTGTGACAGTACTAAAGAAGTATATTTTTATACTTCAGGGAAATTTATAAAATTGTAATTATTCAAAAACATTAATATCCACAGACTTAAAGGGGTGTATTATGAATATTCCCAAATAGAAAAGTCTCTGCTGGCTCTATTATTGTCTCCAAAGGAAGGCTAAATATTCATTTTTTGAGTAAGGTTTTGTTTGCAAATACCACTATAAAATATCTCTTTAAGTTAGCAGGTGGCCAATCATACCACATCAGTTTGGGCTGAAAGTGGAAAAAGTGGTCAAGATTTAAAAAAAAAAAAAAAAGAAAGACATACTACAACAGGGTTAGTTAGTCTTTCATGAAAACGGCAACTCCAATTAATCTTCATAGTATTTGGGCCATGGAGAGTATTATTTCAATACTGTCAGACTAGTAGTTCAAGAGTAATTGAATGATAAAGTATCCCCCTCCCACCCCTTTTACCTAGTGTAAGCCACTTCCACTAAGATGTGGAATCTGGTCCTGGGACCAGACAACTCACAGCAAGGGACAATCTTCTTACTGTGAACATAAGGAAAACCTTGTCCCCCTTGATAGGTTTTTCCATATGCTCACTGAAGATTGTCCCTCTCTGCGATCCATCTGGACAGTCTTGCTGCTCTGAGGTGAGGAGAGTTACATCAGTAAAAGGGGCGGGATGGGGATACTTTATCATTCAATTACCCTTGAACTACAACTCTGACAGTATTGAAATAACAGTCTCCATGGCCCAGATACAATGAAGATTAATTGGAGCTGCTTTTATTGTGAAGCATCACTATCCTAATTTGGCACTTGATGCATAGTCTATTAAATAAGAAAAATGTGACCTGCTTCAAAATATATAATACCATCTTACTTGAGCTTTAACAGTGAGACAGACATTTAATGTGGACAATTTCAGCTTATGTATCAAACTCTAACTATAATAACGCAGACTAATCTGCTTCTCTAGAAGGATATTTTATCCATTACCAAACTTTTACATTGGATAATTAAGAGGTATATTATATTAGTTTGAAGCAGTCGCATACAAAATGTATTCTAAAATGAACACACTAACACGGGCATTTCCAGCCTGTGGTACATTTATCCATTCTGCACTAAAACTAAAATAAGTTGTAGACACAACACTCAAAGCAAGTCAAGACAGCTCATGATGGTTCTTTCCCCATTCTTGTAGAGTTATTGTCATGTTCTATTCTTTTTTTCTGGTCTCTCTCCCCCCTCATTATTTGCTCCAAGTCCCGGTTTTTATTTTGTCTTGACCCTTTATAACCAGTTTCCCAGTACTGGCACATGACATTAGCATTCTAGTACTTTTCAAGTTGTACCCAGCCCTGTTCCAGAGTTCCTGTTGCCCTTCCTCCAGTGTGATTTCAGTGTACTAGCCTTGGCCTTGCTTCCTTACTGCTTCTCAGCTCACAATTCTTGTACCTCGCTTCTAGCACTGATTCTCAGTTATCGAGCCCAGCTCTCCCTTTGACTACTATTTTTGTTGGTTGTGTACCTCCTTGCTCTCCTGTTGCCGACCTTACTTGACCAACCATCTGACTATTCTGTTCCTACCTGCATGGCTATTGACTCTCCTGTGCTCACCGTGCATAAGGTGCTGCTGCTGTCTTCCATTTTTAAACTTATCCGACCATAAGTCGGATTCCATCCATAGTCGAAGCTCGAATCATTCAACAGCCAGTCGAATCACTGAATCGGAGTTCAAAACCCAGACTACCAGCTTCTCCTGTTCCAGCTCAGCAGCATTCGACTAGCTGCTCAGGTATTTTCTAGTTTATTTTTCATTGTCCTCCCTTCACCCCAGTTGGTAGCTACTATCCCCTAGGCAGTTATTCTGGGTGTGGGATGACTCCTCTGGTTGTCAGTAAACTTATCTTGCAAACAGCACATTTAGTTTGGCCTCAGCAAGACTGTCTAGGGGGTAGCCCACGTTAGCCAGCACCATACCTTACTTTGTGATCCCTACAGTCTGGTCCACTGAGGTTCTCCTTGCAGTCACTGTTGTCTTGGCAGTATTTGTGCTTATACTTGTTGCTGTGTGCTTGCCCCAGTGTTATACTTGCTATGGGTATTCTCTCTAATATATATATATATATATATATATATATATATATATATATATATATATATATATATATATATATATATATAGATATAGATATAAAACCCTTTGAGTGCCAAAGGATACACAAAACATTGAATTGCAATGCATTGTGTATCCCTCTGAAACTCAGAGGGTTAATAACTGTCTGCTTGGTCTCTGATTCATCCAGCTTACATTGGGAGATTCCAGCTTACAGTTATAGGTTATTAAAGGGTTAATGATTTTTTTTTTTTTTTTTGCATTTAGCAGAGCTTAAAAATTTAAGCTAAATGCAAAAAAAACCCCCCCAAAAAAACGTATCCCTCAAACCGCTATGGTTTGAGAGATACAGATATTTAAATTTCGATGTCTCCTGCTGACATCTGTAAAGCTGTCAGCAGTAGTTCCGTGTCGGTCGACACAGAGGCTCTGCAGCAGAGCCGCAATCGCGTTATTGACAACGAATCCCTTCATTGGAATGGTCTAAAGCATGTGCCTGGTTTGAGGGATACTTTTTTGCATATAGCTCAACTTTTTAAGCTCTTTAAAATTTAAATTTAAAAAAAAAAAAAAAAAAAAAAAAAAAAAAGTTTTTTGCAATCTTACTAACCCTTTAACCTAGTGCAAGCATGGTCCTTTGATCGTTCTTTATAACTGGTTTAAGAGAATTGTCTTAAGTCTCAGTATGTTGAGAGGGCTGTACACATGCAGAATGTATAAATAATACATATATTATACATATGACTAAAGAATAGTGTGTGGTTGTGCAAACTAGAATGGTTAAAGAGGCTGTGACTACAGGCTGTAAAAGGATGCAGAACAAGGTGAAAGAATGTCTGGAAGCAGAGGAAAACATTTGCTTACAGGAGTACAGGATAAGAAAATAGTATATTTAAAGCGGAGCGTTAAAGTTTGCATATTTGAAAACTGCATTAAAACTGCCTGTGTGTCATGTTAGCCAAAAAGAACAGCAAATGTACAGTTATGGAGAAATGCATACTTTTTACCATATGCTAAAGAATGCTAATTAGGGCTGCAACTAACGATTATTTTGATAATCGATTAGTTGGCCGATTATTTTTTCGATTATTCAGATAAAAAAACAATATGCTAATTTTTCATTATTTAAATGCCTCTTTTTCACTTCTCTTGTCCCCCCATGCCATCTTTCACTCTACTTGTCCCCCCATGGTCTGTTTTTCACTCCACTTGTCTCTCCATGCTGTCTTTTTCACTCCACTTGCCCCCATGCCCTGTCTTTCACTCCTCTTGCCCCATGCCCTCTCTTTCACTCCACTTATCCTCATGCCTCTTTTTCAGTTCTCTTGCCCCCCCATGCCCTCTTTCACTCCACTTGTCCCCAATGCCCTATTACACTCCTCTTGCCCCCATGCCCACTTTCTTTACTCCTCTTGCCCCCATGCCCACTTTCTTTACTCCTCTTGTCCCCCATGTCCTCTTTCACTCCACTTGTCCCCCATGTCCTCTTTCACTCCACTTGTCCCCCATGTCCTCTTTCACTCCACTTGTCCCCCATGTCCTCTTTTTTACTCCTCTTGCTCCCCCATGCCTCTTTTTTACTCATTTTGCTCCCGAATGCCTCTCTCTCCCCCTTGCCTCTTGTCCAGATGATTGCAAGGCTGTGCACTCTGTAATGCCCACAGGATCTTTCTATCTCTGTGCCTGCACTGGTGACAACAACCGCGACTAAATGCAATGACATGCGGTGACGCTGCGAGGTAAATGCTGGGGCTTTCTTCCTCACTCTGGGCGCCAGATTTAAACTTGCATTTGCCGCGTGTCACTCGGGTAACAACAGTAAATCTAGGTGGGGGGGGGCAGGCATTTGTGTGCCAGTATCCTCGTCCTGATCATGCCTCCGGTGTAACTTGGAGGAGGCCAGGCGCAAGGAAGGCAGGCACTGACCGAGTGAGGCAGCATGATGAGCACTGGCGCAGAGTGACTGGCGCTGCTGTGCTCATCATTCTGCATCAGTCAGTGAGTGCCTGCCTTCCTTGAGCCTGGCCTCCTCCAAGTTACACCGGAGGCATGATCGGGACGAGGATACTAGCATACAAAGTATAGCAGGATACTAGCACACAGGCGGACTCGCGCGATTGCATGCGTGCGCAAAATGTAACTTTTTGGAACGCATGCTCACAATGTCTGAATTATGCGCGATGATGACACAGTGATGCCGGTCACATGATAAGCGTGCCATGCGTCTTAGGCTGCACTGTGGGCAAAAGTACAGGTCAGGAAAAATCGGGACATATGTATGTGCTGCAGCTCCCCCCTGCACAACTAATCGCTGAACAACTAATCGATAATGAGAATCGTTGGCAACGATTCTCATTATCGATTTTTATCGATTAAATCAATTAGTTGTTGCAGCCTTAATGCTAATTGTGGTACCTGATGAGTCATGTGTGAATGAACCCTTTTTAGTGACATGTCATATGCTAATAAAGCTTTGTGCAGTACCAGGAAAGGTTTACTTTCACTTTGCCCAGAAATAAAAGTACATCTGCTGGACTTTAGGTTAAAGGGATAGTAATACTTCGTTTTAACTTTATTTTATTTTGTAGGCATTAAAAAAACATGAAGAATGATATAAGTCTTATCTCTCAAACCTTTATGGTTTATGAGATATTCACAAGCAAAGTTCCCCTCCCCTTTTACCTAGTGTAAGCCATCTCTTCTCAGATGTGAGTCTGGTTGTATGACAGTACAGATAACAGAAGGGGACAATTTTCTTTGTATGAAAACAATGAAAGCCCTTCCCCCCTTGACAAGTTTTTCAGCTTTTTCCATTATCTTAATTGAAGATTGTCCCTCTCTGCAGTCTACCTGGGCATCTCCCTTCTGATCTGGTTGAACAGGGGGGGGATACTTTGTTTGTGAATATCTCTTAAACCATAAAGGTTTCAGAGATAGGACTTATACCATTCTTCATGTTTTTTTAATGCCTACAAAATAAAATAAAGTTAAAATGAAGTATTACTATCCCTTTAACATGACTCATAGGCAGTTTTTAATGCAGTTTTAAACTATACAAACATGAATTAAAGTGAAAGCTCCACTTTAAAGACACCACTAAACAAAATCACTTTTTGCCATAAGAACTTTGGTCCATATTTATAAAATAAAACAGGAGTTATTTTAGGGAACAAATAAAAATTCCTGTCAAGTTAAATTTAGATTATAACCCCTCGAATGCTTAAGAAATCTCCAATTAATTGCAAACCAATCCCCTGTAGACCTCTGTGGATGGGAATTTCAGGCATTATTATTTGTCCCCAATGGCGAGGTTGGTTTACACCAGAATAACCCAGTTTGCCGTAATAAATATGGCCTTTTCACGTGTTATATCAGTGAAGATTCCAGACAATCTTCAGCTCTCAGATGTTGGAGACTACAGTTTCTATCAGCCAATAGCAGTCCAAAGACTGATTTCCCTTGACCTAAGTCATGAAATTGCAGAAGCTGTTTTTCAGCAGGCTGGAGAACACAGTCTCCCTTTGAATTAATTACTTTCTGGTCAGGATGATACAGTAAAGTAGTAACATAGTTGATGAGGCTGAAAAAAGACATGTGTCCAACAAGTCCAGCCCATGCCAAAAACACCCCTGTTGATGCAGAGGACGGCAAAAAAAAAAAGCCCTCAGGAGCTATTTCCAATTTAGCCCCAAGTGAGTAAAAAAATTATTTCCTGGCTCCAAATGGCAGTTAGATCGTTCCCTTGATCAACATCACATGTGTTTTGAAGCCATCTATCATAATTTTCAATATTGTTCTGTGCTAGATTGGCATCCATTGCTTTTTGGAAAGGTCTGACGACAATTCTGAAGGAAGATGAACTAGATGGAAACTGGCCTCTTTTACGCCTTTCTTGTGGAAGAAAAGAACTATTCCCTCCTGAGGAGCATTTAAGAATTTCTTTTAGCAGATCTCCAAATAATGTGCCTCCTGTATAAAGAAGGGAAACCAGCTTGTTTTGGAAGACATGTCAGCATCCCATGCTTTGATCCACAATGCTCTCCTGGTTTTTATGGAGGGAGCAGAAGATTTTGCCAATAATTTTATGTTGTCCAATGACGCATCTCATGCAAAATTGCCTGCCTCTTTCATGCTGGATAATTCTTTTTCGAGTCTAGATCTTGACACAGCTGACAATTTTTTTTTCTTCAAAGTCAGATATCCATATTCCAAAAGATACAAGCCATAGCAGTTGTACTTTTGAGTTTCAGACCCATTGTGCTATATTGTTTTTTAAGGCACTGTCAGCCCTTTTCTCCATGTGATCTTTAAGAATCATGCATTCCTCTAGCAAAATGGTAGTACATCTGGAAATCTGGGGCACAGAGGCATCTACTTTGAGGGGTGGGGTAATCCAAGTGCTACATACTCATCCTGAAATGGATACATTTTATTAAAATGCCTAGACATAGAATTGTGTTTGCCACCTTGGCTCCACTCTTTTTTTTTTTTTTTGACTGAATCATGAATATAATGGTGAACTTGGAAGACAGGGATAGACTTACTATGGCCTAATAAAGAGGAGTCCATAACATCAAGTTCAATGTGAGGCTGAGATAAACCTAAGGTTTTTATCATGGACTTTGGGGAGTTCAAGTTGAATGCCCCCAAATCTGCTGTGAGTTCACCTTCCTCAACCAATGACTATGCAGAATCGACATCCATCCTCATTATCGTAAATCAAAGAGGATGTACCCTCATCTGGGCCTGACTGCCTGGGACGCTTTTTTGCTGACTCTTGCAGTTCAGTTTCCTGCATGGAAACCTTCATACATCCTAGAAATTCCTTGAACTGGGATGGCACATCCCCAGTGACAGCTTTTTATTAATGCTGTCTTGGCAAAGTTTTGCAGGATTAGCTGCATTTAACTTTGTCTCACAGCCAGCACATGATTTCTGTTTACTGGCTGACTTGTCTTCTTTGGGAGGGATAGTATCTGGGGGCTTTTGCTTATCCCCTTGTGCCTTGGAAGCAATTTTAAATAAAGTAATATAACAAGTCAATCACTTAGTGAACTGACCTAAAAAAGGGACTTACCTTGTCAAGCTTGCTCCGTTTTAAAGTGGCTGCTTCATGCTTGCAGAGTTCCTAGTGTGCGTCCTATAGAACTTCCTGTTGACAGTATAAGCTGCACTTCTAGCAGCTTTATGATCCCACTGAGGCAACGCGCGCGGGAGATCCAGCCGGGGTCAACATAAGTAGTGAGTAGAACTGTTTTGTTCCCTACATGCGACCCCTGTTCTGAGCAGGGTATGAAGAGAGTTGAGTGCTATATAAGGCTTGCTTGTACTCCCACACCTGGTAGCATGAAATACTGGAAAATAATAAACTTTGCTGCAATTTTGCTTCTTTTAGAAGGAGGTGTTTACATCCCCCAGCTGTACAAAAAAAAAAAAAAAAAAATGGTGGCATGACAGGAGGATGGAGCTTTGTACCACGGGTCAAAAGTTGATTGGTCCTGCCAGCTGGGAGGTGGAAATATTGCCCATTTTAAGCCATGAAGGGGACACAGAAGAAATTCACATCATGCATACAGAAGAAGACTAGCCATAGTAAAAAAGCATGGGGACTTTACACATGTAACTATGAATGTTTCAACAGGTTTCTCAAAATACCAACTTGCATTTTAACATTATTGGGCCCACCAACTTGAATTTTGGGGCAAACCAATGGCACTATAAAGGAAGAACTAAAAATTCTAGTTTACTTACATTGAGATTTTAACATGTATACTAGACAGGTCCCCAATGCATTGCATACCGCTACATTCAAGGGGTTAAAATCCCCATTAAGCTCAAAGGGAAATTATTTCCCCTATAGTGTCAGGTGGTTGGCCCCAGAATTCCTCCACAATCCTCTTGCCCAATATTTTCTCACAAGTGACCAGAGAATACTGTGGTCGTGCATCATAAGGAAGAATCCTTATACAAGAGAATTCACTTTGATGCTCAACAGTCCCAGAATGCAATGTACCATAGAGTGAACAATAAGGAAAAGAGGAGGTGCTCTACTAAAATATAATATGTACTGTACCAATATACCCTCAGACCCCAAATATAAGCTGGCTACTATCCCAAAAAAGATTAGTATGCTAAAATCTATACTCCATCAGAAACTAGAACAAGTGGAGAACACTATATAATAACCCAGCTAAATAGGTAACCTATAGGCATGAAGGCAATTAAAACAAATTACAATAACACAAAGGGACAATACAGAAAGAAATAAACTTTGCTGAATAAAAGTATTAAACGATGTTATATTTTATATTCTACCTAAACATATAGTGAGAAACTACATTAAGTCCATATTTCCAAAGAGCCCTAGAAGGCAATGGAACAAGTTCAATAGCGTGCAAATTTAATACGGATCAAAATGATCTGTGAATGGATAAAGTGTCATTCAATGGCACAAGTATACATGAATGAGCTCTTTGCTCTACTTTATATGAAATCCATGATATTCTTAAGGGTGTAAATGTGAGAAAGGGTTACCTTGCCCCGTTAATAAGTAGTGGTGTGCATGGCTGGTCTTCCCCCGTCTCTTGTCCTCTGCTGTCACCTGATGGCTGTTTAGGGCAACAGCCGATGATTACAGGTGGAAAAAATGTTTTGATCAATGGGGATTCCTTCTTACACTGGATCATCTATTTCATAAGGTATTGATGGACTGTGGGCAGAAATTATCAAGCCCCTACCTTCTCTTTGGCTGGCCTCTGCTTATCAGGCCTGGGGATCCTTCAGTACTTGCCCGATTATTCTTATCTTTCCTGATTGATTTTGGACTGCTCCTTTGGTACCTCACTTCTTGATCATGATCCCAGTTTGACTTGATACTTCTTTAGGTTGTTTCCCACCTTGTGTGGTGGTCATACTCTTCCATCTCTTCTCCTGTGGCCTACCAAGCTGAGGTCTTGCCCCTTCCTTCCTTGTGGCCCTGCCACTTGTTGCCAGTGTCTTAGCCCCATTAATTTTTTTCTCACCAGTAGCCTCACCTCTCATTTCCGGTGGCCTCACCACATAGATTATCCCCAGTCGCCTTACCACTTGTTGCCAGTGGCTTTGCCACATTCATTTTTCTCCCAGTGGCCTCACCACTCATTCCCAGCAGCCTCGCTGCATATATTACCCCCAGCAGCCTTGCTGCTTCTTGCCAGCAGCCTCAAAGCAGACATTTTCTAGTGGCCTAGTCAGTTATGTTACCTGCAGCCTAGTGGCTTCGCCTGTTGTATTTACCCCAGCGGTCCATCCACTTGTTTTTCCTCAAGCCGCTTTTCTCCTGCAGCCTGCTGCTTGTACCTTCCTTTGTCATTGGTCTCGCCCGCTGTTTGGTGTCTGTCAACGGTCTTACCCCGCTGTTATATGCCAGTAGAGGTCTTGCCCGCTATTTTGCTCAGGTGGGTGGTTCTTTTTCCTCTACTTTGCCACCTCGGATCAGGTCTCTCTTCAGAGGGTTCCTGCTTTTGGCCTGTTAGACTCCATCACCTTTGATATAGTGGTCTTGTCCCACTAGATTTTCCTGGGCTGGTAGGTCCTTTCTTTGTGATTACCTATTTCCTTGGCTGGGCATATTTATTTACATATACATTTCTATCATCGAATGACACTATTTATCCATTCACAGATCACATTGTACATTTGCACAGTACTGAACTTGTTCCATTATTTATCCAGTGCTCTTCAGACACAAACTCAATATAGTTTCTCAGTATAGTTTAGGTATCATATTTTATATAATTTTAGTACTTTTATTCAGTAAAGTTTACATATTTCTGTCTGTATTGTCCCTTAGTGTTATTGTAGTTTGTTTTCAATGCCTCCATGTTACTCGTTTAGCTGGGTTATTATATAGAGCTCTCCTTTTGTTCTAGTTTTTACCAGTGAGTGAACTCCGAAATTCCGACAGCCTGCCAAAGAGGGCAAATGAACGTTTGGTACCAGAGTTGGGACCAGTGGAACAAGGCTGGGGCTATCAGACAATGCAGATTTGGTTTGGAGTACCGGTGTGACAGTAGAAAAAGTCTGTGGTATCAGATAGTGTTTATGTGGTGCTGTGACAATCGGTGGGACAGTGAACAAGTCTGAGGATATCAGTTTTTATGCAATTCTGTGATTACCAGAGGACATTGAAAACAATGGCTGATGTACTGAAGAAAACTGGTGTAATTCTAAAGCAAACAAAGTGCACTATAGGATACAAAAAAATGTAAAACCCTTGCATTTAAATTGGGCTTTCACCCTCTTGAATTCCAGAGTAGCCTCCAGAGCACTGGGAAGCAATGTGCTGTGGACCTATTATTTAATGGATTAAAAGCCCTGTTGATTTAACCCTTTAGAGTGCCAGAGAAGTATCCAATGATTGCAATGAGTTGGGTACCTCTCTCTAGCACTCAAGGAGTTAAATCAATGGGGATGAGGATGTGTATCTGTTCCCTAAGGTGCAATTGGTTTGCACCATAAATGAACCAGTATTCTTGAGCACTTCAGCCTCAGTGTGCATCAGTAGGGCAATGCTGGGGTGTCAGACAGCATGTGTGTGTGTGGTTGTGACTACCAGTGCAACAAGGCTGGTGTAGTTCTAGAATTACCAGTCGGCAGGGGGAATAGAGCTGGGGTATGGAACAGGCAAACTGAGTATGCAGGGGGCCCCAAATGTGTACCCTGCCTACAGTTCCATGGAGTCTTAATCCAACTCTAGGAAGGATACAGAAAAGCCTGGCTGGGGGATGGAGAAGAATGCAAATAAAGTATGGAAGAGGTGGGCCACCCTCAGATTTTCTTCTGGGACCCAGCATGGTCTAGTTATACCCCTGAAAAATTTCAACTTAGCACTTCCCCACCAAATATTCATTACACATAAATGCAGATTTTGTTGGACTACAAATCTAACCCTTTGGCCGACTGAGAATAATGGTAGTTGTGGTCAATATACTGTATGCTTATGTGCATCATCAGACTGACATTTCTCAGCCCTCCCCATTATAACTTTCCGTTTTTTCTACTTTCCTTTTCCCTGTGCGTAATTGATATCTCGTATAAAAAGTGCTGTCCTCGGTCCAATACAGTAAAAACCTCTATATTACCTCACCACACTGATTCGCTATAACAACACGATCCGTATTTCCGTGCCCCGCCAGTCGTTCAAACCTCTCCGGTTAGCCACTATTGGTTAGACTTCCGCCAATCAGATGCATGTACATTTTTGCGTTCCAAGCCTCGATCCAGAAAACCCCAACAATTTATTCCCCGCCTATCAGGTGATGTTTCCATGCTTTTCGTTTAATCCCAGCGGTTTTTTAATTTGTGGTAGATAAGGACTTGGAAGAGCTGGATTGTAGGTGTTATTGGAGGAGAGCTATTTTAGCCATCATTCTTACTAGGTTCCCTAAAGACCAAATGTATTGCCAAGATTAACTACTCTATTGGCAGGGAGTATAAAATACCATAACATACTGAGAGCTGGCAACAAGAAATGGTGCCTTAGCTCCCTAGACACATCACCTTTAGTTTGCAAATGTAACCCGTTTATAAAACGAAACAGGTCTGTCACCAGAAATAACGTGACAGTATATAAATTCAGTTTTTATATGAAGGAAAAACGAGGGATTTTGATTGTGTACAATATAATGTAACATTTGGAAAATACGCTAAAATTTACCTAATGGTGAGTTTTACTTGTGTATACACAAGGGGCTGAATATACTAAAATGGAGTATGCCAACTTCACTATGGGACAAATAAAAAAAATCCAGTTAATTTGCGATGGGCTAGATACCTTTCTAGCATTCAAATGGTAAAAGGCCCCACAAATCAACAGCGTTCAGGGAAATGTTGATATATTGCCTGTGGTGTAGTTGGTTTACCCTAGAATTTCACTGTTCCCCTTTTATACACACTAGCCAATATTTTGTGTGCAAAGGTACAATCACAATACAATCAAACATAATAAATATACAATTCTGTATAAAGTAAGCTGGATATTTTGCTTCACATGTGCCATGGAATTGGTTGTTTTAGCTGGACAAAACTCCTGTGCAGAGCAAGTCCAGCCAAAAGGGGAATGCTGCAGCCAGATGTGAGTTTTAAGAAAATGGCACATGATGGGGAAGATGTACAAAAGTGTGATAAAGCAGAGATGACTTCTCCAGTAATATTACTTCTCCAGGTCCTATGGTATTCTATGGAGCCAATGCACTAAGGTTATTCAACTTTGGAGATCTTAGTGCATAAGCTCCATAGAATAACATAGGAACTGGAGAAATGATGTAACTGGAGACATTTTCTCCGTGTTTTCACCTCTTTATCATGCCTTAGTGCATAACCCCCGATGAGATTATTTTTAAGTCAAAACATTTTTCAAAATACATGAAGAAGTTGCCCCATATTCTAGAAAAAACATTCAGCTATACCTATAGCATTTTATTGATATTATTGGATTCATATTAAAATTTTCCTGACCTGTTAAAAAAGCAGCTAAGTGGCAATCCTAATTGTGTATTAAACACTGTTTTTTACACTTCAAGCAGGGAAATTGCTAGGTTCTTAATAGTCCTGGGACAGTGGCCCAGCTAATTACATTTCAAAATAAGCAGACCAACACTCACCTTTTTCCAGAATGTAGATTCTAGGCCAGTGATGAGCAGCTTGAGGCCCTCTGCTCTAATCAGGCCTCAAAAACATCATAACTTGCTACAACATACAGCTATCATGTCATGAATACAGAAATCAAGAAGAACATATTCCTTTGTTTTTCAGGTAGAAATGGCACCAAAATAGAGTTTATTAAAGCAATCAATCGATGGTCATACTGTAGGGAATACTGCACCCTCTCACCCAGAGAATTTGTCTTTACCCAGAGATTAGGATGGAAACCCTGAGATTCAGGGTCAAGCCATGACAGTTCTGAGGTCTACATCTGATGCATTATTAGTTAACTCCAAAGAACAGTTGCACTATTAAGATTGGTGAGAGCAGCAGAGCCTTACACCATTACAATTAGGGATATCTGCATAGTATTGCAGTATCATATTGTAACAACATGGCCACAAATAATGTAGACTGAACCAGGGAACTGTGCTAGAAGCTAGAGAGAGATGCTAGGGATTGAGGACTGAGAGTGAAATTGTTCATAGGGTGTTCTTGCTGTGGCCTTAAATCAGAGGAACTTTCTGACCACAATGTTGGATGTCTGATCCCAGTTGAGCCAGGGCTGAGACCAGAATGAGAACACCCCTGGACTGGGAGAGACAGAGTCCTATTGGGGTCTAGTAGTGTCCTGACTGTGAGCTGGTGAACTGACTGTGGATCTGCAGATAGGAGAGTTCTGTATTCGTCCGAATTGACCCTGCTAGATTGAAGCAGACAGGAAGCTGGTAATGGCGATGAGAGTTCCACCTTAGCCCACTGTGGTAGCTGCTGAGATGACTGGCAGAATGAACAGACAGGCAGTTTGTATGGCGAAGAGTTCCACCTTCGCCCAGCGTGGTAGCTGCTGAGATGTCTCTGGTGGACTGAAGCAGGCAGCTACTATGGTGATGAGAGATCCACCTTCGCCCACGATGGTAGTTGCTGAGAAGACCCTTGTGGACTGAAGCTAACAGGCAGCTGGTGCGGCAGTGAGAGTTTTTCCTTTGGCCATGGTGGTAACTACTGAGAATGCTCTGGTGAACTGTCAGACTTCTAGTGATTCTCAGGTCACAGGGCTGGAACGCCAGATTCCTGCCTTCCCCCACGGTGGTACCTGCTGAGATAACTCTGGTGGACTGAGCAGACAGGTAGCTGGTATGGTGATGAGTGCCAGAGGGTTAGGCAACACATTGCTTTGCAATGCATTGGGTACCCTTCTGTCATTCAAAGGGTTAACTGGAGATAGTTTTCTCTAAGCCTGGAAGTAAGTGGAGAACTGCAAATTTAAAGGAGAACACCTTCTATTAATAAGCCCCACTTACTACCAAAGGGATAGTACTGTTTAATTTTAACATTATTTATTATTGTAGGTATTAAAAAAATAATTAATTGATGTAAGTCTTTATAGTTTGAGAGATCTAACCGGCTAAAGTTCTGCCCTCCTCTAGGCCATTTCACAGAAGTCAGCACTCTCAATTTATTTATTTTTTTTTTTTTAATACCTTCAGTATTAAACAATGATAAAATTAAACATGACTATCCCTTTAATGTGGGCAGGGGTGTCCGTAGAAATTTTTCCAGGGGCAGGGGGGACACAAAACCATAATATGACTCCCAGGCCAGCCCATCCAGCCCCTTTGTTTATGTGGGGAGGGTAATTGTAGGTTTCCCCCCGGAAGACCATGAATGTGGGTGTAGTAAAGTAAGCGGGAGTAGGTGTTAGTTCTCCTTCAGGCAGCTGTATAGCACAGTCTGTATACCACTTCTCACTCCAACCCACTGACCGGCAGTTCATGTGGCAGGAGGCACTTACACCCAATAGCACTTACTCCCTCTGTGTCAAACCCACCTTCCTCTAGACTGTAAGTTCTCATGAGCAGGGCCCTCTGATCCTTCTATCTCCACATTTGATTGTACTGTTTAATACCTCTGTATGTCTATTCCCAGTTGTAAAGCACTGCGGAATTAGTTGGCTCTATATAAATAAAGAATAATAATAATAAAAATAATATTAATCTTGTATAAATATAACTGTGCAAACACTACATATGATTCTTTTTTTAATACAAAAATGGTACAGTTCATGGACAAAAAAATAGTACCGTATTTATTAAGGAAAAGGTATTGATAAAAGTAATGGTTTGTTTTGGTTAAATATGGTGCATTTGTATTGTGACAAAATTGTTCTACTTCTGCCTTGATAATGGACTAATAATATTTTACTTGCACAGTACAACAAGTAAAGTGACTTAGCCAAGTGTCCAACTGAGACTGGGATTCAAACCAATGTTCAGTCTGTTGAAAAGCAGTGGCACAGAATTTGAGGAGTAGTTCAGATAAAATCATGTACCTCCAAATAAAGCAGGTCTAGGCTGGATATGGAGAGTTCAAATTTCCAGTTAATTCACAGTCAAAGTCTTCAAAAATATTGATTTGTGACAAATCTGTAATTTCTGATTTCCGCATGGTCAGAACAAGCTCAACTGGAAACTTCTGGAGCAGCACAGGATCAAAGGTTATACCTCGGAAAAATGGATGGCTTTTAAATTGGTGGAGATAACGCAGCCGTTGTCTTGGGACTCTGCAGAGGAGCTAGGAAAATAATGGAAAAAAATGTCTGTGAATTGTGATTTATGTAGGACAAATATTCAAGAAACAGTACAGTTTAATTGTGAAAACAATTGCTACTCAGTAAAACAGGTGTACTCATACTGCTGGAAAATGTTTCATTGTTTTTAAAACTTTTTTCTTTTTTTTTCAAACTGGTAGTAACACTAACAGCTAATCAGTAGTAAGGCTCTACCCACAGGAGTGGTTATGCAGCAGTAAAGCATATTTGTGCACAGTCACGCCAAAAAATACTGGACAATATGTGTCATCTTGCAGTGGCCTACAGATGCAGCATTCTGCAGATTCCCAGTTGCCTATTCATGGTCTCAGGGAAATTGTAATGAAGGTCTGCACAGTGGCCTAAGTGGACTATATCTCGGCAATACCCACCTATCCATTGTAACGGAGTCTAATCGTAAATTGGCCGCAGTGGACTCCTACAAATATCTTGGTATGTGGCTTGACCCCAACCTCACTTTTGGACATCATATTGACAAGTTAACCTCCAGGCTTTATCCCAAAATCAGTACTCTTTTTAGACACAAATAATGTTTAAGTCCCCTGGTTAGAAAACGTATTGTGCAGCAGATGTTGCTGCCTGTCATAGACTATGGTGATGTAGTTTATGCTCCAGCACCAGAAATCCATCTTAGTAAACTTGACACCCTGTATAATTCAATATGCCGCTTTAGCCTCCAGTGTAATTACACTACTCATCGCTGTGATATGTTAAAAGAACTAAATTGGTTAACACTCAAATCTAGACGTGCCCTTCACCTTTCTTGCTTAGTACACAACCACTTCTCTGGAAAACTACCAGACTACCTGAGCAGTATGCTCACTCCTGCTCTCTATACGAACTATAACCTCCACTCCACTGCTAACAACTCACTACGTATACCACAATACAAGAAAGAAGCAGAAAGCGCTGCCTTCTCCTTCAGAGCGCCAAAGGCCTGGAACAATCTGCCTGAAATAATCAAATATGTGTCACCTTCCGTCCCATTCGGCGCTCGGGGCAGTCTCACTCCGCTTCCGGGTTTCCCCCAACGTCGCATCACGTGAATCATGACGTCATCTGGTAGCGGCTATTTCATGACACTCCAGACTAGGCGCGGGCGCACTCTGATAGTGTTCCCTAGCGCCCTGTGTGCTCAGTTCTAGTGTCCTAGTCTGTATCGTCCTAGCCAGTATCTGCTCCAGTCTCTTCCTGCCTTGTCTGCCTCTCCAGCTGGCTGAGGGTTACCCAGCCTGTGTCTGCTCCGGACATTTCCAGTCTCTCCAGTTGGTCTCCACCTGTGGGTTTGCTTCCAGCCTGTTCCTGACAGCTCTATCTTGTCCAGCAGTCCACCCTGGACTATCTTCCTGCCTGTTCCCAGTCAGTCTTCTGCCAGTGGTTTCTGGATCTGTCACTTCTGCTTGAGCTTTGATAGGCCTGACGTGTTTCGGAGCTTCTCCCAGGAACCCTCCTGGACGTCTGCAGGTCCAGTTCTGCTCTTCCGCTTCACCAGTGCTGATACTACAGGACAGGTCTGTTCTCTCCATCCTAGGAGAGTATCTTTCTATTTATTTATTTCCTTCTTCTAGGAGTGTTCCAGCCTTCTGGCCTCCGCTCTCCAGCCTCGCTCCCCATACTGCGCTCCCCAGCCTTCACTCTCCCCCACAGGAGAGCAGGTACTGCCTGTGGGATTATCATCCAGGGCTCACCTCCAGCTCCTCTGGGGTTTGCCATCCGGCCTTGCGGCCGGCACCGTACCTGGCTTAGGCCACAGCACGGTAATCCCGCAGACAGTCAACGTACGGCGAGCACCGCTAACCAGCATCGCACCCAAGCACTCCCTCTCCTGTGGGCTTCGTCACTTCTGGTCCACCCTGTGTGACAATATGCTCCCAGTCTAAAATCCTTCAAAGTAAATTCTTCTCTATATCTAAAAACAGAGTGTAACTTTATAATTTTAAAATTTCCATATGTATGTATATTCGTATGGATATTTAATAACATGTACTATATAATGTTTCTCAATTTGTGTAAATATGCAACCCTCTACTGAAAACTGTCCAGGACATACTTGAAAACGAGAGAAATCTCAATGTATTCTTTCTAGTAAAACATTTTCTAAATAAATAAATAAGTGACTGAATCCTTGTGATGCTCATCTTAACCTCTTGATGGCCAGAGGGGTAAACAATGAGTGGCACATCCCCACTGATCCTCAAGGGGCTAACAACCCAACAATGGTTGGCCCACTTGGCAGTCATCCAATAATGTATGGTCGAGGGCCACAAGATCTGTATTTCTGAGCTGCAGAACATGTCTCCCCCTTCAATCTGCATAAAGTGGGAAAATCAGTGTGCACACTGGGAGAGGTGCAGGCGAATTGCACATCATGGAGGTTCTGTGCTACCATGGTTGAATTGAATTGCCCATGTGAACATAGCCTAAGTAATGAAATATCTACCATCTATGTGGTCATGACTGTGTTGCTGGGCCACTATATTTTTTCTTTAATTTCCTTATACATTTTTGAGAAAGTATGCAAAAAGAATATCCAATCTCTGTATGCAATATGTTTAACCCGTTGACAGTCAAAGGGGTGTGCAAAATGTTGAATTTAAAAAGTTATCCCTGAGTATGCAAAGACACAAAAACAATGCTTATGACAGCAATCTCATTATTATTCTACTTATTACCTCTTTTAGTAGGTTAGAGAGTCCTTGGCTTAGGCAAATGGGTACACTATATGTTGCTTGAGTTACTCTGTCTAGCATGGTCACATGGTCTTTCTCAGGCGCAACAGGAAACTGTATCAGACAGAAGATTCCATTATTCTTATGGCAATACATGTTATGGCAATGAGCAACAGTTACAACCAAGGTCACTGCAAAAGTATCTAGTAATTGTTGTTGAATACAACTCCCATCATCCACGGCCAGTTAACAATTGGCTCAGGATGTTGGGAATTATAGTCCACAGCAACTAGAGGGTCAATGGCCTTTCAAGCTCTGCCCTGACCTTCGAGGTTGGTACCCCTGTTGAAATCTACCGTCTCTTCTTAAACCTTTGAGTGCCAGAGGGGTTCCCAATGAACTGTGTGCCTTCTGGCACTCAAAAGGTTATTGAGAATGTTCACCAATATCAAAACAGAAATTAAACGGTCTTGCTGCACTAATGAGCAATCACTGAGGTGTACCACTCATGTGGAATATAGAACACTTATGTCCAATTCGTAAATCACAAGGTGGCATTTGGCCATGAAAAGATAATCGTGCCTAACAGGCACAAAGTAAATCACTAACTGAATATAGACTGCAACTCTACATCCAATGCACATATGGACATAGGCATTAAACACTGAACACCCTAAGTCCAGAAATGTATGCTGTAACAGCCTAGTTTAGTTTCTAAGGCATAGCTGAATACTTTAATATAGATAAATAACTAATGTTGATGGACCAAAATATGCGAAATACCATTGGTACCACAACTATGTTAACTATGTTTATGTTACTATTTACCTAACATACTGCCTCTGACTCAGTAAGAGGACTGAGGGATCAAGTTGCTAATTAGCTATCACGCAGAGCATTACTATTATGCTGAAGCAGTCTGCTACCTCTATAATACTCAGCTGAAATTGAATGTTTGTGGTACCAGCTCAAACAGATATATAGTGTCAGTCGGGACTATATCACATCCATTAACAGCTTCATCCAATGTGTATATCACACTTTTATTATTATTATTATTATTGTGCGAGTATATCTGTGTGCAATAAACCATTACAATATTACTTGTTTGACTAAGATTTACATTATGTTGTTCTATCAACAATAGTTAATTAACTATGTTATAGTATTAATGTATGCCTTAGAAACCAAGCTGTTACAGCATAGATTTATAGATCTAGAGTATGGTATTCAGTTTTTAATTTGTGTGTCCATGTGTGTGTATTGAATGTTGAATCGCAGTCTGTGTTCACGAGTGATTTATGTTGTGTCTGTTTAGAAATGTATTTATTTTATTTTCTGGCCACACACTGCCCTAATATTTAAGGGCAGCGTGTGGCCAGGATATCCTATTATTGAGAGGTTTATTGAACTTTCAGGTCTTTATATAGTCCATTAGTAAAAAAAAAAGAAATCTTCAAAAATAATTGCATTTATATTATATTAAAATACTGGAAACATTTTCAAGAGGCTGGGGGCCAGTCTCCTTATAGAAATGGCTCTGCTATGACCCCCTCCCCAGCTACTGCTTAGTTTGTCTTAGGCTGGCTACAGCACTGTATACACTGTGCTCACCTCCCCAGTAACCAGTGCAAAGAGCAGCACACCTAAGGACCACCAGTCTGCTGCATGGCTGTAAGGACCACCAGAGAGGACTTCCGGAGCTACAAATGGCAAAAAGGAAAAGAGAGATTAATAATAAAAAGGGATATGTATTAACTATATACCAATGAACAGATTTCTCGATTGGTAATAGCAGTGTGAAAGGTTACGTTTTATATAACTGGTCCAGTGTTTATTCTATACTATACCGGGAAGTGAACATTCTAGCTCTTGCTCAAAAGAATGAAAATTATGTTTATAGTTTACAGAAGAGAACTTTTACTTCTCTCACCCACCAGTGTGTGTTTGTTGATTATTTGATACGTAATTCATGAGAACAAATCACAGGGGAGTCATGTAGTTAAATTTCTCCTCTTTCTTTATTTTGATCTTTGAGTGAGAACTATAACTTTGTATAATGTTTTGTTCACTCAAGCATGCATTACGAGTATGTTGGACAGTATTATTGTGGGGACTAGGTTCAGGAAGTTCCGCTCTGCTACTATTTGCAGCTCTACCTGCTTATACCTGGTCACACCTGCTCCACTTACTCCTGTTCAGTTATTACTTGTGATCTAGCTTTCCTGGACTCACTTCTGAGACATATATCAAGTAACTGCAAAGCCTCATCAGTGCAAGTGTATAGTGTCTATCTGACTTGCGTTCCAGAGTTTTGGTTCATTACTTCTGTATTTTACCTTGGCTTATCCCTGACAAAACTTTTTGTCACCTGCCCTGACATCTGCAGACATCCAAGCCTGACTCTGCATGTGGATTTGGAGTCTGTGATTTTGGTTCATTTGTGAGCATCTCATACTGTTATTTACCTGTGTTTGCTGCTGGCTGCTGCTACAATTGCAACCATCCTGGTCCTGTTGCGACTCAACTGTTTCTGGCTGTTCATCCTTGAGGCTGTTCAGTCTTGAGGTTACCAACTAGTTACAAAACCCAGCTTTTCTCTCAAGCAGCAATTCAGCAGCAGCCTTTAGCATTTGTTCTGCTTGCCAACCCATGGCTCCTCAGCTGGTGTTTCAGTGTAGGCATCCTTTCCTCTTAGCTTGACAAATATTTCTATTTTTTTCTGTTTGCATGCATAATTGACATTTTGTAAACTATGGTTCTATCAAGATTTGTTCTCACAGATCAACAAATGTTTTACCATTTCTTTGTTGATTGGAGGAACTATCTATTCAGATTAGTCAGTGAGCTAACCTATTTCCATTGCACATGTGAACAAAAAACATTATCTGGTTTTGAAAAAAACATACAGTGCATGTGCTATACCGTAACTTTAGAGCCCAAAATCGTGGGACTGGGACCAACGATCAAAAAGCTGTAAGTAGTAGGGCGTGTCCTCCATAAGAGCCATCTCTGTGCCTAATATTGTAACGGATACCGCTGCCACCCAGCCTTGGGTGACTCCGTTAGTCGCCGCTTCCCTCGCTCTGGAACAGGAAAACTCCACCAGCTTCTCCCAAGGTATCCCAATCGCCAGGCAGGACTAGTGTCAGGATAACAAGAACTCTCCCAGCATACCAGCAGCTTAACCTCACCAGACAACACTTGTGTAGGTTAAAACAAGAACTGCTTTATTTGGACACAAACAAGGTTTATATCCAGGTTTGTGATCACAGTGTCACGACCCGGGGAGAGGAAAGAGAAGGGACTGGAGTACCTAAGAGCAGGAACTGGGTGCTCCTCCAACAAGGGGCCACTGAGCAAGGTGCTTGGGAGCGATGCTCGGGAACGGGGCTAGGGTGCGGAGGTTGCCTAAGCCAAGGTTGTGCTGCGGCTGAGCCGCCTACAGGTGCTGGCCGCGAAGCCAGATGTAGTGGCCCCCAGCAGAGAAGCTGCTGGGTAACCCCGGATAACCCTAACCCAGACAATCTATACTCAGGGGTCCCCAGGGAGGGAAGTAATCTCCAAAAGAAAAAAGGTACTCACTCAGGACTCCAAAGAAGAGGGCTCCCGCGAGGAAGGTACAGTTGAAGGGACACTCCTTGGCTGGAGAAGAAGAGGTGGCTCGGTCCTTGAGGATCCTCTGGAGGCTGGAACTGAAGAGACTCAATCAAAATCGGTCCGGGTCATTCACAGGTGATCTGGCAGCAAGGGGTCAGGCAGAAGGGTGGTCAGACAGGTCCAGGTCATACACAGGCGATCTGGCAGCAAGGGGTCAGGCAGAAGGGTGGTCAGACAGGTCCAGGTCATACACAGGCGATCTGGCAGCAAGGGGTCAGGCAGAAGGGTGGTCAGACAGGTCCAGGTCATACACAGGCGATCTGGCAGCAAGGGGTCAGGCAGAAGGGTGGTCAGACAGGTCCAGGTCAAACACAGGGATACCAGCAACTGAGAAGACAGAACTGAAATCTGGCAACAGAAAGACGCTATACAAACGCGTCTAGACAGGCAGGACTCCGACTGATAAAGCCCCCAAACCGGAAGGAGCCCTGGAAGACAGGCTAGGATGTCGGGGGACCTTCTGCAAAACTCCTCTCTATGGTCCGCCGACGGGCGCATGCGCACAGCCACCGGAGGCGGCGCATGACAGACAGAATCCCGGAAGCAGCCACAGAACCCGGAGAGGAGAACGCCCGGGTGAGCGCGGCATAACACTGCCCCCCATCCAACGGCCGCCACCGGAGGCCGCTAGGAGGGACGGCCGGGAAACCGGCGATGGAAACGGCGGAGCAAGGAAGGGGCATGCACATCTCTCACCGGAACCCAGGAGCGTTCTTCCGGACCGTAGCCCTTCCAATTAACCAGGTACTGGAGGTGGCCCCGCACCCGGCGGGAGTCCAGGATGTCATCAATGATATATTCCTCCTGCCCCCGAACAGTGACTGGGGAAGGAACAGGAGAAGTAGAAAGCGGAACCCAGGGCTTAAGCCGGGACACATGGAACACTGGATGGACACGAAGAGATCGGGGCAAGGCCAATCGGTAGACCACAGGGGAGATCCGCTTCAACACCCGGAAGGGACCCAAGAAGCGTGGTCCAAGCTTCACCGACGGTTGGCGGAGACGAATGTTACGTGAGGATAACCATACCCTTTCGCCTGGAACGAAGACAGGAGCCGGACCACGATGGTGGTCAGCAGCCGCCTTCTGACGAAGCTGGGAAGAAAACAAGGTGGTGCGCAGAGTAGACCAGTGTTGAGCCATGGACTGGACCCTGGTCTCAGCAGAGGGGACAAGAGAACGGCCTGGGGACAGCAGAAGGGTCCGTGGGTTATAACCCAGAGCAGCAAAGAAGGGAGAACAGCCCAAGGAGGTCTGCAGCAGGGAATTATAAGACAGCTCCGCCAAAGGAAGGAGAGCTGCCCAATCATCCTGCCTGTGGTTACAATGGGTGCGGAGATAGGTTTCCAACGATTGGTTAAGGCGTTCCATCTGTCCATTAGTTTGTGGGTGGTAACCCGAGGAGAATTGAAGCCGAATCCCCAGTCTGGCACAAACCGCTCTCCAGAATCTAGACACGAACTGCGAGCCCCGGTCAGAAGTGATATGAAGCGGAATACCGTGGAGGCGCACCACGTGCGCGAGGAACAAATCAACCAACTCGGCGGAGGAGGGCACGGACGGAAGGGGAACGAAATGTCCCTGTTTGGTGAACCGGTCGACAACCACCCAGATAGCGGTCATGCCTTGGGAAACCGGTAGGTCAACCACGAAGTCCATGGCCAGTTGGGTCCATGGTAAGGAAGGGACAGGAAGAGGATGAAGCAGACCTAAGGGACGAGACCGCGGGGTCTTAGTCCTAGCACACACAGGACAGGAACCGACGAGATCCTCAACATCAGCCCGAGAACCTGGCCAATGAAAATAACGGGAGAGCAGATGGTGGGTGCGTCTGACCCCGGGGTGCCCGGCAAGTGGGGAATGGTGAGCCCAATGAAGGACCTCAGTGCGAAGAGGACCCGGAACAAACAGGGTCAGACAAGGATCGGAAGACCCAGTGAGAGAAACAGGCTGCTGGGCGTCCTTAATAGCCCAGAGTGTGGTGGAAGACAGTGCAGCCAGGACACGAGAAGGAGGAATAATGGTCTCCACCGGGATCGGTGCAGAAGGAGGAGGCTCATGGAGGCGGGACAAAGCGTCGGCTTTGGTATTCTTACCACCTGGAATATAGGAAATTTTAAAATTAAACCGGGCGAAGAAGAGTGACCAGCGTGCCTGTCGAGGGTTCAACCGTCTGGCAGAAGCTAAATAAGCCAGGTTCTGATGGTCTGTCAGGATGGAGATCTCGTGGGGTGAACCCTCCAACAGATACCTCCATTCTTGCAAAGCCAATTTAATGGCCAAAAGCTCCCGATTGCCAGTATCGTAGTTGCGTTCGGTAGGGGTAAAACGCCGGGAGAAGAAAGAACAAGGATGGTTCTTCCCAGAAAGAGGACACCTCTGGGATAGAACAGCACCAGCGGCACCCTCGGAAGCATCAACTTCCAGCACAAAGGGCAAGAGAGGGTCAGGGAAGCGTAAGATAGGAGCAGAGGAAAAAGCGGTCTTGAGGTTAGAAAAAGCGTCTAGTGCCTCGGCGGGCCAACAGGCAGTATTCACTCCCTTCCTGGTGAGGGCAGTGATCGGTGCCATAATACGAGAAAAACCCCAAATGAATTTCCGGTAATAATTGGCAAAACCGATGAATCTCTGTATAGCCTTGAGAGACACCGGTAGAGGCCACTCCGAAACGGCCTTGACTTTAGCTGGATCCATGAGGAGGCCGGCAGAGGAGACGATATAGCCCAGAAATGGCAGAGAAGATTGCTCAAAGGAGCATTTCTCCAGTTTGGCATAGAGACGATTAGCCCTAAGCCTCTCCAGAACCTCAAGAACGTGCAAACGATGCTCGGCAAGGGACCTGGAAAAGATGAGAATATCGTCTAGGTAAACGACAACAGACGTGAGGAGGAGATCCCTAAAGATGTCGTTCACGAAAGCCTGGAAGACGGCTGGGGCATTACGGAGCCCAAAGGGCATCACGAGGTACTCATAATGCCCCAAGCGGGTGTTAAAAGCCGTCTTCCATTCCTCCCCCTCGCGCATGCGAACCAGGTTGTAAGCACCCCGAAGATCAAGTTTGGTGAAGATGGTGGAACCCCGAAGACAATCAAGGAGTTCGGTGATGAGGGGTAGCGGATAGCAGTTCCGGCGAGTGATAGCATTCAGACCCCTGTAGTCAATACAGGGCCTGAGCGAGCCATCCTTCTTGGATACAAAAAAGAACCCGGCTCCAGCAGGAGAACTAGATGGGCGGATAAAACCTCGAGCAAGACTGTCTCTTATGTACTCCTCCAGGCTTTTGTTCTCGGGTAAAGAAAGAGGATAGGTACGGCCTCTAGGTGGTACCGAACCGGGGATAAGATCTATAACACAGTCAAAAGACCGGTGAGGCGGCAGGACCTCTGCCTTCTGTTTACTGAAGACATCCGAAAAAGCCCGGTAGGATTCCGGTAGAATGGCAAGAAGAGGGTCCACCCCAGGTTGGTCAGCCGAAAAGACAGAGGACACAGCGCAAGCGGGTGGAAAGGTCAAGGTGCCCGAAAACCAGTCGATGATGGGGTTGGCTTCACATAGCCAAGGATACCCCAGGATAAGAGGGGAATGAGGAGCAGAGATAAGGTCGCAAACCACCCGATCGACATGACCAGACTGGGTCCGAAGAGTAAGAGGCACCGTAGATTTGGTGATATGTCCTGACCTAAGAGGGGTACCGTCAACCGCCACAACCCGAACCGGAGTACTCCGAGACACCAACGGAATACCGTGGCTAAGGGCAAAATCGGAGTCCATAAAGAGACCCGCGGCCCCGGAGTCGATAAAGGCCAAAAGAGACACTGAGGAAACAGGAGACCAGGACAAGGTGACCGGAACCGACAGACGCTGGGTTACAGAAACGGGGACCGGGGTATGACTTAGGGAGAATCCCCCACTCACTAAGCCCTTTTGTTTCCCGCTTTATTGGGACAGCACCGTGCCAAGTGCCCAGGAGCGCCACAGTAAAGGCAAAGACCCAGAGAACGCCTTCTGGACCTTTCAGAGTCGGACAAATGGAACACACGTCCAATTTCCATAGGCTCAGCCACCGGCTCGGTGGCTGCAGGGACTTGGAACCTTGGAGCCAAACGAACCGCAGGACGCGGCGGAGGGTGACGAGCACGATCCCGCTCCTTCTCCTGTCTGCGTTCCTGTACCCGATGTTCCAGAGTGGTACACAGAGCTATGAGCTCCTCCAAGGTACGGGGAATCGGACGTGTGGTGAGCTCGTCCTTCAATCTCTCGCAAAGCCCTCTTCGGAAGCTGGCTTTTAGGGCACTATCAGGCCAGTCAGTCTCATAAGCCAGGGTGCGGAATTCCACCGCATACTGGCATAAGGGACGCAGACCTTGTTGGAGGTCAAGCAAGGCAGCCTCAGCTTGTTCCTGTCTGCCTGGCGTATCAAACACCGAGCGAAAGGCAGCAAGAAAGGTGTCAAAATCCTCAAGGATCGCAGACTGACGATCCAACAGGGGAGAGACCCAAGCCAGGGCTTGCCCCTGAAGGAGGGACACAACAAAGGCAATCCTTGCCTGGTGTGATACGTACACCTCCGGCTGACAGCGGAAGTGGAGGCAGCACTGATTAAGAAAACCCCGCAATTCTTTGGGATTCCCGTCGTAACGTGGCGGCAGTGGCAAACGAACGGTGGGGATCGATGGAGTGACCGCCGGCGCGGGGGAGGCAGGCGCAGTACCGGAGATCTCCAGCCTCTGTTGCAGCTGCTGCAACAGGTTAGATATGGAGTCCAACTTCTGGTCTAAATGGACGATCTGTCCAGCATGTTGTTTCAGGGCAGCGCCCTGCTGCAACAAAGCCGCCGACAGATCCTTGGGGTCCATAATAGGAGTAGGTGGCGTTTGTATAATGTCACGACCCGGGGAGAGGAAAGAGAAGGGACTGGAGTACCTAAGAGCAGGAACTGGGTGCTCCTCCAACAAGGGGCCACTGAGCAAGGTGCTTGGGAGCGATGCTCGGGAACGGGGCTAGGGTGCGGAGGTTGCCTAAGCCAAGGTTGTGCTGCGGCTGAGCCGCCTACAGGTGCTGGCCGCGAAGCCAGATGTAGTGGCCCCCAGCAGAGAAGCTGCTGGGTAACCCCGGATAACCCTAACCCAGACAATCTATACTCAGGGGTCCCCAGGGAGGGAAGTAATCTCCAAAAGAAAAAAGGTACTCACTCAGGACTCCAAAGAAGAGGGCTCCCGCGAGGAAGGTACAGTTGAAGGGACACTCCTTGGCTGGAGAAGAAGAGGTGGCTCGGTCCTTGAGGATCCTCTGGAGGCTGGAACTGAAGAGACTCAATCAAAATCGGTCCGGGTCATTCACAGGTGATCTGGCAGCAAGGGGTCAGGCAGAAGGGTGGTCAGACAGGTCCAGGTCATACACAGGCGATCTGGCAGCAAGGGGTCAGGCAGAAGGGTGGTCAGACAGGTCCAGGTCATACACAGGCGATCTGGCAGCAAGGGGTCAGGCAGAAGGGTGGTCAGACAGGTCCAGGTCATACACAGGCGATCTGGCAGCAAGGGGTCAGGCAGAAGGGTGGTCAGACAGGTCCAGGTCAAACACAGGGATACCAGCAACTGAGAAGACAGAACTGAAATCTGGCAACAGAAAGACGCTATACAAACGCGTCTAGACAGGCAGGACTCCGACTGATAAAGCCCCCAAACCGGAAGGAGCCCTGGAAGACAGGCTAGGATGTCGGGGGACCTTCTGCAAAACTCCTCTCTATGGTCCGCCGACGGGCGCATGCGCACAGCCACCGGAGGCGGCGCATGACAGACAGAATCCCGGAAGCAGCCACAGAACCCGGAGAGGAGAACGCCCGGGTGAGCGCGGCATAACACACAGTCAACCAATAGCAAATAAGATTCACAACACCACCAGTCTTGCTGAGACTTAAATACATTAACACACAATAGAATACAAAACACACAGCCCTCTATCAGGTCTGCTCAGGTAATTACATCAGTGACTGACATAATACAATCAGTTTCACAAACCAACAAATGGAACCACATAACCCCAGGAAACCTACTTTGCATTTAAACAATAACACAGCACACAATGGGTGAGGCAATAGGACATTTGACTCCCAGTCTCCAGATACTGTCCCAGGTAGTCACTGCCCCGCCCCCAATACATAATAGGGTCTCAGGCCTAGTGCCACCCTGGAGTCTGGCTGACACCCTTCTCCATTTTGTAGTTTGGCCCATGATTCTGTATGGCCAAATGGCCGCTTCCAGTCCAGGCCCAGTGGTTCCTGTGACAAATATTATTTCTACAAAGTTTGCTGTAGCCCTGTCTAAATTTTTTGTGATGGCATGACAAGGTATAATGGGTAAAGGACTCGTTTTTTGGACTGCCTCACGTTTTGTTCTACTAAACCTATTGGAACAAAATGTTCAGTGTTGTAGGGACTGCTTAAAGAGATACTAACTGCTACAAATAAATTGAATTTAAACTAGTGTAAACTATTTTGGAGTGATCGATTCCAGTCAATTTCTCTTAAGCAGTGGTTCTCCGGGTGGAGGGTCAGAAGGGTTTGTTTTTTTTTCACCAGTAAACTAAGCATTGCTATGCAACATAACAGTATCTTTACTGGAAAAAAATTATGAGGGTCAGTAATTTGGTAAATTTTGATTAAAAAAACAGTGAATAACACTGTATGCTATGTTTGTACACCTGATAGGTGTATGTTTGGTTGGGAAAACATATATATTGGTATGTGGAAAAAGGATGTATATTAAACTGGTTTCTTTAAAATGCATTACATGTAAATAAAGGGCAATTCAATTATATAAAATACAAATGGAAAGTGTTACATTTATTTAGATAAAGAGTGGGGGCATCAGGGTTTGGTAATAACTAAATGGTGGACATTGTTTGAAAAAGTCTGGTAAACACTGTCCCTCCTCCCGATATCTTCTTCTTTGGTTGCTCGTCCAGACTCCACCCATGGAGCTCTTGTAGCTATTGTTATGCAACAAGGAGGAGGGAATTTTAAATACAGATTTCTTTAAACCAGATTATTTTAGAGAGTGACTGGAATCAGGCACTCCTGAAAATAGTTTACTACAATTTAAAGCCAACTTACGTCTAACAATTACTATATTTTAACCAGTTGCATGCCACAAGAATGTTCAATGCGTCAATTTATTGGACATTCTTCTGACCAAAATGTTATGTTCCAAATATCAATTTAGTTCTTCATACTGTTCAAAAATTGTAAGGATTAAACACATAAATCCCATTTGAATTACTGCACAACTATTAGAAATCATTGATAATCTTGCTTGTGTATGTGTGGGTTATCCAATTACCCAACCAGTGCTTCAAGTACAATAGATGTGACTGTTAACCCTTTGAGTGCAGAGAGGTATCCAACACATTTGTTGGACCCCTCTTTTGCCGCAAAGGGTTAAAGACAGCACATTTGTAAACAGTGGAAATCTAAAGGAATTAACCTAGTGATTTTCAGAGGAGTGTGTAATACTTTGCAAAGTACTCAAATACACAAAACATTATCTGTGCTATACTGTAACTTTAGAGCCCAATATCGTGGGAATGGGAGCAGAGCAACTCCTTATCTCATCTCTGAAAATGCCCACATCACTTATAAATATTGTAGGTCTCTTTACCCATGTACTGGAGAGTGCCACAAATGGTATAAGCACGTTCCCCAAAAGGAAGCTGGCGAGAAAGGCCAAAGTCAGTCAGTTTCAAATGTCCTGTAGGAGGTGGTACAGAATTACACACGAATAAGTACAAATGTCTTCCACAGACTCAGACAAGGCTCATTGTATACAGAACCTTATACACAAGCCACTATACATTATTTACCTCGCTCATCCAGGAGGACATTCTCCATCTGTAGTAATAAAATATTGACAGTTACATGTCGATTTATGGCAGCATTTCAGTACATATTTACACTTAGGGTATTTCATTAAGTTTATGATATATAAGAGTATAATAAAGGGCTGGAATCCACTGCAATTGTTAAATGTTATCACTGGTTGTGTGTCACAGATTCCAATTGAAGTCTATGGAGAAATCCTATATAATAATTTGCTAGGTTGTTTGTGACGATGCAGTAATGTGCAGTAGAGGGCAGTTCCTACTGCGCATGATTGCATCGCATGAGTGAGGCGACGCAAGACTGCATTGCGTGGAGCAGTGAGGTAGTGGCCTCGCAGCCCTCTGAGTGCCAGAGGGGTACGCAACGCATTGCAAAGCAATTAATTGCGTACCCCTCTGGCACTCAAAGGGTTAACATTATCCGGACCTTGGCCTGTGTACACGGGCTTTTACAGTAGTTTATAGATAAATCGATAAGGTTATCAACTGCTATGGAATCCAGGCCTTAAAGGGGAACTATCACCTCTATACAAGTTTGCCTCAGTGTGATGTTCATTTAGCAATAACCTGCAATGTGTGTGGGTTTTTATATACAATGCAGGCTATGGCGAAATTTACAGTTTTAAAAATGAGCCCGGGCCTTACTTCATGACCATACCTGGGAACTCTCCGGTTTTTCCCCGGAGACTCCGGATTTCAAAGTGAATTACCGGGTCTCCGGGGCAATGTGTGAATCACCGGGTGGGCAGAGTTTAAGTAGAAATTCTGCCCACTTGTGCTCCATCCTGCCCGGTTCCTCCCACTCCCCGCCCTCTTAGATAAATTTTGCAGGGGGGTTTTGTGGGGTTTTTTTATCCCGCGACTAAGCCCGCCCCTTTTATGATGCTATTCGTGTCATTTTACTCCCCCTGGGCACTGACAGGGTTACCCTCTGGGTAGCCCTGTTTTAAAAGTTCCCAGGTATGTTCATGACAGACTGAATAAGAACTGACGCAAACCAGCTGCACCACGGAGTATAAATAAAACTTTCAGTTCATTTATATGGGTATTGTAACTCTTTAAATGCTAAAGAGGTCTCTGATCAAAATGTTATTTTTTTGTTTCTTTTGTGAGGGTCTCTGATCAAGCTGTTATTTTTGTTTCTCCATCGCATTGCTTTGCAAAATATTGGAGACCTTTCTAGCATTCAAGAGGTTAAAAGCCCTATTTAGGGCAATATGAATTTGGGGGATTTTAAATTCTCCCTATGGTTGTTTGCTCTAGAATTGCCCCAATTCTTATTATGACCTGGATTCCATTACAGCTGATAATTATCGAGCATTTATTTAAACATTTCCACATAGACTTGAATCAGAATCTGCAATATAAAGCCATTGTGAACACTTATCAACTGCCATGGAATCTAGCCCTAAATCGGGGGTCACTGGGTTGTTAACTGTCTAGGTTTAAATCTAGTGTTGTGTATCTGTACAACACTGAATTATGCTCCTTGTGGACAAAACAGGGACACTTTGGGAGAAAGCCATTTGCATCATAGTGAACACTTTTGTGTGTGTGTGTGTGTGTGTACAAATTAGCATTTATTTAAATAGGGCTTTTAACCCCTGTATTATTTGAGAGTCCTTTCTGTACATTGGAGACCTCTCTATCATTTAACAGACCTAAAGTCCCACTGAAATCAGTGCATACCTCCCAAGTGTCCATTTTAGGAGGGACAGTCCCTCTTTGAGAACCAATCCCCATGTCCCTCTTTCCCATACTGGTGTCCCTCTTTTTAGGAGATCAGACTGTGTGGTGTGTATATAAGTGTATCACATTGCTCCACCGCAATAAATCTCCCATTAATGTTTGTTTAAACTTCAATATATGGGTTTATACATTAGTCTGTGTAAATAAAATACTTTTGTCTTGTCTAAATCATTTATTCAGTTACACAAAGAGGTGTCAGTAGATCATGAAATAGCCTACAAATTCTTGGTAATGTCCCACCCACCAGCCATGCCCTCCAACAGCATCACTTAAAACACAAGTGTCTTTGACCATTTGAAATGTTGTGAGGTATGCAATGGAAATGATGTGAATTTTTATTTGGTCACTGAGGTGCAGTCGTTTCTTCATACAGCCCTGAACCACTGAAATGCTAGATATGTCTCCAGTGTATTGCTTCGCAATCTGTTGGAAATCTCTTTAGCAACTGAGGGTCTTGAAGTAGAACTGTACGTATAGGGATAAGAGGCTTTTAATTTTATTTACTAAAAAAAGACATAGGTAGGACTATTTCAGTCCTGCATATGTTTGCATTGCATTTACAGTTGCTTGCATCTATGAGTCGCACTTTAAAAGGATAGTAATGTCTATAATAAAGTCTTCTACAATGGTTTTATAACATGCGGCCCTAAGTTTAATAACTTAATGTTCAGTAGTTCAAAAGATATTGAAGCTTAAATGATCCTCCTCCCGCTCCTTCTGGCTGTGTCATGCTGCCTGTAAGTGTGGTCTGGATGGAGAGCAGTGAGGGACATTCTGCAGTTTTCAAAAGGAAAATCCTGCCCTCCTTCAACAAGTGGGGCAGTGATTTTCCTTATTCTTACTGACTGAAGTTTGTCCCTCCCTAGATCCTTCCAGTCCCATGACCAGATTGCAGATTCAGTGGGAGGCAGCCAGAAGGGGCGGGAGAGGGGATCATTTAAGCTTCAATATCTTTTGAACTACTTAGTTCTTCATGTTATAAAATCATTGTAGAAGACTCGGAGCACAACTTTATTATAAATGTTACTATCACTTTAAACCCTTAAGGACCAGATGGTTATGCAATAGACAATATGCATTAACAGACGGAATATAAAATCCCATCCCTAAAATCCCCATCCAAGGTTATTTAGAACATTGAAAGCAAAACAGCAAAAAAAATTATATAGCTATACCTTAGTGCTGTATGGAGGTGACCTACCTAAGTATGTCCTTCAATTAAAATGAAATGGATAAACATTAGAGAGCCAACATGCTATCTCCGGGGGCACTCTAGGACCAGTCTGAGCTACTCTTGATGCTCCTTATTGATTCTGCACACTTGAAAGATTGTATGTGTGTGTGAGTGCAGTTTTAGCTACTCTTGATGCTCCTTATTGATTCTGCACACTTGAAAGATTGTATGTGTGTGTGAGTGCAGTTTTATGTGTTGTGCAAAAAATCTCTTAGATATGTTACACTTAGGGCCATATGTTCAAAGAAGTAGCGAAATAGCTTTGGTCATTTGTAACAACTTTTTAAAGTACAGTGTCGTTGGGATCATTAATATTTTCAGAGAGTGTCGGTTGTGATTGGAGATATGTCGTTTGTCCTGAATGAAATTTTCGTATGGAACGACAAAAAAATTTCTTAACTGAAGACAAAAATTCTCACATTCAGAACACATTCCCTCCACTTTTTTCTTAACGTACAAATTTTGTCTTTTGAAAGACATTTTTTTGGTTAGTTACGACAAATTTTCTTTTCCTCTATACGACACTGGAGAATAGTTTAGTCACGACCTGGCCACGCCCCTTTGCCCATCAATTCTGGAGTTGTAACGTACACAACGGACATTACAAGTTTTTTGTCGCATATTCTATAGAAAATATGTAATTCCTGCATTCAATTACTTAATTTTGTCTTTCAAACAACAATTTTTTGTTGTTATCCCTTTGAACATACGGCCCTATGCGTCATGAATTTAACCCCTTAAAATAAAAGCCGCTTGTACTTGGGTACTTCCATGTTAACAGAATTTCATCAGATCTCTCCAAGTCAGCGCACCTGCGTAGATCCAAACAGGACAACAAGGTAGATTAATACTGTGAGTTGTATAAGTGGTGCAACTCTGGAGCAAACCTTCCTTTAGACTGTAAGCTCTTGTGAACAGAGCCCTTACTAACATTTGTTTCAGTCAGTTTCTGTAGGTTGTATGTGCTTGCCCATGTTTTGTACCGAGCTGTTGAATATGATGGTGCTTAATAAAAAAATAAAAGGATAATAATCTACACCATTAATTTAATGAGGTTTTTTTTCACCATTCAACACTTTGAGTGGTCTCCAGTGCATTACAAAGCATTTAAAGGGATAGTATTGGTTACTTTTAAGAAAGTTTAATAGTGTAGATATTAAACATATAAGTGCAATGTCCTACCGCACATCTCTCAGACATGTATAGTTTGAGAGATATAATCTTCTAAAGTTCCCCCCTCCCTTCCCTTTCACTGAAGTCAGCTCTCTAGCTGACAGTAGGAGATCCTGGTCCCTGGTTAGCAGGCACACTTTGTAGACCGTTCCAATGAAGTATTTCTCTTTAGATAGCACGATTTCGGCTCTGCTGAAGAGCCGCCGGTCCCAGGACCAGGATCACTTACTGTCAGCCAGAGAGCTATACATGTTTGAGAGATGGGAGGTAGGTCATTGCATTTATATTTTAAAAGCTACACTATTAAACTTCCTTAAAAGTAACCAATACTATCCCTTTAGATCACTGGGATATGTTCATTTGTTCACTATGATGCAGTTTGTTGGCTCCATAATTGCTTCTCTTTAATCTCTTGAATATGGTGCAAAGGGCCTTATACAGAAAATTAACCCCTTAAGAACCTACGACATATATATATGTCATCGGAAACCGTACGTTAAGGACCCATGTACTTCATAGAATTCAGGGGTCCCCAATTCCATTTCTGAAAAAATATTTTAAAAAAAATTGCCCCATGGTCCTTAAGTGCCAGCAACGTGGCTGTCCTTAAGGGGTAAAAGAGCAATTATGCACCAACCAACTGCACCATAGGGGGTAATTAAAAAGTCCCCACATTCCCAGTGGTTTTAAAGGGGCCATGATCATTTGAATGTGAAGAAATGCAAGGAGACTTGTCTAGCATTCAAGGTGTTAAAAGCCTGATTTTATCTGTCCCCAGTGGTGCTGTTGGTTTACCGCACTGTTCCTCTTTAGCTTATTGAATACAGCCATATGACATTCCTTATAGTCAGCCATAGTTTAGTGCCTAACAGTGAATCACTGATGAATGTTTATACTCACTGACAGCCACATACCTTTACATCACGGTGTATGATGCCTACATCATGGAGATACACTGTGGGTGCAAGCAAGTCATATTAAGTTAGCGTCCTATGCAGAGTCTCTGATTTATGCAGGTGGTATGGCACTGACATCTTAATTACTTTCTTTTGAATAGGATAAGTACATGAAAACATTATTTTAATTCATTTTCAATAATAGCATTTACTTTAAATTTTACTAAAAGTATTCTCTTGCTCTAAGTGGAAGCTGAATTCCTGAATTGGTGGTGCTGTTACTGTCACTTTCTATGGAGAACTGTATCCTGAAGCTTCACTCTCCCATAGACTGCAATTGAATAACCTTATGGACACCAGGGGAAGAAGATCTAAAGTATGATCAGGGGCAGCCTGGCAATACTGTGATGTGTTTGCACTGAATCCATCTCATCATATGCACTAAGATGTCTTTCTCCATCATATCTCTTTGAATATGCTGCAAATATGTTGGCATTGCTATGCTTCTCCATTCCTTTGCCAGGTTAACAATTTTGCAGTGTTTATTTCGACAATGGTTGATTTGCATATTAAAATGCAGCTTAATGAGCCATTGTTGGATTCCTGTTAATGAGTTTATATGTTAACTAGTATGAAAGCCCATGTACATGGGCTAAAGTGCCACCCAGCGGCCCCGACTGCTGCCCGGAGCCGGGAGAAAAGACAGGCAGTGAGCCATTTGGAGCTTCCCACTCCGGATCAGTGTGTTCAGCCAGTCTCTACTGCGCATTACTGCATTGTTCCGGCAATCTCTACTGCTCATGTGCTGTTACGCACACAGGGAGCTTCGCAGCCTAGCAATTTATATTATGCAGATGTAACTATTTGTCACATGCATTTAGCTTCAATAGCTACCTATGCTGTCGGAGTTAACAGTCCTAACTTCACCATCCTTGGCAGGGATAGTGGTACAATGGGTATTATGCACTAAAGAGTGATAAACAGCAGATGACTTCTCCAGTGATATCACTTCTCCAAGTTGTACCTTATTCTATGGAGCCGATGCACTACCTGCTCACAAGATGGCGAAATCTTAGTGCATTGGTTCCATGTAATAACACAGGACTTGGAGAAGTGATATCACTGGAGAAGTCATCTTCACATTATCACCTCTCTGTCACTCCTTAGTGCATCTCCCACTATGTAAGAGTATCCCTGCATAGCCTTCTTCAACTACAGCATACAAAGCACTGCAACATTATTTTTCCCAGCCCTGACAGAATCTCTGTGGAAACTATAATTCAGTAAGGTTCCTGTCAGGGACATCAAAGTAGAAAACCAAATAGGTGAAAATGTCAAATAGAAGGTTCACTGTCATTTTAAAAGGGGCTTTTAACACCTTGAATGCTAGAAGGGTCTCCAAAGCATTTTGAAGCAACACCCTGAAGTCATTTCTGTCATTCAAGGGATTTAATGTCACAAATGTTTGGCATTTCTTATCTTTGCACATAAGACCTTAAGTGTACATGTTGTCCCAGTTATTTGTATTATATTTGATAGAGATATTTATTTGCATCACATCCCATAAATTCCCATACTCACCTAGCGCAGACACCAGCTCTGCTGCAAACAGCCGGACTGTATCTTCATCAATTCGTTTAGAAGAGGACCATAAGGAATAGAGATCTCCATAGCTGCAGTAGGAGCACACTACATGAGAGGCACAATGAGAAGGTCTATGGTAAAACAGGATCCATAACTTCATCAAAACCACGTCAGTGAGGGGTAACTCGTGGCTTTCCAACTGCTGTTGGGCTACAACTCTCATCAATTTCAGTCTGCTGGCTCGAGCTGCTTAATCTTTTAGTCCAACAACAGCTGGAGAACCACATGACACCTAAGTTCATTGATACTGGGTTGGCCAAACAAAACATAACTACATCTACTTATAATGCAGTGAAACAAACATATACATAAATATGGAGCTAAAAGACAGAGGAGCCATCTTGATTGATAAAAATAAGATCTTTATTCATCTGATGCTTGTAGTATCCAAAAATATATATTCTTAACAAAACCTCCATAGGGTTGTCTGGGGTGAGGTGCAAATGGCTGTTTTCTGTAAGCTAAAGAAGAGCAATTCTGAAGCAAACCAACTGCTCAGATACATTCCCTTATCCCCCACTACTTTAAATCAGTGGTGTAACTAGTCTTTAAATAACTGAGGGTTTTCAGTTGTCTATTATGGTTGGTTTGCTCCATGACCATTACTCCAGCTTCAGAAGATAAAGAGTAGAATGGACAAAAAGTCCTGGTTTTTCATGTGGAATTTTGGTGAAAAACCAGCAATTTGCCCCTTTTTCCTAGACAATTCCTATGATTAAAGTGCTAAAATGTTTGTGTACATTCATTTGTATGGGGAGGGGGGTAGTCTCAGTATGTTTATTTCTGATTATTCCATTGCAGTGTGACAAGGCTGAAGTTGGTCAGTTCTATGGCTCCTATCGAAAAGGCTGGGGATCAGTAAATTAGTGGTGGGCAATGTGAGGCCCTCCAGCTACTGCCAGACTACAACTCCCATCATTCCCTACCAGTTAAACAATGAAAGTTGTACTCTGGTAGTAGCCAGAGAGCCCCCCCTTGACCATCCTGGCTACAAAACAGTGGGATGAGGTTGGAAGTTCAGTATTTGTGTTTCTATGGATACCATGCGAGAAGGCTGGGAGTCAATATGCGTGGTTCTATGCCTACCAGCATAGAGGGATTTAGCTGGAGGTCAGTATGTGTGGTTCTATGCCTACCAGAATAGAGGGATTCAGCTGGAGGTCATGTGTGATTCTATGGGTACAGTAGGAAACAGCTGGGGATCAGTATGTGTGGTTCTATGACTATCATGGCACAAGGCAGGGGATCAGTATGTGTGGTTCTATGGCTATCATGGCACAAGGCTGGGGATCAGTATGTGTGGTTCTACTATCATGGGACAAGGCTGGGGGTTCAGTATGGGTGGTTATATGGATATCATGGCAGAAGGCTGGGAGGTCAGTATGTGCAGTTGTATGGCTACCAGTGTATTGGGGCAATGCTGTATGGATATCAGTAGGACAAGGTTGAGGAGCAGTGTGTTTGGTTATATGGATACCAGCAGATAGATTACTATGGGGTTCTATGGCTACCAGTGCAATGGGACAAGTTTGGTTGTCGCAGCAAAAGAAAAAAAAAAAGGGGGGGGGGCAGGAATTCCCACAGAAGTATATAATTGACACTTTTCTTCTTTTTTACCTTAAAGAGGTATATATATATATATATATATATATATATATTATTTTTTTTTAACCACAATGGGAATTTTAACTGCTTCAGTGTTAGAGAGGTCTACATCACATTGCTTTGCAGTACATTGAAGGCCTCTCTGTCGTTCAGTGGTGTTACAATCCATATTTCAATCAATGGAAATGAGAATTTTTCTCTCCCCTTTGCTGCAGTTGGTATGCCCCAGAATTTCACATTATTTGGTTTCTGCATAACGCTCAAAGTCTGTTATCTAGTAAATAAAAATTCTATGCAGCTTGTAGAGCCAAGAAATAAACCTTACTGTTACTCCTAGGGGAGCACTATAGGGAGATAAACCCTCCAGTTCCAATGTTATTTTTGGAGTTCCAACTTGAGAGGTCATGGCGCATAGGGTGCAGAAATGAGAATGTAGTGTTCATATGAGGAAAGCTTAGTATCCTGCACTGTTGGGAGGGCATGAGGACAGGTTTGAATGCCCTTGCCATAGAATAACATAGTTATTGGAGAGTTTACCCCACCCCCCAGGCCTCTTTCTTTTGTATGTGTTTGTTTTCAGGTATTCCTGGCTAAAGTCATAGTTTTACACCACCAATACTGACACAGAAAGTGCAAAATTAATGCATTAGCTAGGAGATCCAGCAGGTTTTTGGGTGACTCACTGATATAGAGATGCCGTTGCCCCTGCCAGCTTTCTCCTAAGCACTGAACGAAAGGATGCTTGACCTGCCTCTGGTAGAAAGGACAAATAATTTCAGTCAGTTTCATATACACTGCTATAGTCAAGTAGGGTTGCCACCTTTTCTTCCAAAAAATACCGGCCATGGCATTCCGTCCATAGACTTAACATTGGACAGAAGCCAATTTTTTACCGGCCTGCCGGCAAAATACCGGCTGGGTGGTAACCCTATAGACAAGTTTCTATTTTCAGAATACCATCAGGGTCATTTTAGCAATAGGCAGGAGTGTGCAGTTTCCCAGAGCCTACTGATGGAAGTCCTTATAATTATGAAACTTTGATTATTGTAGAATACAGTTTGGAAGCTTTTGGATATCCCTCTCTCAGCATTGTGTTGGATAGATGTGAAAATTCATATTACTCAGCAGGAAAAGCCCTAGAACATATAGGTTTTCATACAAAATTATACTGCTCCCTGAATGGGTTAATGAGTAGCCACTTTTAGCTGAAGGAAAAGATATGGCATTATTTAACCCAATATTTTTGTAGTTTTTGCTGAATTTGCCTCTAACACACAGTCAGCAATTTTTATTGGACACCAAGCTTTTTTATAGGTCATTCATTGACGTAATGAAGGGACAAATACATAAATATACAGTTTATTCTTGGGTGTCATAAAAAAAGTTCTAATTTATGTCAGTCTTCATTAAAAAGATGCACCCTACGTTGGTGCGCACAATTTACCAACATACCATGGCACCCAGCTTGAGTACTGATTCAGGCCCATGGATGCTGGAGAGGTCTCTCTCCAGTGCATTGAAAAGCAACTTTGGAAAATTCATTAGCATCCAAAGGGTTAAGGGGGCATAGAGACTAGCAATGGCTTTTATACAGCACTGATCACGTTTACAGTGTCAAACACCTCGAGTGCAGGAGGACGCAAGGATATAACCGATTAAGCATAGGCTAGTTAATCAGTGGCTCAGGCATTTTGGCTGACTCACCTGAGCTCAGATAGGAAAATCTTTAAACCCCTGGCCCGTTAGGTGCCCTTGACAACTGAAGTTGGACACCTCTTGTGTAACCCATTGAGTGCCAGAGGGATGCACAAGACATTGCAGAATAAATAGACTAATGTACTGAGAAGAACTGGAATAATTCCACCGGCACCGTAGGAGAGAGATAAAAATTCCCATTGATTTAAAGTGGAAATATCACCATCATAATATCCCCTATCCATTACTAATATAGCGATAGGCAAATGCATACTTCTGTTATGTTGTAGAAGTAAGCGTTATTGAAGAAAATCAACGTTTTATGCAGGCATCCAGGGCACAGAGCTTACAAGTGAAGCTGTGTGTGCCTGCGCCTTCATCAACTTCTGTTACCTTAAAGTAACCAACGAACGTCACCACCAATCTGGGCAGTGACCGGGACAGACTGAGAATACTCAGAGATAACTTTCCTCTAAGATGTCTGCGCTGTTGTCACCCGGTGGCTACAGAAGAAGCTGGTTCACATCAATAACGTGGTCTTATTCAGTATGGCTTTACCTATCGCTATATTAGTAATGGATTGGGGGGCAATATTATGGAGGTGATAGTTCCACTTTAAATGTTGCTTTTTAAGCATCTTAATGCTAGAGAGGTCGTCAGTACATTGTATAGCAATTTAATCTAGCATTCAAGGTGTTAAAAGCCCCATTTACATCAATGGGAATTTGTATTTGGCCCTATGGTTTGCTCTAGAATTACTACAGGCATCATAGCAGTTGCATATCCATCTGGTACTCAAATGGTTACAACTCCTGAATTCAGGCTTTATTTTGATATCCAGGCAAATCACAGCTCATTTTGTAGGATTCTGATGAATCGTGGTTCAGTTTCATGGCTAATCTCCTTAGCAGAGGTGAGGAACCTGTGGCCCTCTATCTATTTGGACTTCAAATCCCATCATCCTCTGCTGGCAAAGAATGATGGGAGTTGTATTACATTTACTTGTCTACCCATGTTCTTTAAAAACCCTGGGCCTAGTTCCCTGCTTCAAGAAGTACTTGAGTTGTAAAGCAACACCCAATGTAAACATTTAAAAGAATATGTACTATAATTGACTCTTAATTTGTTTAACACAGATAATTGGAACTCTATTACAGTCTATAGCTGGAGACTATAACAAAAAGATCATCTTCTTAAATTATTCCACAGAATGGATGAGGCTGGGAGATACGTTGTCTATGCTTTGTACTGTTATACAGAGTGTTTATACCTTAAGTGAGGAGGTGTGAACTAAGAAAATGTAATTCTGTAAATACAGGCAGATGCAAAGCAAGAAACTTTTCAGATCTTAATTTAAAAAGTCGGCATTTAATTTACAACTCATCACAGCAGACAATTTTAATAATGATAAAACTGTACAATTTTTCTACTAAGAGGAGGATTAATCCACAATTTTCAGGTACTAAAATAGTTTTTCAAACAGATGTAGGATTCCATGGAATGTAGTAAATCAAGAGTGATATAAAAGTGATACCTTATAATTGCTAACTGAGGGTGCAGAGATACAAGATTTTAGGGTACTTAGGGCCTTTCTTCAGACTTGGAAACGTGATATTTCTAAAAACAGGAAGTTGGTGCATTCCTACCTCAACCCGTTAAGTGTCAGGGAAATATTCAATGCATTGCAATGCGTTGGATACTTCCCTGGCACTCAGATGGTTAAAAGCACAACATGTGGCAGTCCTACCTGTATGCTAACCTCCTCTTTACATTGCTTCAATGTGTTACTCCGTAGAATCTCCCCCTTGGGCAGCACCTGAATAACAGACAAAGAGACTCATCACACTCACCTCTAGATCTATTTAACTTCTGAAATGCTAGTGAGGATAAGCAAGACATCTCTTCCATCCCTGAGATCATATTATGGCAGGCTGACCACACCTCACCTTTAACTGGGCACACATATGAAAAATGCAGACTGCAGAGCTGCTTTGATTTCAGTGCAGTATAGAAATATGCCTACGCCTATTTCCTATGTGTTCTTAGTTAAAGGAAAGGTATGGCCAGAGGCGTAGCGGAGGCCCCCGCAGCCCCTGCGGTGCGGGGGGCCCCCGCCAGATTCAGGGGCCCCCAGAAAATTTTTGCCATATACAATATTTGTAGCCCCACCAGACTCAGGGGCCCCAAAAAGTTATGCCCAGCCAGCCATATTGGCTTGTATTAGAGGCCCCACTGACTCATGGGGGCCTCAGAAGGCTTTTACCTATAAACAGGAGCGTCACCAGAGGAGGGGACAAAATAACACCTTGGAGTTCAGCAGCCGAAATGATGTGATACACAGCGACGCATCCGTGAACACGTGACACGCAGCGACGCGGACGCATGCTGGGGGTTTCCTTCATTTGTCTGGGCGCCAGTTTGAAAGTGGTGCCAGAAAGATGAAGAAACCACAGTATGCACCACTTCTGTGTCGCCGCTTGTCAAATTGTCCTGGCTTGCAGTCATCAGTGGTGGCAGAGCGACGGAAGTGCTGAGAAGAGGACAGGTCTTCGCCAGCACCGACCCTCTTCACGGACAGAGGCAAGAGGGGAAAATGGAGGGAGTCAAGATAGGGAGAAAGAATCAAGAGGGGGTCAACAAGGACTGAAAGAGGCAAAAGGGGGAAATCAAGAGGGCATAGAGCAACCAAAGGAGGGATTAAGACTCGAGGGGAAGACTTGAGGAAACAGGGGGGATCAAAAGGGATGGAAGAGGCAAAAGGGGGTAAATCAAGTGCTAAGTGGGGGAAAAAGACAAAAATGGGGTATCAAGAGGGGGAGAGAGAGAGGCAAACGTGTGATCAAGAGGGGGAGAGAGGCAAAAGGGGGGATTAAGAGTCAAGAGGGCACAAAGAGGCAAAAGGGGAAATCAAGAGGCAAATGGCTGAGAAAGAGACAAAAAAGGGGGATGAAGAGGGGGAGAAAGAGGCAAGTGGGTGAGAGAGTCAACAAGGGGAGGTGGAGAGGCAAAAGGGGGGGGATAAGAGTCAAGAGGGGAGATTAAGAGTCAAAAGGGGAGATTAAGAGGCAAAAGGGGGAGATTAAGAGTCAAGAGGGGAGAAAGAGGCAAAAGGGGGAGATTAAGAGTCAAGAGGGGAGAATAAGAGGCAAAAGGGGGAGATTAAGAGTCAAGAGGGGACAATAAGAGGCAAAAGGGGGAGAATAAGAGTCAAGAGGGGAGAATAAGAGTCAAGAGGGGAGAATAAGAGGCAAAAGGGGGAGATTAAGAGTCAAGAGGGGAGAATAAGAGGCAAAAGGGGGAGAATAAGAGGCAAAAGGGGGAGAATAAGAGTCAAGAGGGGAGATTAAGAGTCAAGAGGGGGGGAAGGCAAAAGAGGGGAATCAAGAGGTGGGGAATCAAGAGGCAAAAGGGTGATAAAGAGGGGAAAGACTAGAGGCAAAATGGGGGATTAAAAGGGTTGAAAATCAAAAGGGGTAAATCAGGAGCTAAGGAGGGAGAAAGATAAAAATGGGGGATCAAGAGGGGGTAAAGAGGTGGAGAGTCAAGAGGCACAAAGATGATCAAGAGGGAAAGAAATAGGCAAAAGGGGGGATCAAGAGTCGAGGGGGAGAGTCAAGATGCCAAAATTGGGATCAAGAGTCAAAAGGAGGAGAGTCAACAAGGGGGAGGAAGAGACAAAAGAGATCAAGAGAGAGAAAGAGGGGAGGTCAAGCGAGGGAGAGGCAAAAGGGGGGATCACTAGGGGGAGAAAGAGGCAAAAGGTGGGATGAAGAGGGGGAGAAAGAGACAAGAGGGGGGGAAAGAGGCAAAAGGGGGTGTCAAGAAGGGGAGAAAGTGGCAAGAGGGGGAGAAAGAGGTAAAAGGGGATGAAGAGGGGGAGAAAAAGATGGAATGGGGGATCAAGAGGCAAGGGGGCAATAGTAGGAGAAAGAGGCAAGAGCAAGGATCAAGAGAAATACTTTCTCCACCTTGCTTTTTTTCTCTTTATTCAATTAACTATTTCGCCCCCTGCACCTTTATCTTTCCGTCCCCACTTTTCTTTTTCCACTCGTTACTTCTTTCTCTTTAGTCCATTCATGCCTTTGTCCCACTTGCCCCTCTTTATCCCACTCTTTCTCTCTCTCCTTTCTTCCCCCTTTATCCCCCTCTTTATCCCTTTTTCTCTCTCACTCTTGCCCCTGCTTTATACCACCTCTTGCCTCTTTATCCTTCCTCTTGTCCCTGCGTTGTGTTGCAAAGCTTTGGATACCTCTCTGGCACTGAAAGGGTTAAATTGTGCCTCAGTCTGTTTAAAAGGATGGACATTTGTCCTTGATACAACAGTCGGGTATATCTATATAATCACTGTAACAAAAGCACGTACCTAGGTAGGAATCCATTATACAGCAGTCAGGTGTATCTATATAATTACTGTGTGTAACAGAAGCACTTACCTAGGTAGGTGTCCATCATACAGCAGTCAGGTGTATCTATATAATTACTGTGTGTAACAGAAGCACTTACCTAGGTAGGAGTCCATCATACAGCAATCAGGTGTATCTATATAATTACTGTGTGTAACAGAAGTACTTACCTAGGTAGGAGTCCATCACACAGCAGTCAGGTGTATCTATATAATTACTGTGTGTAACAGAAGCACTTACCTAGGTAGGAGTCCATCACATCAGTCAGGTGTATCTGTATAATTACTGTGTGTAGCAAAAGCACTTACCTAGGTAGGAGTCCATCACACAGCAGTCAGGCGTATCTATATAATTACTGTGTGTAACAGAAGCACTTACCTAGGTAGGCATCCATCATACAGCAGTCAGGTGTATCTGTATAATTACCGTGTGTAACACAAGCACTTACCTAGGTAGGAGTCCATCTTACAGCAGTCGGGTGTATCTATATAATTACTGTGTGTAAGAGAAGCACTTACCTACAGAGGCGTAGCGGAGGGCCCCGCCGGGCATCAGGGGCCCCCAAAAATATTGTGTCCCATTTTATTGAATTGGAGGCCCCGCCAGTCATGGGGCTCCCAAAAGAAAATGAAAAAGCCCCCCATAAGTGAGAACCGCCAGTCAGTGCGACGGGAGGCTTCACGTATGCGTCCCAGTCCGCTTCCTGTCTGCAGTGTTTACCTGCAGTGCTTCTAGGCTCTAGCTGTGGTTGGCTGGCAGTGGCACGTGACGTCTCCCCTCCTCCAGACTGGAGTCGCTCGAGTCATCTAAGCGCCGACAACGCGGCTGCGTAACAAAATCCCGCCTCTGCTATAATCCTTTGCCTTCACCTGCTATAGAACGGGAGCCATCTACTCATACAGGTGCAGCAGTTGGCGGATGGCTGAGGTGGCTTAAAGAAGTGGTCATGACGACCCACTGCCGCACTGCGAAGGCTGGAGGCTTTCTTCTCTCCACTCTGCTCTGGTGGTAAGTCCATCATAAAGCAGCAGGAGAGAACAGCCGTTTAACCCTTTGAGTGCCATATAGGTGTCCAGCGCATTGAGGATCAATGTGATGGATACCTCTTTGGCAAGCAAAGGGTTAATTTAACTGAAATGGACAACAGGACAATGTGAGGTGGACAATATAAGTGGACAGTGTGTGGGGGGGGCAATGTGAAGTGAACAGTGTGTGTGTGGGGGACAATTTGGTTGTGGACAGTGTGAGTTGGACACTGGGTGGACAGTGTGAGGTGAACAGTGTGGATGCGGTCATTGTAAAGTGGACAGTGTGAATGTGGACAATGTGGGTGGTTAGTTTGAGGCGGACAAATGTGGGTGGACAATGTGGGTGTGGACAGTGTGAGGTGGATAATGTGGATGTGGTCAATGTGAGGTGAACAGTGTTGATGCGGACAAATGTGGGTGGATAGTGTGAACAATGTGGATGTGGTCAGTGTGAGGTGAACAGTGTGGATGTGGTCAGTGTGAGGTGAACAGTGTGGATGTGGTCAGTGTGAGGTGAACAGTGTGGATGTGGTCAGCGTGGAGGTGAACAGTGTGGATGTGGTCAGTGTGAGGTGAACAGTGTGGATGTGGTCAGCGTGGAGGTGAACAGTGTGTGGATGTGGTCAGTGTGAGGTGAACAGTGTGGATGTGGTCAGTGTGAGGTGAACAGTGTGGATGTGGTCAGCGTGGAGGTGAACAGTGTGTGGATGTGGTCAGTGTGAGGTGAACAGTGTGTGGATGTGGTCAGTGTGAGGTGAACAGTGTGGATGTGGTCAGTGTGAGGTGAACAGTGTGGATGTGGTCAGTGTGAGGTGAACAGTGTGTGGATGTGGTCAGCTTGGAGATGAACAGTGTGTGGATGTGGTCAGCTTGGAGATGAACAGTGTGTGGATGTGGTCAGTGTGAGGTGAACAGTGTGTGGATGTGGCCAGCTTGGAGATGAACAGTGTGTGGATGTGGTCAGCGTGGAGGTGAACAGTGTGTGGATGTGGTCAGTGTGAGGTGAACAGTGTGTGGATGTGGTCAGTGTGTAGAGGACAGATGTGGGTGGACAGTGTGAGGAGGACAGATGTGGGTGGACAGTAAGTGTGGATGTCGTCAGGGTGAGGTGAACAGTGTGGATGTGGACAGTGTGAGGTGGACAATGTGGGTGATAGTTTGATGTGGGCAGTGTGAGTGTGGACAGTGACTAATATTAATAATGTAAGCCTCAAGATGTAAATCAGAAAGGTAGTTAATAACTTCCATTTAAAGGGATAGTAATGTCAAATAAAAGTATTAATTATATGGTAGATAAAATTAAAAGAGCACTTGCACTGATTCGTGTCTCTCAAACCGTTATGGTTTGAGAGATATAGGAAAATAAAGTTCTCCGCTCCCTCCCCTTTCTGCTTGACGCGTTGTAAAGCTGTCAGAAGCAGATTCTGGTTCCTGGATCAGACAGTGGCTCTTCAGCAGCACTGACATAGCAATACCTAAAAATAAATTCTTAATCGGAACGGTCTACAGCGTGTGCCTGGTTTGAAAGCACATGATGTAGACCATTCCAATGAAGTATTTATCTTTAGATATCATTATAGCGATGCTGCTGAAGATCCGGGTCTGGCCAAGCGACCAGCATCTGCTTTTGACAGCTTTACAGCTCGTCAAGCAGAAAGGGGAAGGAGAGGAGAACTTTATTTTCCTATATCCCATACCTATATCCCAAACCGTTATGGTTTGAGAGATACAATTAAAAGAGAGTACTTGCACGTAATTGTATCTACCATATATTTAATACTTTTTTTCTGACATTACTATCCCTTTAATCTAGAACCATATATGCTCACTGAACTTAGAGTTTCATTATTTTTGAAATTCTAAGTTCAGTGAGCACATATTGTTATCCACATGTGCTGAGTGAAGAAGACATAAATCATGCTTATATCATTGACATTGGTGTCCTTTTAAAAAGTCACATGCAAAATAGTGTGTGACTACAGGGAGCAGTCATCATGTTACCATGATTAAAAGGGTGACATGAGAATCTCACATTGCAGGACAGAGCTAGATTCTCAAGTCACACCTTCAAGTCCCATCATCCTTAGCACCTGATTTACAGAGCCCAGCACTGAACAGCAAATAAACTGAACTAACTAAACTAAACTGAAATAACTATGGGACATAAGTATTAAAACCCTGCTTGCACACCTTGCAGATACATGGCAGACAGTGGTGAAAGTTTAATCTGCTAGTAGATTGTACATGGAACACTCAAGTAAGCCGCTCCAGCCTCTCTCTCCCCTTCTCACTCTTACTTTATTGATGTTCCATGTACAATCTACACTTCAGTTAAGTAACTATGTATAAACTTTGACCATTGTCTGCCATGTATTTGCAAGGTCTACAAGCGGGGTTTTATTACTTATGTCCCATAGTTGTTTCAGTTTAGTTAGTTCCGTTTATTTGCTGTTCAGCGATGGGCTCTGTAAATCGGGTACTAAGGATGATGGCACTTGAAGGCGCCGTTTGAAGGCACGACATGATAATCTCGCGATGTCCTGCAATGTGAGATCCTCATGTCGCACTTTTAATCAAGGTGACATGATGACTGCTCCCTGTAGTCGCACACTGTTTTGCATGTGACTTTTTAAAAGTGCACTATTGACTTCAAGGGGTTAATAATATTGAATTAATTTTAAAATGTAACCATGTGTACTCAGTATGGTGAAATGAACTTAGAAATTCATAAAACATGTCCTTGTCATTGAAATAAGGGTTAATATTAACTTCAGTTTAAAACAGAAGCATGTACTCATTGATGATATTCATGAAACATCATGCCCTTGTCAAGGCACTCAAAGGATTAATAATATATGATATAGACTATATTATATATTAACCATTTGAGTGAAAGAGAATGTTCTATGAATTTCTTAACTGAGAACATGTGGTTCTATTTTAAACAGCAGTTTACAGACAGAAAACAGCTAAATTTTAAAACAAATTCAATATTGTATTTTTCAGGTTAACTGCTGTTTAAAATAGAACCACATGGTCTCAGTTAAGAAATTCATAGAACATTCTCTTTCACTCAAATGGTTAATATATAATTGCTGTTTTACATTAAAATGAATGTGCTCACCCTGCTCCTCCACACACACCCATAAAAGCATTCTAACTCACAATGTATGCCAAGGTGGATAATTTTAAGTTCATCAGGGTACATTGTATAACTAATTTGCTCTTATGCTTGCATGTTGTGCACCCATTTGGTGCCCAGTCCAGATTAATATAATGTGATATGGATGTTGATATTTAGAATAATTTTTGCAAATTAATCTAAATATCATTATCCACACCACATGGTATAAATCTGGGCACCAATTGGGCGCACATAAGAGTGGAGTGGCAAATCAGTTACACAGTGAGACCCACTGCTGTTGCCCTGTACCAATATGTGTATAAAATGCCCCACTTTGGAATATATTGTAAATTATAATGATTTTGTGGGACGCAGTGAGGCATTGTGGTGGCAAATAATGCTGTATTGCTCTGCTTGTGGCATATAATGGAGTATGACACTGGTGGTAGTATAAAACTCTGTATTTCTCTGGTGGTGGCATAAAAAGCTATTGCTCTAGTGGTGGCATATAACTCTGTATTGCTTTGATGGTGACATATAACTGTATTGATGTACTGGTGGCATATAACTGTATTGCTCTGGTGGTGGCACATACCATAAAATCTTGTGTGTAATACGAACAATTTTGCCCCTTCACCTTATGTGAAGTGGGGGGGTGCGTATTATACATAAAAAAATGCCACTGCAGCACTGCTTGCCTCCTCTCCCGCTCCTTAGTTCAATTTTGTTATCCTGACAGGGTCCCTGCGGGCGGCATGTTTGCATCTGCCGCCCTGCGAGGACCTCTAGGTCCTCGTAGGGCAATACCATATATCTAATGCACATAGCTATATGCTTTGGATCTATGGTATTGCCCTGCGAGGACCTTGAGGTCCTTACAAGACATTACCATTGGTGAGGCAGAAGAGGTCCTGACGGCAATGCTGGAATCGGACGGGAGATGCAAGCATGCTGCCCGCTGGGACCCTGTCAGGATAACTACATTGGACTACAGAGGGAAAGAGGAGGCCATGGGTAAGTGGGGAGGGAGGAAAGCAGTGTGGCAGTGGCATTTTTTTGTGTGTACATAGGCACTCTGCGTATTATACACAGGTGAGTATTATACCTGAGATTTTACAGTAACTGTATTGCACTGATGGTGGCACATAAGTCTGTATTGTTCTGATGGTGGTATATAACTCTGTATTGCTCTGGTGGTGGTATATAACTCTCTGTATTGATATGCTGATGACATATAACTCTATCTCTCTGTTGATGGCAAATAATTATGTATTGCTGTGCTGGTGACATAGAACTGTATTGCTCTAGGGCTGCAACAACTAATCGATAAAATCAATAAAAATCAATAATGAGAATCGTTGCCAACGATTCTCATTATCGATTCGTTGTGCAGCGATTAGTTGTGCCGCCCAGCAGCCCCACAGCCGCCATATGTTCTGAAAGGCTGAACGCCTTAATGTCTACCGGATGCTGCGGTCTTCTTACTGCCCGCATTGATGACATCCGGGGCGTATTGATGACATCCGCCCTGGATGTCACCAGTGCAGGAAAGAGTGAAAAAGAGGTATGGGGGAGAGACATACATGGGGGAGAGAAAGAGGCACAAGGGGGAGAGAAAGAGAGGCACAAGGGGGAGAGAAAGAGAGTCACAAGGGGAAGAAAGAGAGGCGCATGGGGGAGAAAAAGGGACATGGGGGAGAGAGAAGTACATGGGGGAGAAAGAGGCGCAAGGGGGAGAGAGAGAGAAATACATGGGGGAGAGCGAGTGAAGTACATGGGGGAGAAAGGCACAAGGGGGAGAGAGAGAGAAGTACATGGGGGAGAGAGAGAGAAGTACATGGGGGAGAAAGAGGCACAAGGGGGAGAGAGAGAAGTACATGGGGGAGAAAGGCACAAGGGGGAGAGAGAGAGAAGTACATGGGGGAGAGAGAGGCACAAGGGGGAGAGAGAGAAGTACATGGGGGAGAGAGAGGCACAAGGGGGAGAGAGAGAGAAGTACATGGGGGAGAGAGAGGCACAAGGGGGAGAGAGAGAGAAGTACATGGGGGAGAGAGAGAGAAGTACATGGGGGAGAGAGAGAGAGAAGTACATGGGTGAGAAAGAGGTACATGGGGGAGAGAGAGAAGTACATGGGGGAGAGAGAGAGAGAAGTACATGGGTGAGAAAGAGAGAGAAGTACATGGGTGAGAAAGAGGTACATGGGGGAGAGAGAGAAGTACATGGGGGAGAGAGAGAGAGAAGTACATGGGGGAGAGAGAGAAGTACATGGGGGAGAAAGAGGCACAAGGGAGAGAGAGAGAGAGAAGTACATGGGGAAGAGAGAAAGAAGTACATGGGGGAGAAAGAGGCACAAGGGGGAGAAAGAGAGAAGTACATGGGGGAGAAAGAGAGGCACAAGGGGGAGAGAGAGAGAGAAGTACATGGGGGAGAAAGAAGCGCAAGGGAGAGAGAGAGAGAAGTACATGGGGAAGAGAGAAAGAAGTACATGGGGGAGAAAGAGGCACAAGGGGGAGAGAGAGAGAAGTACATGGGGAAGAGAGAAAGAAGTGCATGGGGGAGAAAGAGGCACAAGGGGGAGAAAGAGAGAAGTACATGGGGGAGAAAGAGAGGCACAAGGGGGAGAGAGAGAGAGAAGTACATGGGGGAGAAAGAAGCGCAAGGGGGAGAGAGAGAGAGAAGTACATAGGGGAGAGAGAGAAGTACATGGGGGAGAAAGAGGCACAAGGGGGAGAGAGAGAAGTACATGGGGAAGAAAGAGGCACAAGGGGGAGAGAGAGAGAAGTACATGGGCGAGAAAGAGGCACAAGGGGGAGAGAGAGAAGTACATGGGGAAGAAAGCGGCACAAGGGGGGAGAGAGAGAGAAGTACATGGGGAAGAAACAGGCACAAGGGGGAGAGAGAGAAGTACATGGGGGAGAAAGAGGCACAAGGGGGAGAGAGAGAAGTACATGGGGGAGAAAGAGAGGCACAAGGGGGAGAGAGAGAAGTACATGGGGGAGAAAGAGAGGCACAAGGGGGAGAGAGAGAAGTACATGGGGGAGAGAGAGAGAAAAACATGGGGGAGAAAGAGGCACAAGGGGTTGAGAGAGAGAAGTACATGGGGGAGAAAGAGGCACAAGGGGTTGAGAGAGAGAAGTACATGGGGAGAGAGAGAGAAGTACATGGGGGAGAAAGAGGCACAAGGGGGAGAGAGAGAGAAGTACATGGGGGACAAAGAGGCGCAAGGGGGAGAGAGAGAGAAGTACATGGGGGACAAAGAGGCGCAAGGGGGAGAGAGAGAAGTACATGGGGGAGAGAGAGAGAAGTACATGGGGGAGAAAGAGGCGCAAGGGGGAGAGAGAGAAGTACATGGGGGGGAAGAGAAGAGTACATGGGGGAGAAAGAGGCACAAGGGGGAGAGAAGAGTACATGGGGGAGAGAGAGAAGAGTACGTGGGGGAGAAAGAGGCACAAGGGGGAGAGAGGGGGAGAAATAGAGGCGCAAGGGGGAGAAAGAGGTGCATAGACCGCATAGTAAAATAATAACAATGACGCATGTTAATGTGTAAAGTTTTTTTATTCTGCTGTTTGTTTTTAACACTGTTTGTTCATTAAATCAGTTTAAATAATGAAAAATTAGCATATTGGTTTTTTTAATCGATTAATCTAAAAAATAATCGGCCAACTAATCGATTATCAAAATAATTGTTAGTTGCAGCCCTATATTGCTCTAGTGGTGGCATATAACTGTAGTGCTCTTGTGGTGGCATGTAACTCTGTAGTACGATTTTAATTGACTATATTGACCTTAGTGAACTACAGATGAATTGTATTGTTTAAAAGCACTTCCACTAGTCCTAGGGTCCCAGTATTTTTTTTTTATTGAGCCGAATTCAGGCTCTGCATTTGTGTAATATAGGTTATGTGTCAGGAATGTGTTAATATGTAAAATAAAACTTATCTATATTAACTACTTGGAGCTTTGAGAACTTCTCTAGCACCCAAAGAGTTAATACAGACAAGTGAAATGTGTTTTATTTTGGGTTTGTTTTAGTCTGGTATCTGGATAATCCCTATGGCTGCTATGGTGCCCATCCATTTGAAAAGGGCGGGGTGGCAGGGGACTATGACTGCTGTTTCCTCACTGTAGCTTCTGAGTTGTATATCTGTACATATTTTTCATGTGTGCTAGTAACGTTTGGTAATGGTTACTCTTTATTTCTATTCGTTATTGTTGTGGGTGTGGTCTAATAGAGGTGGGGCTTAATTGGGGTGGAGTTTAATAGAGGCGGGGCTAAGGGGCCCCTTCTTCGTGTTTGCAGGGGGGCCCCTGCATTTTGTGTTACGCTTCTGATGGCCACCCTATATTATGGGGCACAAGCTGTAACCTCCTCCAGCTTTTCTTGGATATCAACTCACATTAACTTCAGCCAGCTATTGGGCAGCTGAGGATGATGGGACTTGTAGCCCAGAAAGAGGCGGGTAGCCACATGTTGCCAGCCCTCAGCTTAAACATTGCAGCAAAGTGATTACAGCTGTAGGGCTTATGAACAAAAGAAATAAGACAAACTAACTTCACTATAGGGGAGAACTAAACATTTAAACAGAGTTCTTAACCCTTTGAGTGCCAGAGGGGTACACAACGCATTGCAAAGCAATGCGTTGCGTACCCCTCTGACACTCAAAGGGTTAAGTCCTTGATCACTAAAGAGGTCTCTAGTGCTTCGGAGGACTCTATAGAATTCAAGAGGTTAAAAGCCCAGTATAAGTTAATGGGGAATTTTATTTGTCCCCTGTGCTGCACTTGGTTGCTCCAGAATTGTTCCTGCTGGTTCTTACCTTCAATGCAAAGACCTTCTGCTGTGAGCAGTCTAACACTTTCAGCACTGGCCCAATGGATCCTTTAGCAACACATCCTATTATCTGTAGTAGGAAAATTTAATTTAAGATAAATATTATTAGAAAGAAAACTTATCAATGTGTTTTATTAATATGGTCATATGTATATTTCCATACAATATTCAGGGTTGGTCACTATAATCAGGGATTTTTGTGCTGGTACTCAGTACAGTCACCTTTTTCCCCAAAACAAATCATACAAAAAAAAATACATTAAACCCTTAAGGACCAGCCGCGTACGCATGCTGTTGTCACTTAAGATCCTTAAGGGGTTAAAGGGGATGTATCACATAAAAAAAATTTTTTTACCATACATTTTGTTACAACAGTAGTATTTTTTTTTTAAGCAAGCACTTTTAAAGATATTTCTTGCTGAAGCTCTTCTTGACTGCCTAATCTCCTCCCAGCTGCCCCAGGGAGCGCATTCGTACTTCCCTTCTGTGTGCTGTGAATGTCTTCTATCATTATATCAAGCTCCGGTTAGCATTATACGGAGGTTACAACATGAGGAAGCACGTGAACGCGCTTCCTGAGGGAGGTGGGAGGAGAAGAAGAGCTGTGTTGTGCACATTATGCAAAAGTGCACAGCAGAGAGGAGGCAATATATTTAAAAATACTTTCTTTTAGAAACCCACCCCAGCTTTCCTACAACTACTGTTGTAACAAATTTTTTTTTTAGGCGATACATCCCCTTTAACCTATATGGTATTTTTCTCCTTTTCGTCAAAAAAGATAAAATAATAATGTGTTCTATAGCAAAAGTAAAATAGCCCTAGCTATAAAAATTCTAATCTGTTTGCAATATCAGAGTATACATCATATTACATGAATATGTGCAGGCTGTTCTTTTTTCATAGTGTTTTTCATTCTTCTCCACTGGAGAATGTTTGAATACAGAGATAAACCGTATTTCCTATGTGTCCCCGGTTAAAGGTGAGATCTGGTCAGCATAACGTACATGTATTTCCTGGAAGTCATTGAGGGTAATGGGAACAAAAGTTCGGCGGGCGTTAAGTGCTGGCCGCATGCGTGCGTGCACGGCCGGTCACTAAGGGGTTAAACCGAACAACACTGAGGTTCTAGAACTACAGAAAGTCAAACCAAGCACATCATAGAGCAGTGTTTCTCAACGTTAGTCCTCGGGGCACACCAACAGTGCAGGTTTTCAGGTTGTTCTTGCTTAATCACAGGTGAGCAATTAGTGGCTTAGTCATTGTGATTGATTCACCTGTCATTAAATAGAGATATCTTGAAAAAGTGACCTGGTGTGCCCCGAAGACTGGATTTGAGAATCACTGTCATAGAGTATCATTAATCATTTCCATTGATTTAAATAAGGTCTAATCCCTTTAAATGTAAGAGAAGCATCAAGCACATCTATAATATGGGGTACAGTTTCGGTCACCAGCTGTTAAAAAAGGGATTTCAGGATCTTAGTTATAGAGAGAGAGTGAGAGACACTAGCCAAACTGTGTTTGTTTACATTAGAGAAAATATGTCAAAGGTGTGATATGATTATCAGTTACAAATATATTTGAGGTCAATACAAAAAAACACTCTAAGGAATGAGAGATCACCCAATAAAATTAGAGGAAAGCTAATTTTGACTAAAACAAAGGCTGGAATTTTTGTTACAGTAATGGCAGTAAAGTTATGAATTTCTTTGCCTCAGGATGCTGAGCTTGTAGATACCGTAGCTGATTTCCTGAAAGTAATGGGTACCTTTCTAGCTCAGAACAATATTGAGACTTATGACAGTTGGTTTCAAAGCAGATAGGATGTTGACCCAGGCATTTGAAGTCAGGAGGAATGGCTTTGAATTATTTTTTTGTGTTTTTTGGGGGGGTTTTTTGCCTTTCCCTGGATCAACAGGGTTGATATAGATTGGGTTGAACTTGATGGATGCATGTCTTTTTTTACATCCTCATCAGTAAATTTACTATGTTATCTCCTAGAAGTTGGAGTACCCTTGCTATGCTCAACAGGAAAGGCCTTAGCCTTTTGATTGCCAGAGGGGTGAGCAACACATTGTTCTTCATTGCATTGTTCACCCCTCACCACTCAAAGGGTTAGTTATATAGGTATGAACATTTTTACACACACACACACATATATCAGTGAATGTTACAATATTCTCGTTGACCCCTTGAAGCAATGCACTGCAGATGACTAACATCCAAGGGGTTAATATAATAGCACCTTGTATTGTAGTACTAGTTTTAAAGCCCATGTACACGGGCCAACACTAGCGGAGCTGCAGTCATGCGCAGTACTGACTGCCCACGCCGCGGCTGATACGGAGGGAGAGGGGCGCTCCAAATTCAGACCGTAGACAGTAGTCAGGACTCCGGTCTGAATTCAGAGCACCCTGCTCCGTATCAGCTGCGGTACAGTTAGTCTGTACTGCGCATGACTGCATGACAGCTTCTGACAAACATCCTTAGTGAATTATAATATAGGATGTGTTATTTTTCTCTTGAATGCTGGAAAAGTATTCAGCATATGGCAAATCAATGCATTGGGAACTTTTCTAGCCTCCAAAGGGTAATATAGACCAGGGCTATCCAAGTTCAGTCCTCAGGGCCACCAACAGGACAGGATGTAAGGGTTTCCCTGCTTAAAGGGATAGTAATGGATCATTTTAACTTTAATATTGCAGATATTTAAAAAATAAATCCATTGATGCCAATCTGATCTCTCAGACTTGTATAGTTTAAGAGATAAAAGAGAGATCGGACTGGCATTGATGGATTTATTTTTTTTAATATTTACAATATTAAATGTAGCTAAAATAATCAATTACTATCCCTTTAAGAACAGGTGAGCCTGCCAAGATGAATGATCCACTGATTAACTCACCTGTGCTTACTGGTGGACCTTGGGGACTGAACTTTGGCAGCCCTGTTGTAGAGAACCAAATTACATCTTATGGCTGCCCACAGATACTCAAGTGGGCAGCTGATTTAACTCTTTGAGTGCCAGAGGGGTATGCTACGCATTTCATCATAATGCATTGTGTGCCCCTCTGGCACTCAAAGGATTATTTTAAGAATGGTAAAGGTGCAATTCTAGAGCAATCCAACAGAATCATAGGAGTGAAATGAAACCTCCCAATCAGTTAATTGGGGCTTTTAACCTCTTCAATACTAGAGAAGCCCCCAATGCATTAGAGACCTCTCTGGTGTTCAAGATGTTAAAAGCCACATTTAAATCAGTGGGGATTGGGTGTGTTTTTATATGTCCACTAGAGTGCAGTTAGTTTGCTTCAGAATTGCTCCCTTTTAGCTTATTAAATTGCACATTAAATGATGAAATTCACAATACCTTTAACTCTTGCTGTGCTGACGGAGTCCAAACAGGGAACTCTGGCAGGAATAAGGAGATGCAGTGAGGGAGGGACCACTCCATGGTTTTCTCCCCCTGGGAACTTGGGGGTTGGGTTGTCCTGATCTTTTCCTTTATTGTGCGACCTGTGGCCAAAAGTCGATCCAGTCCAGATGCAGCAAAGTTGTGGTTCAATAGCCCTTTCCAGGGAGGAACCCACAGGTTGGGTGACACAGAGGAGCTACACTGTAAAGCAAGTAGTGGCAAGTGAGAGAACAGAGTAGTTTTGCCCCCCACTGCAATGGTATGCTAGCGAGCACTCCAATGTCTTGGAGACCTCTCTAGTGTCCAAGGCAGTTTTAAAATCTTCCTTCCTATTTGTGGGAAAAGCAGGCACAATTATATGTTGTGCCCTTGAACAGTCTCAGTTCTTCCTGACCATTAAATCACATTATTCGGTTTGTTCTCTGCTGTACAACTGATACTGTTGACAACCCTTGTTGTGGCCCCCTAAAACAGGAGGACCTGGGAGAATGCCTGGTACTCCCACATCGTAAATTGCCCCTGAAGGGGTTAAATAACTTGGCCAGTAAAAGGATATATAAACTATCTCCAGGATATGGATGTTTCATGGTCACACTCAGAACTTCTTCATGTGATATTTTACTAACATGATTACTGACAAGGTCAGAGACACCGTCATAGATTACTGCTCACTCATTAGATCCACATAGAATCCATGTTACACAAGAGAACCAACTTCCATTCAGACGAAGTACGTGTAAAGCTAATTTCTGTAAATGACATCCCATGGGCTTACTAAAGCGGTGTTTCCACTGCGAAACTCTTAGCCAAATAGTATTTGTACTTTTATTGTTTTCTTTTTATATATATTTTTGTATGATACTGTAAGCCATTACATTTTAAAAGAAGAAAGAATCTATTGTTGGAGTCGTTTGTGTGTTTTTTGGGACGGAGCAGCCATTGGGATCACTGAGTGGAGACGGTGTGAGATCTCCACTTGCTTGATTGGCATTTCTGGTTATCCAGAGGCTGACCATACTTAAATGTGAGTACATTTCTTGAATACGCATATTTGGCAGATTTATGGAACTTACACTATTGGTCGCTTTTCTGTTTTTTTGAGATCCCATGAAACTTGACTGCCCTATTATGTCTGCTTCTCAATAAATGTTCAGTAGAAATTTGTATTCACTTAAACAAATAGAGTTTTAGCCAACAGGGAATTTTTCAGTGTGATGAGACACTTATTGTGGCACCCTTGTAAAGACTTTGTCCTGAACTGGACTTGCATAGAAACCCAAAGGACTGTAGCCTTAACCATGTTATGTTTTACATGTTTAAATATATATTTTTTTATTTACTAGTTGAGAGTCAGGGCACCACCAATTTAAAGGTTAAGCCTAATGCCCTGCCACTTCCCTGCACTGGATAACTTTCTTCCCTGCCCAGAGTCTGCAGTCTTAGGACTCTCACCATAGAGATTGGCAGCACCAAGCTTGGAGTTCCATTATCCTTGTCATACAAACATATGAATACTATGATATTTGATGATACATTTTTTTATTTGGATTAACAGTTTGTATTTTAAGACAAGCTTTCGAGAGTTGTATTATCAGTGTAATTGGGAAGTTTCCTGCTTATTCATTTCTGTTTGAGGTTTCTAGGTTGTCAGAATGTAAGGTTTGGGGAAGATTTCTTTTAATATTGCAAATTTGCATCATTAGTCATAGTAAGTTGTAAATCTTTGCTTATTTTGCACATGCCTTCTAGCGCAAGTTATATGTGGCTACTAGTGGTATGAGTGTGTTTGGGGATTTTTTTATGCCTTATAGTACAGAATTGTTTGTTCTGTTAATGGTCTTTGGCTACTAAACTTTTCTTTGAATGATCTAGCCAAGGATTTAAGGTTCTTATTCTGATCCTCATTGTCAGAACATGTCTGGTGGTACCTATTTGCCTGACTGTATATGAGGGCCCTTTTATTATGTGGTGAGGGGAATTTGGAGTCGTGGAGAAAGCTACATCCCTCTGTGGGTTTGTTTATAGATGTGTAAATTGTGCCCCTTTTATAATACTGTAGTGACTAGAAAATGTACATAATCTGCAGAATGATCTATTTTTAATTGGATTGATGAGTGGAATTCATTGAACGAGCTGTGGATTTCTGTCAGGCTCTGTTTTCCTTCTGTCTACATAATTAATATATCATCTATATATCAGTAGCATATGCAGGGTGTATATTGGAGTGTGGCTAAAAAAAGAGGATTTTAGTCTTACCTGTTAAATCCTTTTCTCTTAGTCCATATAGGTTACTGGTAACTTTTGGGTAGGCGACCGTCCCTTTAAGTAGGGAGGAACAATTCTTGAAGAGAATGCTGGGTGGAGCTTACCTCCTCTCCTTAGCTGCATCTAGCCAATCCCCTTCCAGTAAGATTTGACTAGGTAGTAAGAAGGGAAGACTCCTGTGAGCATGAACCCGAAAGGACTCCCACGTTCTGTCACAGGAGAACCAAGCATGGTCCCTTGACAGGGTGGGAGACCAGTAACCTATATGGACTAAGAGAAAAGGATTTAACAGGTAAGACTAAAATCCTCTTTTCTCTGTCGTTCAATATAGGTTACTGGTAACTTTGGGATGTCCACCCATTGAGTTTCCCAGAGGTGGGAAGTAAGGCAAGGACCTGGCGCAGGACCCCCAAAGTCACCAGAGCATATATGAACCATCAGATCAAGATAGCCCAACAAAAACTAGAAAGTGTCAACAGACACAAAACTGGGGTATAACACAACAGGAACCGTAGCACAGCACACAGAACAAGAGCCAACTGGGCTCAAAAGTGAAGGAGTACGGAAGAGACGAAAGAAGAACCTAGACAGGCAAGACTGCCTCCAGGATTTTCCTTCCAAAGCTAGCATCAGCCGATGCCAGCACATCAACGCGGCAGTGTTTAGAGAAGGTGTGCAGCCTTGCACAAGTGATCAGCTGAGGCTTGATTCTTGTAAGCCCAAGAACCTCAATGGATCTAGTGGAATGAGCCGAAACCCTAAATGGAACAGGCTTCTTCCACAGTTCATAAGCCTTATGAATAGTAGACTTAATCCAAGACGCTATGGTCACCTTGGATGCCGGTCTCCCTGCCCTGGGACCCTCAGGAATGACGAACAGGGCGTCAGACTGGCGAATAGACTCAGTGCGGTGCACATAGAACTTGAGACATCGCACCACATCCAGATCCCTTTCCGTGTCGGATGTAGGGTCAGGACAGAAAGAGGGCACCACGATTTCCTGATTAATGTGGAACTCAGAGACCACCCACTCCTGAGAAGTGCCTTGTCTTTGTGAAACACCAAAAAGGGTAGTTTACAAGACAGGGCATGCAACTCCACTACACAGCGAACAGATACAATCGCCAGGAGAAAGACCATTTTACAAGTCGGCATGAGCAGAGGAATAGTAGCCAATGACTCAAATGGAGGGCGCTGCAGGATGCCCAAGACCAAGTTAAGATTCCACTGAGGAGCAGGATGTCAAAAAGCAGGGAGAGTATGAGCGACGCCCTGAAAGAAAATCTTAACGTCTGGAAGGATAACGATGTCTCTCTGAAAGAAAAGAGAGAGAGCAGAAGTCTGAACCTTAAGGGAACTCAAGCTGAGGCCCTTGTCCACACCATCCTGTAGGAAGGACAGTACTGTTGGCAGATCAAATTCCTGAGAAAGATCCTTATCGGCGCACCAGGACAGGAAGGAAGACAAGACTGCGGTACGCCTTAGAGGCTAAAAAAAAACTGTGCCCCTTTTATAGGGCTCCGCCACTGAGAGATCCGGGAGCTCCGAAAACCAAGCTTGACGAGGCAGTACGGAGCAATCAGAATGACTGGAGAGCCCTCCAGACACAGTTTCCGCAACACCCTGTGTAGCATGGAAATGGGAGGAAAGCTGTACGTCAGAGGGAAGTGCCACGGGATCGACATAGCATCCACTGTCAGAGCTAGAGGTTCCCTCCAGCCTTCCGATTGTGCCGTGTCGCCATCAGATCGATGCAGTTGATTCAGTTCCCACTCTCCACTGTCCACTGTGTGTCGACTTAGGAAGACTGCCAGCATGTTGTCCACGCCGGGAATATGAACTGCGGATATGGCAGGAACATATAGTTCTGCCAAGGTTAAAATAGCTTTGACCTCCAACCAAGCAGCGAGACTTCTTGTACCGCCTTGCTTGTTGATGTAAGCCATGGCTGTGGCGTTGTCAGACTGGACTCTGACTGGGCATCCCTCCAGGTGGCGCGTCCAGTGGTGAAGAGCATGACATATCACCTGAAGCTCCAGCACATTGATGGGAAGGAGAGATTCCTCCGAAGGCCACCGACCCTGGGCATTGCTGTGACCCAGGATTGCTCCCCAGCCGGAGAGGCTGGCATCCGTCATCACAATAGTCTAGAAGGATATTAGGATTCAGCAGATTGGAGAGGTTGAGCCACCATGACAGACTCAGCTCCACGTGAAGGGGAAGAGACACTGACATCTTTAATAGATCCGGCTGACCCCTGCACACATGATCGCAAACCTTTGGAGTTCTCTGGTGTGAGCCATGGCAAACGGAACCGCTTCTATGGTGGAAATGAACTTCACCACTAGGGAGGTCAGCTTCTTGGACGGAACTGGATAGTGAGCCAGAACAGCAGACACTTTGTGGATGATCTGGTGAGCCACCTCCTCTGTGAGAAACACCATACCCTGTTTGGTGTTGAAGAGGAGACCCAGAAAGACTAGTCTCTGAGATGGTACAAGGTCAGACTTGTTCATGTTGAGGATCCATCCGTGATGGGTCAGTGCATGAATGCAGTCCTTGACCTGCTGATGAAGGAGTTCCGGAGAGGGGGGCATTCAGAAGCAAGTCGTCCATGTATGGAGTGACTCTGATGCCATCCCGGTGGAGGACAGCCACTAATGCACCCAGGACGCGGTTGAAGACCTGGGGAGCTGTAGTCAGACCAAAGGGAAGAAGAAAACTGAAAATGCCCTTGGTCGCAAACAAACCTGAGGTTCTGCCAGCTCTCTGGATGAATGGCAATATACAGGTATACATCCTGAAGATCCAGAGAAGCAAGAAATTCCCCTGGAGACATGGCCGTGATCACTGTCCTCAGGGACTACTGGTGATAGTGAGTCTTGACCACAAAGGAATTGAGTTCCAAAATTGGACGACAGACGGCGTCTTTCTTGGAAACCACAAACAGGTTGGAGGAAAAACCCAAACCTATTTCCTGTACTGGAACTGTCTCCAGAACCTCCTTGTCCAAAAGGGTCTGGATGGCGCCTTGGAACAGACGGCGCTTCTCCTCTCCCTGAGGAGTGTGAGAAGGAAAGAACCTGAACGGGGGAAGAGAGGCGAAAAGGATCCTGTATCCCTCCGACACAACCTGCAAAACCCACGGATCCACCATGGTGTCTGTTCAGACACTGAGGAAGTGGTGCAAACAACCACCCACTGGTGCGTGGGGACCAGGGTTCGACGAGTAATGCCGAAGAAGGTTTGGAAGCCTTGAGCTTGGTGGAGGACTGCTTGGACTTAGAGGAGGAGTGCGGAGCCTGGGAAACCTCCTGGTTTGCGGTGTGCACCTCAGCCTGAAAGGGACGAAAAAGCCGATTCCGCTTCCTTGGAGGCTTCTTCCTAGTCACTAAGGGCAGCAGGGTACCCTGTGGCCTCACTAATGAGGTCTTTAAGCTCTAGCCAAAACAGAGAGGTACCCTGGAAAGGTAATGAAAGCAAGGCTTTCTTAGAGGTAGTGTCTGCAGACCAGATCTTGAGCCAAAGAGCTCGTCTGGCTACCACAGACATGGTAGAAACTCTAGCCACCAAGTGGATGGCATCAAAGATAGCAGCAGAAACAATGCTGAGCCTCAGAGATGTTGGCAAGGAGCCGCAACATATCAACAGTAGGAGCTCCCTGACGGACAGCCACAGTCAGCTTTTCAGTTCAAACTGCAGTGGCCCTGTTCACCCAAGCAGCGGGAAATATATTAAAAATATTTAGTTAGTGCTTGTTGATCCAAGGTGAAATCTAATAGCCATTTGGAATCAAGAAGGAATTTTTTACCCCCATTCAAGGCAGAATTTGAAATTGCTGTATTGAGGGATTTTTTGCCTTCTTTTGGATCAATGATGGTAAACAGGAATAGGAAAAGGGTTGGACTGGATGGACGTAGTCTTTTTTCAACCTAAATTACTATGTTACTAAATGCCGAGCGCAATGAAGTACCAGCTGTAGCAAAGATGGTCTTCAGGGATGTCTCAAGCTTCCTGTCAATCCAGTCCTTGAGGACACATGCGTCTGCCACAGGTAAAGCAGTGGACTTAGAAAGTCTAGAGACTGGAGCGTCCACCTTGGGTGGATGAGCCCATTGAACTAATGCCGCTTCAGAAAAGGGGTACAACTTAGCAAACTTCTTAGATACAGAAGGCTTCTTGTCAGGAGAAGGTCAAGAGTGGGGTTAGGTGGAAAACAGACTGCGTCTTAGGCTCTTGAAACACATCAGAAGGGTCCATGGGAGCCTCTGGAACCAAGGGGATGTTTAGCCTGTTTAACACTGCCCTTATCAGGCCCTCAGCTGAGGAATCAGGATCAGCTTCAAAGGGATCCCCAAGGAATTGGGAAGAGACCACCGCAGAACATTCCCCCTCATCAGAATCCACCAACAGTTCCTCCTCAGAGGAGTCAGATACATCAGGTACGCCCTGCGGTTTTGGTAGGGAAGATCTGATAGGAGTAGGGGGCTGCCAAGACTAGAATACCCCCTGAAATTGGGATGGAAGGAGTTGTAAGGTAGACCTTAGGTCTCTAGTAGTGACCCTGGGGGAGACACAGGGGCAGCAGCGCATACTGGGCATAAATGACCTGAATATTCTCTAGGTAACCCTGATTGACATGAGGAGCAGTGCACAGTGGGGGACACAGACACCCCAGTATCCTTAGTCTTAGGTTTAGCCCCAAGTTCCAACAGAGTTGACATCCTCACAGTGTCAAAACATCCAAAGCATAAGGAAGCAACCAAATACAGTGTGTAAGATTAAAATTTCACCCCAGAAATCGCTAATTTGCACTTATCTGGCAGGCGAAGGGTTAATCTGCTGAGGAGAGAAGGAGAGTCCAAGCCCTGCGTAGGATACTAGTGAAGGGAAAGCAGAAAATGGCTGCCGCAATGGGAGCCAATCAGAAATGAGCATGTGAAGCAAGCTCTCATGGGAAATGTAGTTTTCCCTAAAAAAGTACCCCAACAGTGCCCAAAGCCCCCAAAACACACAGAACATTGACCAAGGGCAGACAAACAAGCCATCTCTGAAGTCGGTTGCAGAGAAATGTCCCAAACTGTAAAGTACCATAGAGGTGAATGAAGCATGGTGTCTATGCAGTAAAGCGGAACTCAAATTTGTACATTTTTACAGTGAAGTAAAAAAGTTGTAAAAAACATCACAAAACATTTCAAAAAGCAAATAAACACTATACCCTGAAGGAAAAAGTGCTAAAACCCCCTAAAAGATGCCAAATGAGCAGACAATGGGTTAATTTACCACAGAAATTCTGCTCCAAACCCCCAAAAGACATACAGACAAACCGAATGAGTGCAGGACCTCAGCACTCAAAGGCTGGCTCGCCTTTTTAACAGGTCTTCTGTCTTCAGATTACCATTGATAAAGAAGAAGCCTCAATGGGCAACTCCTAGGGAAAGAACTTGCTAAACAAGATTTTCCCCCCAGGGCTGAGAGGTCCACCATAGCACCTGGAAACTGGGCTATCCAGTAGGGAATGTCAGTAATGGAAATCTGCCTAATGGTGGTCTTCCATATCTAACAGAAAACAAAAAAGAAGCTAAAACTATAGCAGAACTGTTCTCTTGCCTTGTATCTTCATCAAGGAACAAATCTTACTGGAAGGGAATTGGCTAGTTACAGCTATGGAGAGGAGGTAGGCTCCACCTAGCATTCTCTTCAAGAATTGTTCCTGCCTACTTAAAGGGGTGGTCGCCTACTCAAAGTTACCAGTAACCTATATTGAACGACAGAAAAAAATCTTTCTTCAAGATATGCCATAAACAGATTGTCATATTGGGATGACATCCTTGTTCTCATACCTGTTCCCATAAGTTGAAGGTAAATCTCTTTGTTGAAGGTTAAGTAGTTTTGTGTGTAAGAATGAACCCAAGTCACAACTTAAGCACTGTATTTCTTATTTGAGGAGGATGTCAGGAATTTATATCATGCATCTGTACCATCCTTGTGAGGAATGTTACTGTAAAGAGATTCTACGTCCACAGTAGCTTACAGTATGTCAGGTGGCAGTTTTTTGATGTTGTGATGTTTGATGAAAATATCTGTGGTATGAAACTGGTGGTGCTTTTCACTACAATTCTAGAAGGCCTGATATTTGTTCTGTAAGTGTGTTCATACCTTTTATGATGGGTCTGTCTGGATTTCCTGGTTTGTTGCATCCTAGATCGTTATCTTACTTGGAAATGATGCATTGTTTTGAACAGACTTTGTGATTGAGTAGGTATCACCAAATACCAAAGTACTCATATTTGTATTACTAAGCAGATCTAATACAGGTACAACAAATTAATTCATTATCCCTTTCAGGAACTGTGTAATTCGACACACTGAGTATTCGGTCCGTATACAGGGATAGCGTTGTCAATGGGGAAAAGCAAACTGCATCAGAACAATGGCCTCCTCCACAGGTGGTCATTGGGCTGATGGGGTAACTTGGGAAACTCAGGGGGAGGGAAACTAATCATCCCATTGTTAGCATTGGGCTGTCAGTGGGGCATTGATTGGGTGGTATCGAATCCAGTACCCTACTTGCAGTCATGCGATTTGCTGATCTGGATTTCCTGAACGGGGTTATTCAACTCCAGATTAGTCACCTGGCCATGTGGAAGTACCAGAGTGAGGTAGTATGAAGGAGGACACAGTATAGAGTTTTTGGTGCACATGTTCTGAATTCTGTCAGTTGCCTTGGATTTCACCCCTTCAGCCTGACCAGCTATGTAAATATGAACCTACATTCCATTTAAGCCTGGATTCCATTGCAGGTGATAACTTCATCACTATTTTTATGTACACATTTCCCCATAGACTTCAATAGGATTCTGTGCGATGAAACCAGTGATAACAATTGTAATGGAATCCATCTATTAAAAGAGAATTAAAACCTCCTTTATGACCAAACTCCTGTCCTAAGTACATCATCCCCATTGGATCTTTATAAGATCCAGGGTGGTCATGCACTAAGGTGAGATAAAGCAGAGATATATTCTTCAGTATATAGACTCCTTGTATAAAATATGCACTAGAGTATTTATATCTCCTTTATCACGCCTTATTGCAGGCATGTTAAACGTGGCCCCAATACCTTTAACAGTTTATAATGTAGTGCTTCTCAGTCCTTGCTTCTCCTCATTTGAAGCAATATGTTCAGTATGATCCTGCTTCTTTGAGACTGACTATACTTCACTATTGCAGATAAATCAGTTGGGCCATAAAGCTCCCCCAGCAGAAAACTGTGCGGTAATGGTAAACCTTTTAGAGTAATGGACACCAAAGGCCATGCCAACAGTGCAGTTACACTGGACACTATCCACAGCAAGGTGCCACAGCAACCCTACCTGGTCCCACTACAAATGATTTATGTTTATATTTTTTATGTAGGCAATTATGATTGCCTAGGATGCCCTACTTGGGCATCATCATAATCTCAAGAAAAATAAATCTATATTCTGGGCATCCCCCTACAAGTTCCTGTGGGTGTGTACCTTTCATTACTATTATTTGGAGACCCATTGTCACATGAGACTATCTGGGTGCCAACATCTCAGAAAGAGGAAACATTGGTGCTTGCTGCTGCAAACAGGAGGTGAGGACTCATCTCCCCATTCCATCTCATGATCAAAACTGCAGAGAAAAAGCTATGTACAGCCAATAACTGGGGACGTTTGATCACCTGTACATTTTTTTCAGAACCTTCCCTGTGTAAATGATGAGCCTTGCTGTGTTAATTTGAGAGGGACTACAAGAGGGCACAGCAAAGCTTATGAAAGGTGCTGGTATGCCTGGGAGAGTTTTGATGTACTGTACAAGTGATCAACCACCACCTTGGTTCACCTTTACAATGTATCTTCCAAGACCCCCAACACACCACACCCATGCACATCTCCCAAGTGTGCTTCCACTGTACATATCAAAAGGTTCCCTCCTCCCTGTGCATCTCTTTAGTCACAGAACCCACATACACACTGTCTAAAATCCCAGCCTTGTTCTGCTGTCTACTGTAGTCACAGACACGTATATACAGTAGGGTCCAAAAGTCTGAGTCCACCATCACCAGCTGGTTTTATTTGATCATTTATTTAAAATTAGTAAAATACTGTAATTAGTTGATACTTATTATTCAGGAACACATAATTTAACACGGAGACAAATCTTTTTTTTTAATCTCTGTTAAGTCTTTATGTGAAATTGCCGTTTATATGAATATCTCACACCACTTGCTTATAAATTTTCAAAACTGTAGTGACACTATGGCCTAGATGCACTAAAAGTTGATGCAGTGTCGATATGATATTGTCGATGTGTTCGAATCACTCTGAAAATTAGATCTGCACACACATCAACATATTCACCAAAATTGTCGGATGGAAGGGGAGGGTTGGAGAAGGTCCCTATTAGCATACAGGATTTTCAAAGTGTTGTCAGTGTGGAAGGGATCTCCTCCCCTCACACATCACCAACACTATGACAATTCTGAACAGCATTCTCTGTGCTTCCCTACCCTGCCAGCAGGGGAATAAAAAGAAGGCTTTTAGCACCAAGGACAGCATTGAATGCCATAGGGATCTGCATTGCTCACCCCTGTGGCATTCAAAAGGTTAAAATAAACAGAACTAGTACACCAAGCACTACACAATGTGCCCCCCCTTCGACATATCCCCCCCCCCCCTTAGTATATCGATATATATTGCATATATTCGACATACTAACTCCATACAGCTTTCACCTCTTCATTGGACAGGAACTGCCATATATTCGACAGATCCTGTCCTTCATTCGACACATAACCGTTTGAGTACCAGAGAGGTAGGAAGGCATTGCTTAGCAATGTGTTTTCTACCCCTCTGCTACTCAAAGGATTAATAGGCAAGGTATGCAGCTGCATACCTTGCCTGTATATGTGTAAAACATTTAATTATAAGTTTAATATAACATGTTTAATGTGATGAATGTGATTAAAAAAAAATCAAACCCCTCATGACACCCCCCTAGCATGGGGGCGACAATTGCCCGTTTATTAAATAAAGCACATATAACCAATGCTTCACATAGGTTACATGTGCTTTTTATAATGAAATAAAACTTTCAGACCTCCAGAGGGTCACCAGGACCCCTCCTGTTACCCCCCTATCATGGATCATCTATCCAGAAGGATAGATGATCCATGGGGTGACCCTAAAGGCATTTTCTGCCTTCTTGATACTGCTGGCTGCTCTATAAGCCAACACAGTAGAAAGCACTTGTTGAATGAATGAACGCTGTCACCAGGTTCATTCTTAGAATGCGCAGCGCTGCACTCTCATCATTAAATCAGTCACCCTGTCTGACCCGGGATCTGAATGTATCACCCTAATGATCAAATCAAGAAAAATGCAATTAATAAAATGGTTACTAATTAGACTAAATCATAGGAGTGATCCTTTACTATAAAACACAGCAGTACATTATTCTAGGTACCAAAAAATAAATAAATCACAAATGATTAAAAATAGTAATGAATAAATAAATGAATGGTGACATGATCAGCCATCAAAGAACTCAAGAGATGCTGGTTAAAAATTACTGTTGTAAATAATTTAAATCTGTGAGCATATTGGGTACAGAAAAGGTAATAATTATGAACATAGAGTCTAACAGAGTACTTTGGGTCACCTAGTACCCAAACAACTATCCATTTAACCGCTGATTTATCTCTCAGAACTTGAATGTCTCCTCTTTCCGGTAAAGAAACTCTTTCTATACTCTGGAAAAAAAGTTGAAACATCTGAATAGGAACAATCAACTAAATAGTGTTCCACGACTTATTCTTAATGGAAGTAATATGCTCCTGGATCCTGTCTTTCAATGCCCTAAGCATAAGACCCAGATACTGTATTCTGGTTTCAGACAAGTGATGAGATGAACTACAGTTAATATATTGTTAAATGTTATAACACTTCCCTGTGGAAGTACTACTGCAGTTTCACCATCAATCACAAATGTACATGAGGCACATCTCCTACATTCCAGTGGTATTTAACTATGTCGGAGTTACACATGATTCACTTCTATACAGATGGGGCAACAATACCCTAGCTAACTTTTGGGCCTTTCTGCTCACATATTTGCAGTCTTCCTTAAATAATGGTCTTAAGCAGCTATAACCTAAAAGAATATGCATATGTTTCCTAATAATACCCCTGATCAGGCTATAGTCTTTGACGAACACTAAACTTTGTTGTTCATTATTGGATTTTCAATATTTATCTGTACCTCCAATGAGAGAACTATCAGTAATTGCCACTCGTAAGTAAGCTTGGTGAATGAGGCAAGAAAGATACCCCCTTGGAGAAAAGAATCATCTAAAATATTCGACTGAGTTCAAATTCCTCATCTGTTGAGCATTTCGTGCTATTCCACAAAAATTGTGGAAAAGGGGCACCGTCTATTACGTCTGGGATGACAGGACCTCATGTAGAAGAGAATTTCCTGTGCATGGCTTCCTGAAAACAGTGATGTCCACTTGAGTACCACTGAACTTTAAACTATATTCCAAACAAGGTATGTTTTATGAAATTCATATATGAAATTTTGATTTGCATTTGAGTTCAGATATGTCACAAGAGAGATAAATGTATAATGGGACCTCAACCAAATGACCAATAAATAATCAATGTACCCGTTATACAGCTCTATACATTGCCAAAACTTGTTTTGCTGCCCAGAGATGTAGTGTTCCTCAAACCACCCCATGTAATAGTCTGCAAATGAGGGTGCAAATTTAGCCCTGTTGAGGTTTCACACCTCTGTTGATAACACAAAACGTATACTGTAACATCTTAGCTTTGTCCTAGTATCTGTTGATAATCTCAGAACTACACACATACTGACTGACATCTCATACTTGTTCCACTGTCCTGCTGGTAGTCACAGAAGCACTTATACCCCAGCCTTGTTTTGCTGGCTGTCACAAAACCACAAATACATTGTTTGAAAGGCCAGCAGTGTTCCAGTGTCCCACCCACTGTCAAATAACATCTTTATTGTTAAACTATCAAAAGAGGCACGGCGTTACCAATGAGGATTAAGTCCTTTGAGTGCTTGAGTGGTATCAAACACATTGACTGACAATGGTTTGGGTACGTTTGCAGCAGTGAAAGGGTTAAGTGTTTGAGAGCCAAAGAGGTATCCATGCAGAGGAATGTGTTGGATACCTCTTTGGCACTGAAGGAATCCAATACATTGCCCATTTTCTGTGGTTTCTTTAAACCCCTTCAGTGAGAAAGAGGTATCCAACACATTCCGCTGCATGGATACCTCATTGTCACTCAAACACTTAACCCTTTCACTGCTGCAAACGTACCCAAACTATTGTCAATCAATGAGTTGAATATCACTCAAGCACTCAAAGGACTTAATCCCCACGGGTAACGCTGTGCCTCCTATGATAGTATTATCTAAGTGGGTTTAAGCCCTGGGTCTTGTTTCCAGCTTGAAAAATGTAATAGTGCAAATCTCCCTACTAGTAATAGTACAGTTGGGCTGCATGGTGCACTAATAATGCATTAAGTTAACCAGAGCTCTGGCTCTCTTCTGAACCTATCAACTTTCCTGTTGGCACATCTCTCTCCATACCTTGGCGTCACTGCTTGCTGCTCCCATCTTCAGCACCTCACTTAGATACATCCATCAAAACAATCTATTTTCCCTTCCCATGCCAGATCCTTATCTCCCTTTGGGTCACATGATCAGTTAATCCGCTTTAGTCTGACAAACAACTTTAATCTGCTCCTAAGCATCACTCATTACTTATGCATCCCAAATCAGTTCTGTATTATTCATGACTGCACTGTATATAATTACCATGTGCTGAACTGATTTTCAGGAATATAAAAACTGCCCTTCTGCCAGGGTAAGACAGGGGCAACCCAGGATTTAAAAACAAATAAAAAAAGAAGCCTGCAATAATAATAATACATGTGGTCCTATGTTCAAAATAAAAGAGGAGCAAATTCTGGGGCAAACAAATTGTTTGCCTTGTCCTGAAGTGATAGGAAAATAGAAATCAAAAAGTGTGTTCTAGGAAAAGGTGTTGCTAAATACTAACTCAGTCGCCTAAATCCTCAGGTCTTGTTGCTAGCTAGTAGCGTTTATCTCCCTCCTAGTAATGGTGCAATTGGACTTCACAGTGCACTAATAATGCAATAAGTTGGCCCAAGCCAGGGTTTTCTGGGAACCTATTAACTCCCAACATACTGGGCTACTGGAAACCCCAGTCGTTTTCCTATTTTGGATGGACAGTAACAGATCGTTATCTTAGTAAATTTGTGAGTACCTCAGATTAAACCAGTATGACCTAGATTTATAGAATATTAATGTATATATATTGCAAGATTTATCCTAATGGGTAAAACAACGGCACTGCCGTTGCGGAGTGATATTTTATTGCATTTTTAGATGCAATACTTCCATGGCCTAAAATTTTATGGTGGTGCTGTGGCTACAGAAATTTATACACAGCTGTTGTCAGTGACAATAAATTACCATAGGATGGTAAAGCAGCAGCCCCACTGATACTGACCATAGGGCTACTGACCAGCTGTTAGCGGGCAGGGAGAATATTTCCATTGCACGTCTCACTTTCTAGTCATGATATTGGACTTAACCCCTGGATAGTTCAGTGGATCTGCAGTTGGCTGAAGGACAGAAACCAGAGGGTTGTTGTTAATGGAGTGTATTCTGAGCAGAGACTGGTTACAAGTGGAGTGCCACAAGGATCTGTTCTGGGCCCTGTTCTGTTCAACATATTTGTAAGTGACATAAGGGAAGGCTTGGCAGGGAAGGTTTGCTTGTTTGCTGATGACACAAAAGTGTGTAATAGGGTTGATGTTCCAGGAGGTGTCTGTAATATGGAGAATGATTTGGCACTATTAGATAAGTGGTCAAAACAATGGAAACTTCAGTTCAATGTTTCCAAATGTAAAATAATGCACTTGGGGAAAAGAAACCCTCAATCTGACTATCGTATTGGCAGTTCTGTGGTAGCAAAGACTTCAGAAGAGAAGGATTTGGGGGTGGTCATCTCTGACAGCCTCAAGATGAGTAACCAATGCAACCAGGCGGTGGGGAAAGCAAATCGTATGCTTGGCTGCATAGCTAGAGGTATAACAAGCAGGAAGAGGGAGATTGTGATCCCTCTGTATAGAGCTCTAGTGAGACCACATCTGGAATACTGTGTACAGTTCTGGAGGCCTCATCTGCAAAAGGATATAACTAAAATTGAGCGGGTTCAAAGAAGAGCTACAAAAATGGTGGAAGGTCTAAAGCATAGAACTTATCAAGAACGACTCAGAGATCTAAATATGTATAGTCTGGAGGAAAGAAGAGAAAGGGGGGACATGATTGAAACCTTTAAATATGTTAAAGGACTGAACAAGGTTCAGGAGGGAAGTGTGATTAATAAGAATCTGAATACAAGAACAAGGGGGCACAATCTGAGGCTAGTTGGAGGAAAAATCAAGAAAAACATTAGAAAATATTATTTCACTGAAAGAGTAGTAGAAACTTGGAACAAACTTCCAGCAGAGGTGGTTGATAAATCCACAGTAACACAATTTAAACATGCCTGGGATAAACATGTATCTATCCTAAGATAACAATAAAGGAATACTAAAGGGCAGACTAGATGGACCAGGTGGTCTTTTTCTGCCGTCAATCTTCTATGTTTCTATGATATGTCACTCTACTATACAGTTTAAGATACACCAGGAAGTATGCAGGGCAAGTTTACTGAAAAAAAATAAAACAGAGTAGCCATCGTTATAGGTCAGATGGGAGGACCATGTTAATCATTTGAGTGCCAGAGAGGCAGCCAATGCATTTGCAATGCAATGCGCTGACTACCTCTGTGGAACTCAAAGGGATTTTAAATGCAGATTTTCAAATGTTTATAACTTTGAAAACAATGATGAATCAAGATTAAACTTTGCAGTTTAGGAATCTGTGCTAGTCCTTTGCTTTAATTACATGGATTCTAGTATTTTATTTTAGGTCATTAACAAAGCATGGGTAGGGGAAAGAGCTTAATTTCAATTTAACAAGCTATAACTCTGACTTTGTAAGACTGTGTATGCTTAAGTGAGAACTAGGCCACAGATTTCTTTGTATGTTACAACATGCTGTTTTGTATAATAGGAGCTTGTGTATTAGCTTTATTGTTTGTTTTATTATTTTTTTTCTTTCTCCAACAAATAGGTAGAAATTCACCAAGTTGTGGGAAATTTTACATATCAGAAATTCTGTTCTCTGACTCATATGGTCCCTCGTAATTTGGAATGTTTATGAAAAATCATAGCAGTGATACAAAATCAGCTTGAATCAGACACTGTATGTATATGCTAATGCTCCATTAACCCTATAAGGACCAGAAGGGTATACTTTGTAATGTGGTCCATATCCCTCCAGTCTTAAACGTACAAGTAAATGTGATACAAGCCAAAATTTGTTATATGGAAATGTATTTTTATGACATACAGTACTGTGCAAGCTTTTTAGGCAGGTGTGGAAAAAATGCCGTGCAATAAGAATTTTCAAAAATAGACATTAATAGTTTATATTCATCATTTAACAAAATGCATATTGAATGAACAGAAGAAAACTCTAAATCAAATCAAAATGTGGTGTGACCACCCTTTGCCTTCAAAACAGCATAAATTCTTCTAGGTACACTTGCACACAGTTTGTTAAGGAACTAGGCAGGTAGGTTGTTCCAAACATCTTGGAAAACTAACCACAGTTCTTCTGTCGTTTTAAGCTCTGTGGGGGCCAAACCATCACTTCCAGGACTCCTTTTTTTTCTTTACGCTGAAGATAGTTCTTAATGACTTTGGCTGTATGTTTGGGTTCAATGTCATACTTTGGGGCCAATCACATGTCTCCCTGATGGCACTGGATGATGGATAAATATCTGCCTGTACTTCTCAGCATTGAGGACATCATTAATTCTGACCAAATCCCCAATCCAGATGCAGAAATGTAGCCACAAACTTGCAAGGAACCTCAAACCACGCTTCACTGTTGCCTGCAGACACTCATTTTTTTTTTACCAATCTCCACAAACTGCCTTCTGCTACAGCCAAATTTTTCGGTACCCCAGTTTGTGAGTTTTCGTGCATAGTTGAGTCACTTGGCCTTGATTCCACGTTGGAGGTATGGCTTTTTGGCTGCATGTCTCCCATGAAGACCACTTCTGACCAGACTTCTGCGGACAGTAGATGGGTGTACCAGGATCCCACTGTTTTCTGCCAATTCTGAGCTGATGGCACTCCTGGACATCTTCCGATTGAGAAGGGAAGTAAGCATAATGTGTCATTCATCTGCTACACTAAGTTTTCTTGGATAACCACTGCATCTACAGTACTCAATGTTGCCCGTTTCTTTTGCTTCTTCAAAAGAGCTTAGATAGCACATCTGGAAACCCCTGTCTTCCTTAAAATTACTGTCTGGTAGAGACCTTGCTGATGCAGTATAACTACCTTGTGTCTTGTTGCTGTGCTCAGTCTTGCATTGGTGTATGACTTTTGACAAGAACTGTCTTCAGCAACCTCACCTCGTTAGCCAAGTTTGGCTGTTCCTCACCCAGTTTTATTCCTCCTACACAGCTGTTTCCGTTAATGATTGTGTTTCAACCCACATATTAAATTGATGATAATTAGCACCTGATTGGTATAATTGTTTAATCATACACCTGACTATATGCCTACAAAATCCCTGACTTTGTGCCAGTGTACGTAGAAGAATTGATGCTGTTTTCAAGGCAAAAGGTGGTCACACCAGCTTTGATTTGATTTAGATTTTTCTTCTGTTCACTATCATTTTATTAATTGATAAAATATTAACGTCTATTTTTGAAAGCATTCTTACTTTACAGCATTTTTTCACACCTAAGACTTTTGCACAGTATGGTATATTTGTGCTCTCTCCCATCGTACACATTCCTAGTTGCTCAAAATGTACTCCAATGGATTTTTTCTACACGTGAGCAGGCTAAGCCTGCATTTGTGGGAGGGGCGAGAGGGTTAAAAACTGCGCCCCCTCACCTCCTATTTCGAGGCGTCAAGCAGTTACGGCTCCCTTCTACGTTACCTTGCAGTCACTCGTAGGTACGTATCACGTAAGACGTCATCCTCAAACACCGTCAGACCAACTCAGTCAAGCGCGCGTCCGCGCTGATCAGACGACCAAACTCATCGGAGAAGATCTAGGAATCTCGGTAAGGTCTTTCCATTTACCTCTTCTTAAGCACCCTGGAAGCTACCTGGTTCTCTATCTCCTGTCAGACGCTCATTCTTTCATAACCGATCTTACTACTGTTAAGCAATAAAGACTCTTGGCACTTGGCCATATGTCTCCTTTACTTCTAATGAGACCTTCGCTTTACAGGCTACATAGAATGATATGTGTTCTACCGGGATTCAGTTCATACGGTTCTGTCAAATGTCAATTTCATTTTTCATATTATCTGGTTAATTACATTTATGTTAACAGTCAAATTTAAACGTCAAGGTTTCATAGGATTCTCATTTTCAGAATGTACAGATTAATTCAGTTATAATAAATATTAATGACAGGTTCAGATTTATCATCTTTATCAGGTTCAACTTCTAATTTTAGCCATTATGGTCTCCATGTTCTTGTACCAGCTAGCAAATCTATAACGGCTAGGGCTTTTAAACAACAGTATTTATATGCATATACCATTTATTCCAACCAGTACAGATGAGCAGATCTTTCAGATTATACTGTGCTGCGGAACAGTGAATCAGGAAATCTGCTTTCTGTAAATCACATTGAGACAATCACACAAATTATAAGTGATATTAATGGGCAAAAAAAAAAAAAAAAAAGGGGAGGAGTTAAGCTCACTCCAGGGTTAACAATGTGCACTCCATGGTGCTTTGGTATAACAATAATTGTGGCGGAATGGAATCCATGTCACCAGATCATATGTCCTTTCTAGTCTGACAGTGAAACTTCTCAGCATGCTCTTTGGGTAATAAAAGGATGCTCTACTATCTACTGATTTTCCCTATTTTCGTAGGATTCTCCTTTTTCCTTATTTCAGTATCTGTGCAAGTAAAAGAATCTGAATTCAGTCACTACGGTCCAAGCCATTTCGGCAGATCATATACACCAGGTAAGAAGGCATCCCTTCAGCTTTTCTTATACTTATACATTTTCGGCCTCAAGGATCTCGAATTTTAACCTCATCCATATCCTCAAATCCTACAGCTTATACTAGCAAGGCTCCGCCTTACACATCTTTTTCCTCAGACATGGATCCCAACCAAGGTAGGGGCTGGTCTGTTACTCCCTGGATACCGTCATATCCTGCTTAGTCTTTAATCTGTCCCTTATCTTCACAGTCACCTCCTCATTTTTCTCCACCTTTCAGTTAATTTCCTCCCGTCAGAGGAAACTGTAGCACATCATTCTTTTTCAAGTCTCCCGTCAGAGACATCATATCGACTACAGTCCCCCGTCAGGGACTACATTTAATTAGTATGGCCCTCCCGTCAGAGGGTCACCTCTTCATTTCGAATCACGTCAATTTTATCTGGGCATCTGCTTCTGAAGCGGTTCTTTATTCACGTCCTTTCTCTTTTCCAATCCTCACATGTTTTCCTTCTCCCCTCACACTCCTCTCCCCCTGGCCACGATATCCATTTCTGCCTTGTGGTGAAACAGGTCAGTCGGATATCCAAAACCGGGAATATTCCAGTCATCCACTTGAAAGACGAGTTCAGGGTCATCCGCCTCCACCTTCTACCCGCCTCCTCAGGCTCCCAGCCAAGGAACCAAACGGGTCAAGGGGTCCGTTAGATCCATCCCATCCGACAGGTCTGCACTCTTCTCAAACTTCCTTCTTCTCTTCAATACACTGCCCCTCACTTTTTCTAACCGCTCTCACATTCTCCCCCATTAGCCATGGAAGAAGACCCGACTAGACCAGAAACCATTCAGGAAACTCCCCAGCAACTTTCCCCAACAACTCCGGAGACCAGAAGCCAGTTATACAAAGAGTGGACTGTCTCCAGAATTACCACAGAACTAACCCACCTCCACATCCCCTATCCATCATCCGCTAGGAAACCGGAACTATTCCGCCTCTTATTTCCTCCCCAAGCCCCTTCCCCCCCACCCACACCTCAGGCTATTCACAATCAGCCCCCTTCTCCCAGCACCCCATGTCATGAAAATCATTCGACTCAACTGGACAATATCATGCAACTTCTCACATCCATGTCCACAGCCATGTCAGATATGCAAAACCGCATCATATCCCTAGAAAACACATCCAGAACCTCTTCTCACCTTGATGTTTCTCCTACTCAATCTCCAAATCTAGGTAACCCCAGTCAGTCACAACATCCACATATCACGCCAGCTCACATGGTTCCGGCCAACCTTCGCAGGGATATCCTGGAGGGGAAGGACATTAACCTAGTATCCCTGCTTATCGCTACACAAGACCTAGCAGTAAACCGCACCGTGCAATGCGGGGACGTAGCAGTTACCCTTAAGTCCAAGGATCCAAGACTATCTTAAAAACTCTCCATTCCAGAATTTGTCTTGGCCTTTAGTATTTTCAGGGATATTGTGTGCACCTCCTTCCCCTCCAGGAGACAGGAACTCGATCAATATTTATACATTCTAGTTGACCTAGGCTACCGTTATGGAGGATTCAGTTTTTACGACTACCATTTAGCTTTTTCTGCAAAAGCAGCAGCCGCCTTAGAGCAATTTGGTTACATGTCAGACTGGGGTTCTCTGGATCACGAACTTTTCTGCCGCTACTTCGCAGGTCTGAAAACCCCTGTTTGTCCATCCTGTCAGTCAGCTAACCATAACATAAGTTGGTGCCCCTCAGCATGGCCTAGTCCATCTGTCACTCCTTCAAACACAACCCCCACTGAATTACCGCCCATAACTCATCTCAGTCATAACAGACCTACAATAGACAAGCTCAGACGACCCATTCACTACATGGGTTCTTCCCCAATCTGTAATAATTTTAATGGTCGGGGATGTTTCTTCCATAATTGCAGAATGCTCCACATGTGTTCCATTTGTCATGATTCACACTCTCGTATCATTTGCCCTCGTCAGGGCCGCTCAAATAAATGACTAGGAAACGTAAACACTGGTCTCCTTAAATCATTGCTGTCTAACCACCCCAACAAAAACTTTTCTGCGTTTCTCATAAATGGCTTCCAAGAAGGTTTCCTCATTGGCACACTGGTTCTCCCAGCCCAATCCTTAGAATGCCCCAATCTACGTTCCGCCACCTCTGACCCTGCTTCAGTCAGCTCCCTCCTTCAGAAAGAAATTGCCAAAGATCACCTCATAGGTCCTTTCCAGTCCCCCCCATTTCCCATCTGGCGATCTAACCCAATAGGCATTGCCACTAAAAAATTTTCAAACAAAAAAAGACTCATTATAGATTTTTCTGCCCCTCATTCCTCCCCTATCCCTAGCATCAATTCTCTAATCCCTTCATCAGATTTTTCCCTGGAATATCATAATATCGAACATGCCATTTCACTCATTCAACAAGCCGGCCCAAATTGTTGGTTATCAAAGGTGGACTTGGAAAATGCCTTCAAAATAATACCAGTACACCCTAACCATTGGCACCTGCAGGGTATCAAGTGGCAGGACAATTACTACTTCTCGACTCGCCTAATATTCGGCTCCAAAAGCAGCCCTAAGATTTTCAACTTGTTTGCTGAAGCCCTGGCTTGGCTTCTCTTGAACCACTGCAAGTGCCCAATGGTTTTACACTACTTAGATGACTTTCTTCTAGTTGAACCCGCCTACAGTCAGCCTTCAGCCCTTCAATCCCTAATCAAATTGTTCACAGAAATAAATATACCCCTTTCATCAGAAAAAACTTTCGGCCCTTCCACAAAGATCGAATTTCTAGGAATACATCTAGACTCTAACAATATGGAGGCTAGCCTACCATTGGATAAAGTTTCCCGCATTCAAACCATCGTTCACGAATTTTCTAACAAAACTACTTGCTCCAGACACGAACTTCAATCCCTGCTAGGATTCCTTAACTTTGCCACCAGAATCATCCCCCAAGGCAGGTCATTCATTTCCTATCTCCTGTCACTCCTGTCACATAGCAATGACTCAGATCCTATCATTCTGAATAACGCAGCCCGCTCAGAACTGGCCAGGTTTTCTACGGCATTGGAACGGCTTATCCATTCTAAACAAACCTATGTCCTCATTTTCCCCAGCCGTTTTCTCCTCCGCATCCTCCACAGTAGGTTATGCTGCCCACTTCAAGTCAGAATGGATTCGCGACCCATGGCCCCCCCAGCTCGTAGACACTATAAAATTAGCAAAGTTCTCTAGCCACATGGAACTCGTGCCAGTGGTGGCTGCAGCTATCAGCTGGGGGAAACATTGGTCATTTATGTCAGTAACTTTCTTTGTTTCCAATCTTGACACAGCCAACCTAATTAACAAGGGTAGATCATCTTCACCTATCATTATGTCATTTTTGAGGAAACTCACATGGCTTTCACTGTATTTTAAATTTACTTTTTCTAGTAGCCTGGCTCCACACTGTAATGTCCAATTCATTAACCTCCTTCTTTCGGATCCACAGACATTCTTAGAACTCAACCCTCAAGTCAACCGCACGCCAACACCCACGCCTCCTTTCGACCACCTTACTCTAGAATGTGTCAACACATAACAACCATGTCAATCATCAACCAGGCACTAGCCCTCAATACAAAAAAGATATATGCCAGGGCTTGGACCGCTTTTAACAAATACCTACTCTTAAATAAAACTCCTCTCAATTATTCTACATACTCTATCTTAGACTATGCCGCTCACTGTTTCCTGGCCCTTCATCTATCTCCTCACTCCATCAAACTTCAACTTGCAGGCATACGCCATCATCTGTCCTTCATCCAACCAGAACGTCCCTCATTTTTCTCAGAGTATCACGTAAAGCTGTTTTTAAAAGGGCTGGAGAGGTCCCATAATAACACTCAAATCAAAAAGAGACTGCCGGTCACAGGGACTATCTTCCGTAAACTATACGAAATCTTATCCACTGATCCCTTTGGTGAAAAAACCAGTTTAGTACTTCAGTCAGCTATCTGTCTGGGTTTTTTTGGATTCTTGAGACCAGGCGAGTTTCTCAAATCACATTCATCCTCACTATTCCCCACAAAAGCCAATCTTCAAATACACTCAGATCATTTCATCTTTCACCTCTCAAAATCCAAAACAGACCAAACGGGTAAGGGTGCCCAGATTCCTATATTTCCTACTCATGACAACTGGTGCCCCGTCAAGGCACTCGCTAAGTTGCAGGCACAACTGGCTTCACTTCCAGACTCCAGCCCACTCCTTCCAATGCACAACGGTCCTCTGACAACACATACATTTATCAAACTAGTCCGTATTCTGCTATCTCGACTTGGCGCCAACCCATTCCACTACTCAGGACACTCTTTCCGTATTGGCGCAGCTTCAGCGGCCTCCAGCCACCATACACCTCCTCACATCATCCAAAAATTAGGAAGATGGAAGTCACAATGCTTTGTTAGATATATTCCTGACCCTAAAGCCGAAATACGTCTTGCTCTGTCAGCCTTGACTTATTAAATGCCAATTAAAACTTCTTTCAGTTGTCGGCTCTTTTTGGCCTCAAATCAGCCAGGTCTATCAATTCTAGGCGTAGGTCTTAGTTTACGCCACAGTCATCTAGTCATAGATTCAAGGTTAGCCCCTACCACAAGTGAGCAGGCTAAGCCTGCATTTGTGGGAGGGGCGAGAGGGTTAAAAACTGCGCCCCCTCACCTCCTATTTCGAGGCGTCAAGCAGTTCCCACCATCACCCTCCCTCAGGCTATATAAACACCTTCAGTCAAGACCAGGCCTCAAATCAGCCAGGTCTATCAATTCTAGGCGTAGGTCTTAGTTTAGTTTACGCCACAGTCATCTAGTCATAGATTCAAGGTTAGCCCCTACCACAAACTATATTTCCTTAATTGCTGGATGCTGTCAAAAAAGCTTAGTAGCACAATTATCCCTTTGAGGCCTAAGTGATCCTGTGGTCTTACCTCTGTATGGCCGCCTCTGGCTACTTCCTCATTGCTAAAGTCATGTTACAGACACGGACGCCTGTTTATGGGGTATTCGGTTGGGCCTAATTGGGTCCTGCCTCCTTCTGCTGCTTTATAAACCTCATTGAGGCTAGGACTTGTTGCCCTTTCGTGATGTATCTGTGTGTTTCTTCAATGTTGCTCTCATTTGATCCTTGCTTGGCTGCTGTGTTTACTCCTGATCGATCCTGTGGCTTGTCTGACCACCCGATCTGTGTATGACCCTGGCTTGTCCAACTACCCTCTCTGTTTTGACCTTGACTGTGGCTAACTACCCGATTTGGCTTTTGCCTGTGGCTTGTCTGACTTACGCTCTGTGCTGTCCTTCGCTCCAGTCTGACTAGCACCTGTCTGGGCTAGTTGTGGGCGCTCTCCATCAGTTTAGTGCAACTGCTACCTCCGTGGTAGAGTTGCTGGTTGCCTCTCTCTCTGTTGCCTCCATCCTGTGCCACTATATCTGTTGCCTCCTGGTCCTGTTGCGTAACCCTCCGCTCTGTAACCTACGTACAGTATTGCCTTCACATGCTTACCGGTGTTGCAGCTGGCTACGTTCCACTCTCTTGCCTCTGCCCTTTGCCTACCTAGTAGACCAGTTCCTTGACTCTTTCAGAGTACTAGTTACTCTCTGTCTCACTTCATGGTAGAGTCACTACTTTGACACTTCTGTGTGCCTGTCTCATGTCTGGGAGTCTAGCTGTCGCTCCAGTGATCAGGTTTCCAGGCTTCCATTTGCTAGGTGTAGAATCAAGCCTGAGTCTGCTCCCATCTATCTCTAAGGGATACTGAGAACCGTTTACAGGTCATTGTCAATCCTGGGGTAGTGGACTCGGCCTTGTCCTCACACCTGTTCCTACTAAAGTTGGGGAAGTGCTTACTCTCGCTTATCTTAATAACCTGATTAAACTTCACTGTACATGTGTAGTGTTTATTATTTACTCTGGTATCCGTGACAATGCTCAAATGCAACACACACGGTATAATTATATATATACACACACATATATTGCTTTCTATTCAGTGTTTAAACACTTTAATCAGGATATATTCAACATTAGCCTGGTGTGTGGTGGTATCTACAATTAATGAAATCCTCATGGTCTCATAGGTACTCAGCAACAAACACAAGGCTGCTTCACACCCATCAGCACTGGGGCAGTCGCTGTACTGCAGTCGCATGGTATCAGTGAGCAGGACTGTTTTGTCAATAGAGCAAAGAGGGAAACTGCAAAGTCTGCTGCTGGAAGAGGACCCACACAGTGAACCAAAAAATCTAATTGTCTTACAAGGTATTTTTGGAATCATCTGGACCTCCCTCTCCCTGATAATTTTGGCCACACAATACAGTCTCTTCAGTGCCCAAAACAAAGTATGTAGGCTCAGAATGGAGTGAAGATGGTTGTGAAAACGCAGTACTTTGTAAAGCTGTTTTTGTAGGTGCACTGTGCATTGCTTGAACTGAGGTGTAAGCATACATCATTCTATGGAGCTGGTGTATTAAGAAAACTGGAGTAATTCTAGAGCAATGAGTTAGATACCATTCAACAGTGTTAACCCCCCCCCCACACACTTAAATCAGTGGTGACAGAATTACTTCAGCTGTTCTTAGTACATCAAGCTCTAGGACTTTTTTTTTTTAATAAAGGGAAACTTTATTGATACATTGCAATACTGTAAGCGTTTTGCTTACCTTAGAGAACTGGCCGCTGAGTACCCAATCAGAGGTCGGCCTCCTGCTGCTGCTCTGGTGGATGGCTTCTGGGTCTGTGTCCATACGGCTCCTGCAGCGTTCAGTTCCTCTTCCGGCTGGGCAGAGCGTGGGCGCTCGTCACAGGGACTCCCTTAGTGAAGTTGCGGCCTGGCTTTCTTAAAGAGACTGTACCATTATTGCTCCACTTCTCAGAGGTGGAGCAATAAGTATTTAAATTGCCTGGACACCATATCAGTTGCCCTTTCGTGGTGTTCCAGTGCAGTTATTGTTGTTTGGGCTCTGTGTATTACCTGGCTTGTCTGACTACCCGATCTGGTGCTGACCTGTGGCTCTGTCTGACTATCCGATCCGTGTATGTCCCTAGGCTTGTCCGACAACCAATCTGGTGCAGACCTGTGGCTCTGGCTGACTAACCACTCCATGTATGACCTGGCTTGTCTGACTACCCGATCTGGTGCTGACCTGTGGCTCTGTCTGACTGTCCTCTCCGTATATGTCCCTAGGCTTGTTTCGCACATTGGCAGCGGAGGTGGGCTGGAATGCTGAGGCACTGATGGCCGCTTTCTTGCAGGGGCTAAGCAAGGTCATTAAAGATGAGGTTGCGGCAAGAGAGTTGCCTTCTAACTTAGACCAACGGATATCATTTTTTATCTTGATTGACACCCGCATCAGAGAGAGACCCTCATTTAAGGAGTGGCTGCGGAGACCTCCAAGCACATTTAGCACCAAATGTCAGTTGCCCACCCATTCCTCCCATGCCTCCTGGGTCCAATGTAGGAGGGAGGGAGGGAGCCCATGCAGTTGGGATTTACCCGTCTTTCGACTCAAGAAAGTGCATTCCGCAGACGAGAAGGGCTTTGCCTATATTGCGGTAAATCCGGACACTTGTTGAGCACTTGTCCCATAAGTCTGGGAAACGGGAGCACCTACAGTCACATAGGGGACAAAGTCTAGGTTGTGTCTCTCAGTCCCCAGGAGATTTCCAGAAGCCTACTGCGGAGATCATCCTATCTTGGGCCAATTCTTCAGTGATTAAACTGGCCTTAATTATTTAATGGGCAGCAGGGTATTTCATTGATGCCGGTTTCGCAGAGAAACACGCTATCCCTTTACTGCCGCGGGCATCTCCATTGATGATTGAGGCTATTGATGGTAGACCACTACAACCTCCTCAGGTTACTCGTGAGACCATTGCTATATCCCTGTTGGTTGGAGCCCTCAATCATGAGATACTCCAGTTTCAGGTCATAAACTCTCCACGTTATGCGGTCATTCTGGGGTTTCCATGGCTCCAAAAACATAACCCCAGGGTGGACTGGCATAGTTGCGACATTTTGTCTTGGTCTCCGTATTGTACAGAGTCATGCTTGCCTCGTCCCATCAGAATACTGGGCATGGCTTCCTCCTCCACCGCCTTACCTGAAGAGTATCAAGCCTTCCGTGACGTACTCAACAAGGTACAGGGCATGACCTTACCTCCTCATAGGTCATACGATTTCTCTATTAACTTGGTGCCAGGGGCTGTTCTTATCACGGTGCCCGTGTTATTTCTGGTGACATTTTGACAGTGCTTCTTCCTGACTCAGTTTTATTGGCTAACGTGGTGTTGCTCCGCCCAGTGACAACTCTTAAATACTGAGCCCTGTCATTGCAGCTTTGCCCTTTTGTGGTGTTCCCGTTACTAGCGCTGTCTCCAGTATTCGTGTGTTTCCCGTGTATGACCCGGACTGGCTGACTACTCTGCCAGTATTGTTCCTGCCCTGTGTACAGAACCAGATTGGCTGACGTTCCTGCTCTGTGTACCGACCCGGCCTGGCTGACATTCCTGCTCTGTGTACCGACTCGGATTTGCTGATGTTCCTGCTCTGTGTACCAACTCGGATTGGCTGATGTTCCTGCTCTGTGTGCCTACCAGGGTCTGCTTACTGTTCCATCTGGTATCCAGTAAAGGGCCTGTCTCCAATCTCTCTGTCCACGGACAGATCCGTTGTTGCCTCCGTTGCTGCTCCGGCAGTCTTGTACTGTTACCCGACCAGTAATGTGCCTCGTTATTCACCCGGTGCTCATATCACCCATCCAGTAGCACCACTGTACGCTTAACCTATACTGTCCCAGCTGAGGTTGGGTTGTGTGTGACCCTAGGCTTGTCTGACAACCATTCTGGTGCAGACCTGCGGCTCTGGCTGACTACCTGTTCCATGTATGATCTGGCTTGTCTGACTACCCACTCTGGAGTTGACCTGGGGCTCTGTCCACTACGTATTCAGCATACCAACGCTTCAGTGGATATCCTATCTGGTGCGAACCTGTAGCTCTGGCTGACTACCTGCTCCTTGTATGACCTGGCTCGTCAGACTAGCCATCAGGAAGGATAACTGTCTGAACCTCAGGTCTACACCTGTAGGGAAACCAGATGTAATTGATAGGCAGCAGTAGTAAGGAATATCTGAGCCTAGGGTCCACACCTAGAGGATCACAAGAAAACCCCCAGGTAAGAAGGAATGGCTAGTCTGACGAGCCAGGTCATACAAGGAGCAGGTAGTCAGTCAGAGCTACAGGTTCGCACCAGATAGGATATCCACTGAAGCGTTGGTATGCTGAATACGCAGTGGACAGAGCCCCAGGTCAACTCCAGAGTGGGTAGTCAGACAAGCCAGATCATACATGGAACAGGTAGTCAGACAAAGCCACAGGTCAGCACCAGATCGGGTAGTCAGACAAACCGAGTAATAAACAGAGCTCAGGAAACACAACTGCACTGGAACACCATGAAAGGGCAACTGACGTGGTGTCCAGGCAGTTTAAGTACCAATTGCTCCACCTCCAGAAGGTGGAGCAATTGGGGTACTATAACTTTAAGAGCCGGGTCGCGATGTCACAGGGTATTCCCTTGATGCAGCACAGACGGAAGCAGGAAGCTGGCTGCCTGCCAGGAAACCAGGGCAGCCGGATATCAGGGAATCAGATGCGGCAAAGAGCCGCGAGGCAGCACACACACAAGACCAGCGGCCGTCTCTGCAGGCAAGCGAAATGCTTACCACACCTTCCTGTGGGCATCCTTCTTCCAGTACCTAATGAGGAGCTTCCATGGTCGCACATTTCTATCAATTTTATGGTGGAACTACCAGTATCTGAAGGATGCACAGTCAATCTTATGATTGTAGACTGTTTTCTGAAAATGGCTCATTTTATACCCCTTAAAGTGATAGTAATGTCTAAAAAAACTTTTTTGCATTTAGAAGAGCTCAAAAAGCTGATCTACATGCAAAAAACCGTATCTCTCAAACCGATATGGTTTAAGAGATACGGGCGTTTGAAGTTTGATTTCTCCTGCTGACAGCTGTAAAGCTGTCAGCAGGAGATCCGTGTCGGTCGACACTGTGGCGCTTGAGAAGTGCCGGGATCTCGTTACTTACACGGAATTCCTTCAATGGAATGGTCTAAAACGTGTGCCTAGTGTTCAGGCACATGTTTTAGACCATTACAATAAAGGGATTCTGTGTAAGTAACGAGATCCCGGCACTTCTCAAGCGCCACAGTGTCGACCGACACGAATCTCCTGCTGACAGCTTTACAGCTGTCAGTAGGAGAAATCAAACTTCAAACGCCCGTATCTCTTAAACCATAGCGGTTTGAGAGATATGTTTTTTTGCATTTAGATCAGCTTTTTGAGCTCTTCTAAATGCAAAAAAGTTTTTTTTAGACATTTCTATCACTTTAAAGAACTGCCTACTGCTCAGCAACTGGCTAAGACCTTCGCCAAGGAGGTCTTTCAGCTCCATGGGTTGCCCAAAGAAATTGTGTCGGACCGGGGAAGTCAAGTTTGTGTCTCGATTTTGGAGGGCCTTTTGTGTGCAATTGGGCATCCGACTCTCTTTCTCCTCTGCCTATCACCCGCAGTCCAATGGTGTGGCTGAGAGATTGAACCAGGCCTTGGAACAGTTTTTGCGCTGTTATATCTCGGACCATCACGATGACTGGACGAGCCTGTTACCGTGGGCGGAGTTTGCCTGGAATTATGCCGTGAACTCTTCTACTCAGAATTCCCCGTTCATGATTAACTATGGCTTCCAGCCTTTGGTTCCTCCTGAGTCATTTGAGGCGCAAAATATTCCAGCTCTGGAGGAGCATTTAAGGGAACTCTGCTCCACATGGGTACAGGTTCAGAGAACCCTGCAACGGACCACTCAGCGGCAAAAAAGGCAGGCTAATCATAGACGGTTACCACCACCAGTGTTTCAGGTGGGGAGAGAGTTTGGCTGTCCACACGCAACCTGAACCTACATGTACCTTGTAGAAAACTGGCTCCTTGGTTCATGCGTCCTTTCCGCATCCTGCGTAGAATCAGTCCGGTCACTTATGCCCTAGAACTGACAGCCAATATGCGCATTCACAAAGTATTCCATGTTTCCTTACTGAAACCCCTGCAACCGGTATCCCTTTGCTCCTATACGGCCGAATCCTGTGAGAGTTGCAGATCACGAGGAGTATGAAGTACAGAGCATTCTCGACTCACGTAGGGTACGAGGTCCCTTACAATATTTTGTACACTGGAGGGGTTATGGACCTGAGGAGCGTTCCTGGGTCTCGTCTACAGATATGCATGCTCCCGCTCTCATATGAAGGTTTCATTCACGTTTCCCTTCTAAGCCTCGACCACTCCCTCAGGGGAGGGGGCGTTGAGGGGGAGGTACTGTAAGCGTTACACTTACCTTAGAGAACCAGCCGCTGAGTACCCGATTAGCGGTCGGCCTCCTGCTGCTGCTCTGGCGGCTGGCTTCTGGGTCTGTGTCCATACGGCTCCTACCGCGTTCAGTTCCTCTTCCGGCTGGGCAGAGTGTGGGCGCTCATCACAGGGACTTCCTTAGCGAAGTCGCGACCAGCTTTCTTAAAGAGACGGTACCATTATTGCTCCACATCTCAGAGGTGGAGCAATGAGTATTTAAACTGTCTCGACACCACATCAGTTGCCCTTTCGTGGTGTTCCAGTGCAGTTATTGTTGTTTGGGCTCTGTGTATTACCTGGCTTGTCTGACTACCCGATCTGGTGCTGACCTATGGCTCTGGCTGACTAACCGCTCAGTGTATGACCTGGCTTGTCTGACTACCCTATCTGGTGCTGACCTGTGGCTCTGGCTGACTAACCGCTCTGTGTAAGACCTGGCTTGTCTGATTACCCGATCTGATGCTGACCTGTGGCTCTGTCTGACTATCCTCTCTGTGTATGTCTCTAGGCTTGTCCGACAACCAGTCTGGTGCAGACCTGTGGCTCTGGCTGACTAACCACTCCGTGTATGACCTGGCTTGTCGGACGACCAGATCTGGTGCTGACCTGTGGCTCTGTCTGACTGTCTGCTCCGTGTATGTCTGTAGGCGTGTCCGACAACCAATCTGGTGCAGACCTGCGGCTCTGGCTGATTAATCGCTCCGGGTATGACCAGGCTTGTCTGACCATCCAATCTGGTGCTGTCCTGTGGCTCTGTCCGGCTTGTCTCTTGTGTTGCCTCTCTCCCTCGGACATCCATCTGGTGCAGACCTGGGGTTCTGGCAGACTTCCATCTGTACTGGCTGCAGGCGTGAGTCAGCTATCCTTTCCAGCTAGACTGACTACAGGCGTTAGTCAGTATCTACTAGTTTGTTCCTGGTCGGAGTTATTCTGTGCTAGTTCCAGTTCGTGTTCCAGTGGAGGATCATCAGTGGTTAACCCGGCTCCTATTCCAGTTCGAGTTCCAGCAGAAGACTATCTGTGGTTGATCCTGTTCCAGTTCAAGTTCCAGCAGAGAATACCAGTGGCTTCGGCCTAGTCTCAGCAGTGAGGTCTATCCTAGGTGGCCTACTATTCCTGATAGTAGTGCTAGCTTATCTGTTGACCTACTGCCTGTTCCTATTTGTCTGCTGTTTATATCATTTCTGTGCCTTGAATAAAGGTGGTTTTACTATATACGTTCTGACTCCTGCGTTATCCGGGTAACCGTGACAAGTAAAATACAATAAAGAACGGAACATTCTGATGTAATGGTGTGAAAAAGTACACAGTTGTACATTCATTGTCAACATAGCCATATCAAAGATATACTCAACAATGTTAGAAGAAGCTTGTACCATCACATTCTTATATGGTAAAAGCAGATTAAGGTAAATTAGGGTGAGAAGAAGAGAGGAAGAACACATGAAGAGTTGCCTACTGGTCTCCTGAATCATTGCCGTCGGTTGTGGAGGAGGGCGGGACCCATAATTGAGAGAACCTGGATGAACCTCCCCCCATCCCCTTGTCACCCAAGGGAAAATCCTTATGGGGGAACCATCCCTCTCTTATCACTGCTGAGACCCTAAACTCTTGCAACTACCCCACCCATGACATCCTATAATATAAAAGGCCAGATGTCTGATGCAGTCATGCACAGTAGAGACTGCCCAAATGCACAGAATGCTGGGAGCATTCTGTGTGTTTGGCCAGTCTCTACGGCACATGGCTGTATTGCGTGCGCTGCCAGTGAGGAGGCGGCAGTATGCAGAGCAGGACCGGCCTCTTAACCCTTTGAGTACCAGAGGGGTACACAACGCATTGCAAAGCAATACGTTGCATACCCCTCTGGCACTCAAAGGGTTAATATCACCTGGACTTTTGCCCGTGTACACGGGCTTTTATGCTACTTTAATAAAAAAGTTCAGAATTATGTGAAGATACTACATTTGCATACAATGACTCAAGATAAACCCTTGCGGACCAGAGGGGTGCACAATGCATTGTGAAGCAATGCATTACACACTCTTCCAATGCTAAGGAGTTAAAATAAATAATAATTAGAATACATTAAAAACGCAACACAAATGTCTCTTTAAAAGTAACAATATGCTTTTTAATTGTTGGTGGAGAGCAATCCGTACCAAAAAGTGCAAATATCTGCAGATGAGAGCAGGAGTTTATACACCTTATGTAGCAGCATCAACTGCACCCAGCCCCGCATCAATGCATATAAATATCTATTTATACTTTTATAAAAAGTTAAACACCACATCTGTAAATTTTCTTAAACCTTTGAATGCCAGAGGGGTACTCACCGTATTACAGGGCAATGCTTTGGGTACTCCTATCGCACTCTAATGGTTAAATCCCATGATCATTAGGTACATTGTGTCACAACGTTAATCTGAAATCCAACCCCATAAGGACTGGTGGAAGTTAACCCTTGTAACGCACAACCCAAACTGTTGTGTTCTCCTTGTATTCTAAAGATGTGTCCAAAGATTGCGATACAATGAGCTGGAATCATCTTTAGCATCTAAGGAGTTAAAAAAAGAGGGGAACTAGGATCAAGTAACAGAATAGACTAATTACACTTATTAAGTTCTGAGAAAATAAACATTTGATTATAGGAAGTTAGGAAATCATGACTCTAAACCTTCTGGGTGCTGGAGGATTCCCTCATGTATTGTGATGCAATGCATAGGACTTCTCTGGTGCCCAAATGGTTAGTATTAAAAAGACTCTGTGCCCAATTTAAAGGAACAAAGCACATTATAGCCCCTGCTGAGGAACAAACAGAGGCTGAATAAGTGGGTTGCATTACTGTCAAGTACAAGCGTACTCCAACTGCTTACAATGCTTTATTCAGATGTTATTACAGCAAATCTTACGTGTCTGAGATTATGTTGGCTAGGTAGCACTGCGGCTATTGAGGTTTACAGAGCAGACGCAAGTTCTCCATTAAAGGAATAGCAACAGCACCACCTGGTTACTAAAATCTAGAACTATAACTCTCAAAAACATAGTCATCTGTGCTGAATGAAGAATCCCCTAGCTGTTGGTGGACTCTTATTCTACTAAGCAGGAAAAGAAACTATTTTTTTTCTCAAAGGGCTGAGAAAGCTTGTCAACAAACTAATGCATTTGAAGAACTCCCTGGCATCCAGAGGTGTAATATATTGTTCTGGATTTGCATTGCTAAGTAGATCATAATTGCTAAACAAAAGGAAGATATGCTGCAGTTGTGACAAGGCTATCATGTGACAAAAAAGAAATAGAGTAATTCACTATAGGGAATAAACCAAAATACCCATATGCCCATTGATTTTGAGTGCTACAGAGGACTCCAATACATTGCTTCACAATGTACTGGCAACCTCTCTAGCATTCAAAAGGTTAAAAGCCCAATTTAACTGAATGGGAGTTTTTATTTATCCCTGTGGTGCAGTTGGGTAGCCCCAGAATTGCTCTGATTCTTCTAAGTACATCAGCTGCTGTCTTAGTTACAAAGCTTGATTTTCCCCTTTGCATCTCCACTCATTAAGCCATTTTAAGTTACCCAAGTGTACTGCAATGCTGCTGTCCATGGCTGGCAAAGAATGTGCTCACACAGACACAGGAGGATTATGGGTCACAGACGTGTGATTTGCACTAACTTACTTCACTGTTGGACACACCTGTGATTAATCTGACACAGACAAGAGACAGACATGCAAGGGAACTGCTCGTCTTGGTGACTGTTGCATAACATTTTGTTCCACCATTTGAGTGCCAGAAGGGTGTGTAATGCGTTTCTCTGCAATGAGTTGCACCCCCCCAGCACTCAAAGGGCCCTACATCCACAAGAAAAACAAAGTCCTTCCGGGGCACACCAACTGCATCATGGGGGAGAAATTAAAAAAAAAAACACCCCTCACGCCCTCAAATGGTTAAATAGGGCTTTTAACCCCTTGATTGTTAAAGAGGTCTTCAGTGAATTGATTCACAATGAATTGGAGACACAGACACCTCTAACATTCAATGCTTTAATGCCCCATTTAAAACAATGGATCTTTTTTGTCCTGTGTACTGCAGTTGGTTTGTCCCCAAATTACTTTAAGTTTATTTTGAACATAAGACCCAAAAGAGTTAATACCACTCCTTCCAAGTGTGTCACACTCTGCTAGTGGTATAATATTTGTCACAAACAGGTATCCAGGTGAATAGAGAAAACTAAAATCACTGCCTCTTGTGTGACCCACATACGATTCTGTATCAAGATGTAATGGAGTTCTGTGTACACTCAAAAAACATTCACTGAATGTATTTCCTAATACACCAACTTGGACACACAAGGACGCTGTGTCTTAGTGACAGCAAGAGGGACAAGTGGCTGCTGTGATTTATTTGGAAGGCTTTGTCTATTAATCCTTAGACAACAATCCTTTTCCTTGCCACCAATATTACTTTGGTGGTTGAATCTCCCAAAGTGCAGGGAGTTCTGTTCTGTGATTGTTTTTTTGTATAGCTTAACATGCCACTTCTGGGCAACTGCACAAGCGCTAGGAAGTCATTACCCATCTGCATTTTCTATATGCTGCTTTCCATCACTGCTAGGCAGTCTAGCAGCCTATCTGGGTCAGAATGCTTAGAGAATGGCTTCCAAAAGCTCTATTTGTGGGAAACAGGGCCCTGACTAACTCCAGTAGTAAGAGCATTAGTCTTTTATTTTCGCCTTGAAAAGATTGACTTCTTGCCAGTGTTTTTATCACCCAAGCTTAGGCCAATCAGTAGTCGGGCCTTCTCATCCTCTTCCTGTTGGTTCATGTCAGTCTTTGTCTCACTTTTGCCTTTGGCTTCTGCACCTGCTGCCGGCTTCAGACGCAGCTTCTCTTTAATTACCTGGTCAACAAAGATACATATGGTCAGTGTTTGCAAGCATGATTCCTGTGTCACCACAAACAGGTGTATCCCATAGTAATTAGTCGCTAAAATATAGTACAAGAACTTATCTCTCTATTTGTGCGTGGTTCTAGGACTCTTATTCAGTCAGGAATGTCAGACACTCTCTGGATGTTCAATAGGTGTATTCAAAAGATCAGAATACCACATTCATTTTGGATATGAAGATATGAGTAGCCTTGTTTTACTCAGCTGGAAAAGCTTTACAATGTTTTTTTTTCCTAACAGATTCATATTTAAGTCCATGAAGACATAAGGAGATAAAGAGATCATGTGCAATGTGATCCAGTAAAAGGTTAACTGAGCTATCCCTCTCTCATATGTCCAAATGACTTTGCCGCTCACCTGAGCTACCAGTGCCTTGCGGCTGTCTCTCTTCACTGCCATAGCAAAATCCAGCCACGTCCAGGTGTTGTTGTGATACTCCAGGCATGGCAACACCAGGGTGAGGTCACCCCAGTCCACGCTGTTCTTTTCCCCCTACACATGAATAACAAGTAACATCATGACTTATTATGAAATATACGGATATAATGTCTTACTGTGTTTCCTCTATGGCAGGTTAGGCAGCAATTGGCACTCATTTATTGGAGTTTACAACTCCTATCATCCCCCACCCACCCAATAACTGGTTTGGCACAACAGGAGTTGTAGCTCCTTACAGCTGGAGATCCAAAGGTTGTCTCCACTGCTCTAAGGTGGAGAACCAATCACTGCTTGGGCAAGGTATGTACCACATTGAATAACAGATACACCATGAAGTTTTATTTACTCTTAACACTTTAAGGCCAGAGGGATGCTTCACAATGTTTTCAAAAACTCTCGGGCATTTAAGGTGTTAATATCTCAGACTTATGGCATTACAATTATTATCTACTTATAAACCGCCAACAGGTTCCATTGCACTGTACAATAGTTAAGACAACAGAATTTAAGAACATTTACAATCAACATTAAAAGGCCTATATGGACCAGAGGGGGTGTGCAGCACATTAATTTGCAATGTGCTATACACCCCTATGGTCCTTAAAGGGTTAAAATGATTCATAATAATATTTTCTATATTTTCTTATTAAAAAAGCCTGGATGTAAGTAATTGGGAATAGTTTTGTGTACCTTGTAGCTTACACACAGAGGCACCTGTGGGATTTTAATGTAGATGAAGGAGTTGTTCATGGCGGCTCTCTCTTTCATTTTGTCCAGGTCATCCACAGGAAGCTGTCAGGAAGACAGAACAGGAACAAAAACACACTTATAATAATTACAATCAAGCCAATCTTAACTCAAAACTAAAAGCCCTATGTTCAAAAGTGGAATAATTCTGGTACAAACAAACTGCACGGCAGGGGACAGGTAAAATGTCCATTGATTTAAAGAGGGCATTTAACCCCTTCAATACTAGAGAAGTCTTCAGTGCATTGATGTTCCGTATGATGCAATTGATTTGCCCCAGCAATCTTCTGCTTTTCATCTGAACACAAGATCCTAAGGCCCTTTTCACTCGGACGTCACCAAAGCAGAGATGCGGTATTTGTGATGTTGCGTCTTGTGTAGGGTCCTTTGCTGGGCTAGGGTGCCTTGCACATGGGAGTCTAGCTACGTATGTGAATGTGTCAATGTCTAGCATGCTGCAACTTTACTGCATTCCCTCAGACCTTTCACATGAGCACTCTTAGACCTTGCATTGCTCTTCGCAACCTCCAATGAATGACTGACCCACATGGACACCAGCCAATAATATTGGCGAGCTCTCATGTGGGCTACCCATCAGACATGCCCTTCTGATCAGTGTTGAATGCAAGGGATAATGAGTCAAAGAACACAGGTAACAAAACTGGAGCAGGGGGCTGCAACAGTTCTGTCACGCATGTGAAAAATCCGTAAGAGGTAAAAGCTAGCTATTTCATTGATGACACATATCTGGTAAAGCAGTGTGAGTTCTATTGCAAAAGTCAATGTAATTACATGATTTACTGTGCAAAGAAGCATGGGATAAACTTATGCTAGGAGCCATATAGGAGACAGATACAATGATACTGAAAGGTTTCCATCTGCCACTGGATTTTGAGTAGCACAGTGATCTCCTTTTACCTCAGGAGCTTTTCGGAAAGATCTTCTAACACCTGTTGTTCGATTTAAACCTTGGCCAACTCCTTTGCCAGGGCCAAGTGAGACAGCATCATCAGCCACGATAAGTTGCCTCGGCTTCACTACTGGCATCCCTGTTATAAAGAAAACAAAGCTGAAATGTAAGTGGAAATTCATGGTTTTGTCTTTTTCAACCATAATAACAATGTAAAAAGGGATTTTTTTTTTACTCAGGGATAAATCCTTTTCTCTTTGTCCTTTGGGGGACACAGGGAATATGGGTAAAGGACCCCCCACTAGCAGGAAGGACACTTAACAGTTAACCAAGAAGAAAACAGTATTGACCCCTTCTCCTAGGCCCTTCTTTATCTCTCACACTCCACCTACTGCCTACCTACCTTCCTATACTTTGCTAAATGGAAAGTCACTAAGACATAGAAGCCAAGAAACTGTTGGTCATCCCAGCCCCCAGGGAAAGAATCAGTTCTCCCAGTGTCCCCCCCGCAGACAAAGAAATGGATCTATAATGAAGTACAAACTCACCTTGCGGAATTCAAAAAAATTAAACTTTCCCAAAAGTTAATAAAAGTACCCAAAAACTCAAGGGAGCATGTGGGGATAATAAAATGCTAGAGGGAAAAGGTAAAATAAACTCCCAAAACCCAGACAAACCAGGAGGGAAGAGCTTAAAATACAAAAGGCAGTCATCCAAGGTCCAAAAAGCACATAAGTGCAGCAGTTCTAGACTCCAAGAAGTCCACTGTATGAAGGGGAACAATGGAACATGGCACTCAAAGGGTTACTTACCTTTTTCCTTAACTTCTTTCTTCAGATTACCATTATAAGAAAGAGCCTCAGAGAGACCCATTCAGGGGAGAAAAAACATGGCTTGCATGATTCTCCCCACAGGGCTGCAGGAGTCCACGAGAGCACCTGTCAGCTAGCCAGTCCTCCAGCGGAAGCCAGGAAAGGTAATCCTCCTAATGGGGAAATTTGAACACCCCATATCTAATCTAATGGAAAAATAATAAAATAATCTAAAAACTAAGCAGAAAGGTTCTCAGCCTGCATACAGGTTGTGGAACAAGTCTATCTGGTGAGGGGCTAGTGGGATAGCCTGATAAAGATGAAGGGGAGGCTCCCCCCTCAACTTCTTTTCAGCATTGTTCCAGCCTACAGGGAGGAGCTGTTGCCTCCCCATGGTACCTGTATGTAATTTTGGACAACAGAGAAAGGGATCTCTAAGGGAGTACAAAATCACCTTAATTCTTGCATCCAAAAGATGGGGACAGGAACCCTGGGGACATACCAGGTGGACTACACACCACTAGACTCGGGGAGAATAACTACCAAAAGACCAACCAGCAGGAAGGCTAGTGAAAAGACTCACCAGCAGTAGCTGAGGAACTCAGATGTCTGACATACGCAGTAGCTGAAATAAGGCTGGTAGGTCCAGGTATATGTGAAGACTGAAATGGCAGGCCGAAGACAAGGTCTAGGCAGCAAAGGTTGGGAACATGAAGTCAAACAGAATCAAAAATGGTAGGCAAGGATGTGGTCTAGACAGGTAAGGTCGGCAACATGATACTCAAGCAATGGTACAGAGGAACACACCTACGGAGAATGCCCAGATCATGCACCCACGCCAAAGAAGTGTATCATTAAAAAGAGACTATCTAGAAGTGAAGACTGGAGGCGGGCGAATAAGACTAAGTGGCAGGAGGAACAAAAAAGCAGCAGAAACACTAGCAAAGTGTGACAGATTTGGGAGTTTTGGCTTGAGTCTGGATGGCATGAGATTGTGGATGTATGCATCCTTTATATCCAAAGAGGAGAGAAATTCTTTTGGTTCCATGGAAGGAATGATTAACTTAATGGATTCCATCTTGAGTTTGGGGACCCTTAAATAGTTGCTGAGGGTCTTTAGGTCAAGAACTTGTCTGAAAGATCCATTCTTTTGGGTACAACAAAGAGGTTGGAGTCCAAACCGTCAAATAGCCGATCCTTGGGAACACAAATAATTACTCCCAAGGTGAGAAGGGAAGATACCTCTTGCTTGAAGCCCACTGATGTGTTTCAATCCTTTAGAATGCTGGACATGAAGAATCTGTTCACACGAGTTACTGTGAAATGAATGTGGTATCCAGTCATAATTTTTAGTACCCAGTCATCTGAATTGCATCATTCCATTCCAGTAGATTTTTTTTTTTTTGAGTATTCCTCCTAGTGATGGGTCTGGAAGAGGACTCACGGCACAGTCCTCACGTGGAAGCAGATTTGTGTACATAATCTTGTGGGGCTTCTTCTTGTCTTTTCCTTGTGGCAGATGAATGAGATATGGACTCTCTGGAGGAAGTCCAGATAGAAGTGAAAACTTCGGCCCTCCTTCAGGGATCCATGACTCGGGTTGCAGGAATAATGTACTTTACACTCCTGCATCTTGGCTAATTACTTTTCTGAGATGAATTCCAAAAAAGAACATTGCATGAGAAAGGTATACTTAGTAGGGATATATTTGAAGATAAGTTTGCCAACCAATGCTTTGGCCACTGGGACCAGAATGTAGCTACAGAGCCTCCTCCTTGCACAAGATGATCTCCCACAGATTCCACTGCTCTATTTGCCTAAGACACAGCAAACGTAATTCTGAAAACTGCCTCATTCCTAGAAAATATCTTTAACCCCTTAAGGATCAGAGTGGCACACAACACATTGCAAACAAATACTTTGCGCTCCCCTCTGGTCCTTAAAGGGATAGTAATGTTTCAAAATAAAAGCAGCTCCAATTAATCTTCATAGTATTTGGGCCATGGAGAGTGTTATTTCAATACTGTCAGTGTTGTAGTTCAAGAATAACTGAATGATAAAGTATCCCCTTCCCACCCCTTTCACCTAGTGTAAGCCACCTCCCCTCAGATGTTGAATCTTAAGACCAGACAGCTCACAGCAAGGGACAATCTTCTTACTGTGAGCATAAGGAAAACCCTGCCCCCTTGACAGGTTTTTCCCTTATGCTAATTGAAGATTGTCCTTCTCTGCAAGCCATCTGGACACCACCTTTCTGTTCTGAGGTGAGCAGTGTTACATCAGTAAAAGGGGTGAGAGGGGGAAATTTTATTATTCAATTACTCTTGAACCACGACTCGGGCAGTATTGAAATAACACTCTCCATGGTCCAAATACTATGAAGATTAGTTGGAGATGCTTTTATTTTGAAACATTACTATGCCCTTAAGGGATTAAAGTGATAATCTTTTTTTTTTATTGACCAGGTCTCTGAAGGCTGCTGTATCTTATACTGTTAGTGCCTTACAATTTTAATGTCTTGAAACAGGTGTGTTAACTAATGGAGGGTTCATCCACTTATCCACATAGCCCTGTGCAAAATTATTTGTATTGAAGAATTTCTCAGGGATAACTAACTTGCATTTTTTACATTTCCACTCATCCGTCACAATTTGTTCAAGTTGTTTGTGAACACTGAGGAAACAGAGGGCTTCTTTTTGCCTATAAAGAGGTTTTTGTTAGTATCATCTGGTTTGTTAGTGATCAGAAACATGAATAGCCTTGTTTTGATACAAAATTCTACTCTGTTGGTAACTATCTCCTTATGGCCTGCCTCAGAGATGGATGGGAAGGTGTCCTGAGCCTTGCTGCCTGTTGCTCCATCAGTTTAACCCTCCTCCCTAGAGTTATCATGTTCTGGACTTAGAGAGACTGTCCTCTTTTTCAGAGAGTGTTGGGGTTTAGCCAGCCATTTGCAGAGGACCTTGTCGGCAGAAGGACCAAGACCGTTACCTAACCAAGTTGGGTGCTGCAGAGGAAGTAGAAGGTTGTGAAGATGTGGCAGGAGAAAGGACTGTTGAATAGGTACATAAGCTGTACAGATACCAGAGTAACTGCTATCTATCTTGATTTTGCACTTGAAGCAGGCATAAAAAGTAATTATAACAAAGGCAGATTTGACTCATCCCCCCGTTGTGAAGGACAGAAGGTACAGATTATAACAAAGGATATGGCTACTGCCTACCAGAGAGGCACAGTCTATCAGGCAGGCAAGCAACAAGAGACTATCCATATATTAAAGAAAACATAGGGTATAAAACTAAGCAGAAGGAAGATAAAAGAAGGATCTCAAATGAAAACAAAGCTATACCTGTTACATGTGCAATTCCAGGTATATGCAAACTGTCAAATGTACTAAAAAGTTATATAGGATGTTCAGAGTACCACTAGTATTGAAGACAAGAAAAATGAAAATGTTTAACAGAAACACTGCATTACGGAAGTGCATAACAGAAAACATATGGCTGCAGGAGTAGGAAAGAGACGTTCACTCAGTCAGGGCTGTTTTTCTCAATAAAGCTAGCGTAGAAGGGTATGGAGCATGCACCTTCCATTTATTAGGAGAAGTGTTTACCAAGTCAAAGTATATGCAGGGAAGGCCTCATATAAGAAACCATACAGCAAACCTGTGTAGACTCTAATCCCCAGATACAACACTGTGCATCAGGAGTGCCTTAAGGACATTCAGCTTTCCCATGATGGAGGAGGACTAGAGGTACAATCTGGTGGTCTCTGGTCTCCCTGCTGGGGATCCCAAGCATCCAAATAAGTTGAGAATCTCAAAATAAAAGTAAAAATAAAAAAATCTCCAGAAAGAGACAGAAACCTGTCTCCTATCAAGAACCCTTAACCCTTTGAGCACCATTGCTTTGCAATGCGTTGCGTACCAATCTGGCACTCAAGGGGTAAAAAACTAGAGCAGGAAATGGGAGGAGTTACTGTTTTCTTTTTAGTCAACTGTTAAGAGCCCTACCTTCTGGTGGTGGATCCTTTACCCTATAGTCTCTTGTCCCCACTGGATGCAACACAAAAACACTTATAGGAAACCAGACCCCCCCAGGGGCTGCATTTTGCCCTAATTTCTTGAAAGGGCTACTTATAATGTTTTAAATTTTGCTTGATTGACAAGCAGAAAGGTGTTCAAAACATTCAATGAGGAAAAAGAGAAATTCAATCCCTTGTGTGTTTGAGCAGTCTCCTCTGTATTACTTGGAGATCTCTCTAGCATCCAAATAAATAAGGTGGAACAGGCAGTGTGAAGGGATGCATGGTCTTTGGGGTGAAGTGTGTGTATGTGTTTGTCTCTGTGTACGCGTGTACGTGTGTGGACTTGTGTGTTGGAGTGTAAAAGATTGTACTCTTAAAACTGCATCAGGAAAGAGACGAGTCCCCAGGCCAGGTGATGATCCATAGCGAAGCACAAAACAAGGAATGTGAGAAACACTTGTCTCTCATTTATCATTTTGTTGTATTTAGTAACAGGATTTTGAGCAGAGCCCAATACTCTTTCATGCATATTTACTGCTTTTTAGACCCACAAGTGTAATTATATGTTTGTCAATGCCAGCAGGGATCCCAGTAACCCAGTTACTATGCAGGAAGTGCTAATTTTAATGCATATTTTGCCTTTCAACCCAACTTCACTATTCTTTTTTCTGCACACAATGCATACTCAAAAAGTCTCATTAACTTTAGTAAACAAAAGCTTTGTGTAAAGCTAAGAAATAAAGCACAAAGCTGATTTTGAGACTTTGTAATTACCATATTTAGTGGTAATTATACCTACAGTAAATAAAATATACCACTACATAAATGCCTATGATAAAATGTTCTTCTCTCTACTGTTTAAAATAACCATTTATTAAACATTATTTTTTCCTGTTTAATCACATATTTAGAGATACTTCATAAAATGATAATAAGTGAAACAAACAAGGTAAGGAGTTCTTGTTCTAAAGAGCTTACACTCTAAGCTGATGATACCATTGTACTCAAGGACACTGAATCCCAGATCTTACCCGTCGTGACAAGCTTAGATTTATCCTCTTCATCCCCAACTTCTTCCTCCTCCACATTGCGCCCAGGGAAGAAGAACCCCATCATTCTGTGGAAGAACTGGTGTGTGAGCTGGATGGTGAGGGGAACCACATTCACCTGAAACAAGAAAGAAACATGGCTGAGCTTTAGGGAAAACTTACATTACCAATGCACATTAGAAGATTACTATGATACAACGACAAAGGAAGGCTCCAGAAGCAGAGTCTAATGATCCTGCAAAAGGTAGAGCAAGCAGGACCACATTGGAGAATACATGTTATGCAGATGCTAAAGGAAATCCTTACAAGTCATGTAACCTGTAGAAAACAGATCAGCTCAGACTATCCAGTAAAATGTCTAGCTCCACAGGACTGTCACAGAGGGTTCTTACCCAACCTGAACAGGAAACACTAAAACAGACAAGAAGTAATCTTGAATATATAAAATATATAAAATGAGATGTCACAGGAAGGATTGTGAGTTTGTTCTGAATATGCCCTGGAATGTGAATAGGTTAGAATAAAGAATTCTGGTATTTGTAGCCCTGCATTAGCATGCAGCAGTGTTCTTTTTTCTGGTAACTTATGCATTTAGAACTACAAATCCCAAAACATTTGAAAGAGCGTGTTTGCCACTTGGGTCTATGCTCACAACTATGCACTATTACAGGGTATCAAACATTTAACTTGTCAGATGTCCCAAACCTCATACACCAAAGTGCGGCTATAACTTGTACAGTCATAAGCTAAAGTGAGAGTCTCTGACTCTTAAGAGGTAAGACTTCAACCTCTATCATCATCAGAGAAAGCGAGAGAGAGAGAGCGCACGCGAGCAAGAGAGACATTCACAAAAGTATAGATGCACACCTATAGAGAAAGAGATGCACACAGAGACAGACTGTGCACGATGTAATAAGCCTGCCAATGGGGGGTTTCTGTGTATACTAGTGTGTTTGTTTACAAAGCACAGGCGTTGCTGGACCATTTATGCTAATCCTATACAAAATGTAAGCCAACAAGGACAGGTATGTCAAACAACCAGCCTGCAGGAAACATGTCCACTACAAACGCCTGTATTGTCTCTTTTACATTGCAGTGTAGAAATTAAAAAATTATTTAGACAGTTTGCACTGTGCTGTACAGATTTCATAATCACAGCATGTGTATCAACTTTAGGCTCTAGCTGGAGGTAGCTTCAAACAAATGTATCAATCTCCACTGAGGTTTAATATTACACAATCTGTGCAATTAGCCCTTACAGTACAACTGAACTGCAAGATATTCCTACAGTAGCAAAAAGGGATCTGTGAGAGAAGTATAGCACCTCTGTAAGTCTACTTATAAGGGAGTATGAAAGGAGAGTCAAGTGTGGTAGATGCCAGTTTGAGAGGGGAGACTGTGGAAAAGTTGGTATGACGTGAGGAAGGAAGTGTGGAAGGATGTCAGCATGAGTTGTTAACATGGGGTGTGAAAGGGGGTCAAATGTATGAGGTGAGCGAAGTCAGTGTGATGCAGCTATGTAATCAAAGGGAACCATTTCTCTGTACTTCTATTCATCCTCTCACTATATATATCTACATATTTACAGCAATGCATATCCCTTTCTGTATGTATGACTGCACATTTCATCAGTATACAGAAGAACATATTGATAAACACAGGAATGGGGGCATACGCTGTCAGCATAGACCTATATACACCGTATATACATGTAACACTTCAAAATAAAAAAAGGATTTTAAAGGAGAGCCAAATAAAATCACAGTGTGCTTTCATAAGAAAGAGTTCACGATGGTATAGTTTGAAATGCCATATGATTCTAACCATAATTGTCGAACCCAATGTACAGGAATTCTTATGATGCGGCTGGACTAGATTTCACTTTGACTATAGCCTGAAGTTTACCCTTTGGATCCAAAACAGGTAGGAAATTGCTTATTATTTCAGCACTACTGCCCTCTCAGTTTAACACTGGCAGTCTTTCATTGTCTGCAAGTGAAGGAAGCCTCCAATGCATTCCAACAGACAGAATCACTAAGAATTTTAGAGAACAATTATGAACGTCGAATTATTTTCCTTAACTGATAGGAATGAAACAGTAATACTTAATTCCTCATTTTATATATTAACCCTTGAACAGAGCTTGAGTAACAATCCATCTAACACCAGAACAACAGAAAACACAGACATTACCTCAAAGTGCTCTTTAATAGAGATGCCCCCTACAGGTGGCCGAACTTTGCTGAAGATTCTCAGTGCAAGCTGTCTTGAAGTCTGTACTGAGCTCTGTGGTCGCAGTGCCACCTGTGGGACAATACAGTCAGCAAACAATGCAGGAATAGGAAATCCAGAATATTGAGAAATACACAGTGGAATTAAATTACTGAATATTAAAATTAGAAAATTCAGCTGTTTGACCTAAATTCAGAGGGATGTATAACAACATCTGGAGGAAGGTAGGTGCCCATCCTTGATCTAAATCAGTCACAGCCAACTATATGCACCCCAAGGGCCACATATGTAGCACTCACATTCTCCAAATGCATGCATATTATGGCTCAAGATTCCAGATGGGTGATGAAAAAGGTAAATAACTATTTGGATGCTAGAGTGGTCTCCAACCCATTGCTGCACCCAAGGTTTAAGGTGGAACAGTGCAAGTGTATTCAATTAAGCTAAAGTAAGTGGATGGGAGGTTTAGGAAAATATGGCATGCTTCATGTGATAGAGGGAAATTTTCTCCCCTTCCCACCAGAGACCAGACTGGGGACCATATGAGGTTCCAGGGCCATGTGTTGCCACAACCACTGATCTACACGTAGTTTCCTAGTTTGTCATTGCAGCAAATGGAATGTTCCAGCTTGTACTTGTTACAATGGGCCTTTCAAATAAAAACAAACTGCATTACAGTGGACAAGTAAACAGTACTAGAATTCCCATTGATTTACATGGCATTTAATACCTTGAATGTTAGAGAGCTAACTGCACATTTATCTGGTTGGCAGTGAAAGAGATACACAATATTTTTTGGGGAGGGAATAACAGTCCCTTCATCATGAAACACCTGATGAAGAGAAAGAGTCACTGCCAATAAAATAAATGGGTAGTTAACCCATTATTAACCATGAGTGCCTCCTTCTATGTTTCACAAAATACAGTACAGTGCGGCCTTGCAATCTTTTCGGCACAGGGAGCAAACTAACTCCTCGGAAGCACTCCATCCAATTGTGCAGATCTTTACCTTGTACATTGCATTGGGGAGCAGGTTGTTCATTGTAAACCAGCCTAGCTCTAATAGATGTTCTGCCGTGTCATCAGACTTGTTGACCTATGAGGAGGAGAACAGAAAAACCTTACTAAATTGGAATAATATGAGTAGGTCACTACAACTGAGGTGCTAGGGGCATCTCCTAAATTAGTTCCACAAAGTGTCCTCCACATTTTGGGTGGAGAAAGCAATGAATAAATGAGATGCAAGCCTTAGTGTTAAGCAAACTACAATTGAAGGCAGGCTGAAATGAGCAGGGCCAAAAGAGATGTTATTCCTCCAGACACTTTTTCTTAACCCTTTGAGTGCCAGAGGGGTATCCAACGCATTGTAACGCAATGTGTTGGATACTCCACTGGTACTCAAATGGTTAAAGTGCCCTGCCTCCAAGTAGAAGGCACTTAACCCCCATGTTCTGTCTGACTCCATGGTCCGTATGGCCACCAGGGAATGCAAGGAGGCAACTGTACAGGCTCCTTTAACCTTTGATGGTGGTAATATGTCAAATTTCATTGGAAATATATTAAAGAGCTGTGCAGGCCTAAACAATGTAAATGATCTTTGTTCAACATTAGGTACAGTTCGCCATAGAATGTGATAGTAGCAAGTGATTTGAATGGAAATTTTAACTGCTTGAATGCAAGAGAGGTCTCCAGTGTGTTGGGTATCTCTATAGCATTCAATGTTTTAAAAGGTCTCATTTAAAGGGATGGTAATGTTTCAAAATACAAGCAGCTCCAATTAAGCTTCATAGTATTTGGACCATGGAGAGTGTTATTTCAATACTGTCAGAGTTGTAGTTCAAGAGTAATTGAAAGATAAAATATCCCCCTCCCATCCCTTTTACCTAGTGTAAGCTACCTCTCCTCAGATGTGTAATCTGGTTTTAAGACCAGACAGCTCACAGCAAGGGACAATCTTCTTACTTTGAGAACAATGAAAACCCTGCCCCAATTGACAGGTTTTTCAGGTTTTCCCTTATACTAATTTAAGATTGTCCTTCTCTGTAAGCCATCTGGACAACACCCCTCTGTTCTGAGGTGAGCAGTGTTACATCAGTAAAAGGGCGGGAGGGGGATACTTTATCATTCAATTACTATTGAACTACAACTCTGACAGTATTGCAATTACACTCTACATGGCCCAAATACTAAGAAGATTAATTGGAGCTGCTTTTATTTTGAAACATTACTATCCCTTTAAATCCATGAGTATTTGAAGAATTTCCATTTTAAACCTATAGTGCAGTTGGGTTGCTCCAAAATTGCAAGTCTTCAGCTTCATAAACAAGGCACCATGTCAGTATTTGTACTTTGTAAACAGCCTAGGAATCATAACTGTCTCGCCCAGTGGTGGGCAATAAGAGGTCCTGATGGGAATTGACGCATCTGGAAAGCCTGTGGTTGCCCATTCATGATCTAGGCTGTAGAGCAAGTTCTGATTTTTGGTTTGATAAGTAAGACCCACTATGTTCTACCCACCTTGCTATAAAGAAAGCGCTGCAATTCTAGCTCTGCAATGCCCAGCTGTCCATCCTGCTCTGTAAGACGCCACCGTGCCTGGGCAAAGTAGAATTCAGTACGGCGTGCCACACTAACATCTTCAGGCTGCTTGCGCAGCTCCATTTTGTTTGCTCTCTGTAGCTGGAAATCTTTGAAACACCTGGAATTAATGACATTATCATAATTATTCTATATTTACAAAAGTGGCAACTTATCCCATAGCACTGTACAACAGGTAGTGGACATACTGAGACGTATTACAGTAGTATTAGAACAAACAATACAAAAAGATCAGAGGACCTGCATGTGAGCTTACAGTTAAGTGCACTGACAGGAAACCAGATTCACAAGAGTCACATATGCGGCCCTCAAGTGCACCAGAGGGTTGAATGTTATGGTAAAAAATCCTAAATAAGCCATGTTAACCCCCTTTGTATGCTAGAGAGGTTAACAATGCATTGTTTCTGTAGCAACAAAGGAGGTAAGAGGGGACAGTGTAAGTTTTAATAGAACTCTGAGTCAAAAGAAAAAGGATATGAGCTTTTTGCTGTGATAAAAGGGTGTGTGTGTGATGTAGTAGCAGTAACCAGAGAACAGAGCGGGAGGGGACACAGGAGAAGCCTCCTCTAAGGGCAGCATGAGGTGCCAGGGCCACCTGTTGCCCACTAATGGTCTAGTGGAAGGTAGGTTGGAACACAGATAGGGTAAGTGCTACAGGGTGTAAATGACAGCAGCAACATGAACTGACTGCATATTTGGCCATACTATAAAAGATAAAGTGGTAAAATTCCAAGGCAAGCCAACTGCACTACAGGAAATAAATACAAATTCTACAAATGACCTCTGATTTAAATGGGGATTTTTACCCTCTGAATTCTAGACAGGCGTCCAGCTCACTGGGAATCAATGAGATGGGGAACTCTCTGGCATCCAAGGATTAAAGAGCTTGATTACTATAGTTCCACTGGGATATTGGTTGATGCTAAAAAAAGTTCCACCACAGCAAAAAGCTTGAGTGCCACTGTACTAGCATATCCCTTGAACTGGATGTGAATGAGAACTTTTTATATCACTTTTGCTGTGATCAAGGAATTTGCTCCACACTCAATCAAATGAGATAAATGTTATGTTTCAAATGGAGGAAAAGACTAGGTGCAATCTGGGACAGACAAGCCTTATCAAACCCACTTTACACTGTAAGTACACCCTTACCTAAGCTTTGGGCAGTGTTGTTACCTGACATAAGGGAATGTACCTGATGAGGATGTTCAGTTCTTCACTCTTCTGCTGCAAGTCCATCTTCTCTTGGCACAGCTGGCTCTGCAGCTTTTGGTGCTGCTCATTCAGACTGTCATTCTTACTCTCATCATGAAGTAACTGAAAGATGGAGGATAAGCTATAGAGATAACTATGCACAAATACGGCTATTCTGAGCTTCCAGTTTCCTAACAAATCACTGCTAAATATCAAAGTAAATCTGCAGGGAGTCTACCACTTTGCAATGCATTGCAGACTCTCCTGCCATTAAAGGGTTGACCTTCTGAGTGCCCGAGGGGTGCAAATTGCATAGCTTTGCAATGTGTTGCACACCCATCTAACACTAAAGGGGATAAAGGAGCACTATCACCTAAAAATTAATTGACGATATATACACTTATATACCCTGTGTATGCCATACAGGCATCTGTAAAACTTCTCTGTTTACTGGAATGAAAATCTAGCCTTATTTATGCTCTGTGGGGGCCCACATTCTTGTGTTTTGCAAGACTCCCTGGCTACCATTACTATAGCAATCTTGATACACAAATCCAAAGTCATAGTATGGAATTGTCTGTAAATGGGATGAGGTAAGGTAATAGTCTGAATACAAGATCAATGGCACTATCTAAAATAGGATTTTAGTGTTCTTACCTGTTAAATCCTTTTATCTTTAGTCCATTGGAACACAGGTACCATGAGGTTGAGTGCCTCTTACTGGAGGGCAGGGCACATCACAAAAGATAGGATCTTTGGAGTGAAGTCTCCTTCTTCCTCCAGCTGAACCCTACCACCTACGAACTCCCAGAATTCATGTGACCAAATCCACACAATAATGTAAACAAGAAAGAAAGGAAGAAAATCTCCCAAGACTAAGAACATAAAAGGACTCCTCTGCCAGGAAAGCAACACCAAGAAGCTATTTTTCTCCGGCAGGGAGACTTGTGTTCCATAAGGACTAAAAAGAAAAGGATTTAACAGGTAAGAACATTAAAAACATTCTATTTTTTTTTTTACATCCAATATGGAATACAAGTAGTATGGGTATATACCAAAGCTAAGATTCCCAGGGAGGGAAAGCAGGAAAGACCTCTCTCACAAACCCAATATACCAGAGTCCCTAGGACTATTCAGGATCTGAATAACCTAGTGTTATAGATAGAACTGCCTGAAGATCAGTCCAAGACCAAGACACTGACACGGTAGTGTTTGGTGAAAGTACAAACACCAAGTCGCAGCCTTGCACAGCTATTCAGCTGAGGCCTGGTTCTTGTGGTCCAGAAAGCACCCACAGATCTGGTGAAATGCGGTGTGATCTTAAAGGAAACAGGTTTATTCTCAATCTCATTTCCTTGATGTATGATTGCCTTAATCCAAGAGGCAATTGTTACCTTGGAAGGGGCCTGACACACTGTGGAACCCTCAGGGATGAGAGACAGAGAGTCAGTCTTATGAAAAGTCTTAGTATTGTACATACAGAATTTAAGGCAGTGCACCAAGTCTAACAGATGTAGATTCCTCTCCTTACCTGAAGCAGTCAGTGCAAAAAGAAGGTACAACAATCTCCTGACTGAGACGGAGATCACCTTGGGAATAAACTCCTGAGAGGTACGAAGTACAGCTTTATCCTGATGAAACACGGGGAAGGGAGGTCAACAAGAGAGCTTGTAACTCAGCTGTCCTCTGCGCAGAGATGACTGCCAAGAGGAAAGCCATCTCAAGCGTCAAGTAGCTCAAAAAAGATGGAAGCTCCAAGACACCCAAGACAGGTTAAGATCCCACAGAGGTGTGGGGTCCTAGAAGGAGGGGAAGGCATGTGCCACTCCTTGGAGAAAAATCTTGACATCCGAAATGAAAGCAACAGAAAGTGTGGAAATCTGAACCATATGGGAACTCATCCTGAAGACTGGCCAGCACCAAGGGGGACACATTCTTATCCATACACCATTTATGAAAAATAGACCAGACTCTATGGTATGCCTTGGAAGAGACTGGCTTCCAGTCCTGAATCATTATTGACATGACCTTAGCGGAGAAACCCTTCCATCTCAGGATGTAGGCTTCAAGAGCCATGATGTAAAAGCCAGCATTTACACATTCTCATACCACAGGTGACCCTGGAGTAAGATCTGGAGTGGGAGGCAGCCGAATCTGGTCATGTATGGAAACTCCTGGAATGTGGATGGTTGAGATGGCTGGAATGTCCATCTCCAACCGGCTGAGGAGATCCATCACCTCACTCCATGCTATCTCACTGCAAGTTCTCCCTTGACGATTGATGTATGCCACAGCCATGACATTGTCTGACTGAACCCTCACCAGAACATCTGTGAGCACTGTGGACTAATGAAGAGCCAAACAAATTGCCCGGAGCTCCAGAATGTTGACAGGCAACAGACTCTCATGCTCTGTCCACCTGCCTTAGACAGACAGGTGGCCCAGGACCACACCCCAGCACCCCAGGCTGACATAAGTGGTGACCAGGGCCCATGCTGAGATCATAAAGGGCCTTTTCCTCTCTAGATTTGGCCAGTGAACCAACACTGGAGGTCCTCCCTGCTTTCCAGAGACAGGGACATCTGCTGAAAGATACTCCGGATTCCTAGACCGGAGAATGTCCCCCGGAATTTCCCTCATGGAGAACAGAGTAAGGCTACCTTCAAGGAAGAAACCAAGCAACCTAACACCTTCATGAACTCCTTGATCTTAGCAGATGACCACTCCAACACCTGAGACAGGTCCCGGACAAAAACCTAAATCTTTTCCTCCAGGAGACACTTGAAGGGTATCGAAGATTCTTGGTGCCAAAGCAGGCCAAACAGTAAAGCCGTGACTGTAATGATTGAAACCAAAAGCAAAATGCAGGTACCGGTGACTGTCCGAGTGGAGTGGGATGTGTAAATACGTGTTCCGGATGCAGCGAGGGACAAACTACAGTGTGTAATTATAAAGAAAACCCTGCCACCCTTGATGAAGAAGGGCAGGATTTTCCTTAGTTTACTGCTGTTTGTCCCTCGCTGCATCGGTCCAGACCAGACAGAGCTGCAGAGTGGCCAGAAGGGATGGGAGAAGGATCTTTCCACATTTAATAATCTTGAACAACAGAAAAGTACCTTGCTAAAAATATCGCAATGTGTTACATTTACTATAAAGAAGACTCAGCAATCTACTTTATTGCTAACATTACTGTCCCATTAAAGAGTTAAACTATAATTAAAACTTTAATTCAAAAATGTTTTCATTACCTTTACTTTAAAATATAGCTTTTGAGTAGTAAATTATAGATTTTTACTTTAGGTAGATGTATTTCGTATTGCAGAACAATGCAATGATCACTCCTCTGCCACTAGTCTGATTAACTCAAATATTGTTTGTATATCCAACTTACTAGCTTTTTTTAATCCTTTGTGGAACAGAGGGGTGAGAGAAAGAAAAGAGGATTTTAGTCTTACCTGTTATATCCTTTTCTCTTAGCCCATATAGGTTACTGGTAACTTTGGGTAAGCAATCTGCCCCTTTAAGTAGGTAGGAACAATTCTAGAAGTGAATGCAGGGGTGGAGCCTACCTTCCCTCCTTGGCTGCAGCTACCCAATCAGCTCCAGTAAGATTTGAGACACTAACTATTGACTAGATAGTAAGAAGGAAAAGAAGACTCCTGTGAGCATGAACCCAAAGGACACCCACGTTCTGCCACAGGTGACCCAAAACCGCTCCCCAGCTGGATAGGCTGGCATCCGTCGTCACCGTGGTCCAGAAGGACACCAGGAAGGGCATGCCCTTCAGCAGATTGGAAAGGTTGAGCCACCATGACAGACTCGGTTCCACATGAAGAGGGAGGGACACTATCATCTTCAGGAGGTCCGGCTGACACCTACACACCTGGATTACAAACCTCTGGAGTTCCCTGGTGTGAGCCATGGCAAAAGGGACTGCTTCTATGGTGGAAATGAACTTCCCCACTAGAGAGGACAACTTCTTGGCTGGAACTGGACCGTGAGCCAGAACAGCGGAAACCTTGTGGGTGACCTGGTGAGCCACCTCGTCCATGAGAAATACCATGCTCTGCTGAGTGTCGAAGAGAAGGCCCAGAAAGACCAGTTGCTGGGATGGGACAAGATCCGACTTGTCCATGCTGAAGATCCAACCATAACGGGTGAGTGCATGAATGCAGTCCTGAACCTGCTGATGAAGGAGTTCCGGAGAAGGAGCTTTCAGAAGCAGGTCCTCCATGTATGGAGTGACTCTGATGCCGTTCCAATGGAGGACGGACACTAAGGCTCCCAGGACACGACTGAAGACTTGAGGAGCTGTAGCCAGACCAAAGGGAAGAGCTGAAAACTGAAAATGCCCTAGGTCACATGCAAATCTGAGGTACTGCTGGCTCTCTGGATGAATGGCGATTTGCAGATATGCGTCCTGACGATCCAAAGAAGCAAGGAATTCCCCAGGGGACATGGCAGCATTCACTGTCCTTAGGGACTCCTGGTGATGAGTCTTGACCACAAAGGAATTGAGATCCTTCAGGTCCAAAATTGGATGACAGCCGCCGTCCTTCTTGGAAACCACAAACAGGTTTGAGTAAAAAAAACAAACCCCTGTCATGAATGGGAACTGATTCCAGAACCTCCTTGTCCAGAAGGGCCTGGATGGCACAGCTGAACAGACGGCGTATCTCTCAGGCCTTCTGCCACCACCTGCAAAATCCATGGGTCCACCACTGAGTCCTCTGAAACACATCAGAGGGGTCTGAAGAAACCTCTTGAACCATGGGAATGTTTAGGGTGTTTAAAATGGCCCTGATCAGGCCCTCAACCGAGGGATCAGGATCAGCCTCAAAGGGGTCCCCAAAGAACTGAGGGGAGACCACTGCAGAACATTCCTCATAGTCAGAATCCAACAACAGTCCCTCTTCAGAGGAAACTGATACGGCAGGTACTCCCTGCGGTTTCAGCAGGGAAGATCTGATGAAAGAAAGGGTCTGCCAGGAGTGGAAGAACCCCTGTAACTGGGATGGAAAGAGTTATAGTGTAGACCAGAGATCTCTAGTAGCAGCTTTAAACTTTTGCACCCAATCTGGCTCTAATGCATGGCTGGAGGTCCCTGGGGGAGACTCAGGGACAGCAGAACATGCTGGGCATAAATGACCTGAGAATTCTCTAGGTAAACCTGACTGACATGAGGAGCAATGCGCAATGGGGGACTCAGAGCCCCCAGTTTCCTTAGTCTTAGGCCTAGCCTCAAGCTCCAACGGAATAGACATTCTCACAGTGTCAAAATGTTCAAAGTATAAGGAATCACCCAAGTACAGTGTGTATGATTAAAATTTCACCCCAGAAATCTGTAAAATACACTTATCTGGCAGGTGAAGGGTTAATCTGCAGAGGCGAGAAGGAAGTCCAAGCCCTGCGTAGGATACTTGTTCAGGGAAAGCACAAAATGGCTGCCATGACGGGAGCCAATCAGGAAGGAGTGAGAGGTGCAAGAGCTCATGGGAAATGTAGTTTTCCCAGAAAAAGTACCCCAACAGTGCCCAAAGGCCCCTGGGCCCTCGAACACACACCAAACGTTGACCGGATAAGAGAGCAAGGGCAGACAAACAAAATGTGCCATCTCTGAAGTCGCTTTGATGAGCGGTTGCAGAGATATGTCCCAAACTGTAAAGTCCCATAGAAGTGAATGGAGCAATGGTGTCTATGCGGTTAAAGCGTGCAGGAACACAAATTTTGCAAAGGTGTAACTAAGAAGTAATTTTGCACCAATTATCACTAAAACATGTCACTAGACCCAATAAACACTGAACCCAGTAGGGAAAGTGCCAACAACTCCCCAAAAGATGCTAAACCAGCAACCAAAGGGTTAAGTTACCACATAAACTTGCTCCAAAACACCTGGATAAACCCAATGAGTTCAGAAGCATGCAATAAGAACTCCAAAGGAAAACCTCTGTGCGGAGGGGGAACATGGGACATGTGGACCTCAGCACTCAAAGGGTTACTCACCTTGGGCTCGATTCTATTACCAGCGCTAAAAATAAAACAGGCGTTTTTTTTTTAAGTCAGTTTTTGCTATCCTATTACCCGACTTGTGAAAGCAAAATCAGCGGTAATCATACTTACCGCCAGTCTGAGAAAAAGCCCATAGGAAACAACTAAAAACAACGTGCAATTTGTAGAAGCCATAACGACAGTTTCAAAACCATCGTTGTTCGAACAAAAGTAGTGTATAATACAATATACAGCATTGAAATCTGACATACAGGCCCCCCCCTCGACATATTAACCCCTCCTTCTAAAAGTCGACTTACAGTGCTTTCTTCCACCACATTAATCCAACAAATATTTTTCATAGTCGACAATTAACCCTTCCCCTTCCAAAGTCGACTTACAGTGCTTTCTTTCACCATATTAGACAAATATTGTACATCCGACATTTTAACCCCCTCCCCCTTGAAAAGTCGACTGCAGTGCTCCCATGATTTTCTTTCACCATTTTCATCCAACATTTTTCTTCTCCTATTATACTCGACACGCCCTCGTATGTTGTATTGCAAGATTAACCCTATGAGTACCAGAGCGGTATTGTAATGTGTTTGCTCTGGTACTCACAGGGTTAATAGGCAACCTGTATATGTATAAACAAAAGATGATTGTTTTTATTATAGATGTAATTAAATATTTTATTTATGTTAAACATTGTTTTTTTAAAATAAATTATATGTTATTTTTATTACAACAGTACTTAAGACCTCAAGACGGGTATCATGACCCCTCATGAGACCCCCCCCCCCCAGCATGGGGGAAACAATTGCCCCCTTTATTAATTAACCCCTTAGTGACTGGCCACACGCGCACATGGCCAGCACTTAATGCCCGTCAAACTTTTTTCCCCATTACATCCTATGACTTCCTGGATGTACATGTACGTCCTCTGTCACTAAGTGACAGTTTCTGCGGGACGTACATGTACGTCCATTACCCATTGTGAAACATAGGTTATATGCTCTTTATGGATTTCCCAGATGAGTTATTCAGTGGCTCTCACCTGTCACTCAGAGGGTTAAATTGGGCTTTCAACCAGTTGCATGCTAGCAGGTCTCCGCACCATTACTAAGCAATTTCCCGGACAACTCTCTGGCATTCAGGGAGTTAAAAATCCCATTTAAATCAAGTATAATTTGGGGAATTTTTATTTGTCCACTGTAAATCATTTCGTTTTCAAAAATACAATTCTGTTTAGTACGTCAACTTTCAAGGGTAAAAAAATCCTCTCGTTAACAACTTATTTATGTTAAGCAGCGGTTTACATTTGGAATAATGGGTTTTATGTATATTTTGAGTCTCCGAGTGTGGTTAAAAAATGTAGAATATTAAATAGACATTAACCCTTTGAGTGCCACAGAGGTACAGAACGCATTGCTTTGCAATGCGTTGTGTACCCCTCTGGCATTCAAAGGGTAGTGGAGAGGTATTGGAGGAAGTGGGTGGAGGAGAGAGAGGCATTGGAGGAACCGGGGTGCTAAGCTTGTATTTGCCGCCTGCTTCTTCTCTCTCTCTCTCCCCTCGTCGACATTGAGTTGCACACTGAACGTCTTCGTCCCGCCTCACTGCAGAACTGCACAGGAACCAGTTTAACCCTGCATTATGCACGCATAGGTAAATAGATCCCCTCATTAACCTCTTCACGACCGATGACTGTCCTGACACGGACTGGTGTCCATGCCTTAAGGACCAGTGACAGGTTTTGTGTTGACAGTGCTTCTGCGGGAGTGCTGCAAACACTACAGGAGTCTGAAACGATCTGCTCCAAGATCGGAGCAGTCAGTTTCACAGTTTCATTCGGTGAGCCGGTACATGTGATCAGTCACGTGTGCTGACTTGCAGAATGACTACGTGGTCCTTAAGGTGGCTCCAACCCTAGGACCACTGGACGTTAAGGGTTAAAATGGTGATTTGCTCCAGGACCACAGGGGACAAAAACAATCCCCATATTCTTTTTGATTTGAATGAGACTTAACTCCTTGAGTGCAGTATTCACTCTAAGGTGAGCACTAGCGAGCAACCCAGCAATGAAAGAGTTACATAGAAGTGTTTTTACAGAGCTGCACTGGAAAAACAGATGTACTGTGCAGTCCTGCCCAGCTTTAATAATTCTTTTAACTGTTTCAGTGCTGTCATCTACACTTGCTCAGCTTAGATGGAATATGCTTGAATACTTGGTAGGACCTTGCTAACATTTCAGTGGGAATTCTTAGTTGTTCCATATGGTGCAGTTGTTTTGCTTCCAGAATTGCTACTATTTTGCTTTCAGAATACTGCCCTATGTCCCTAAATAACTTTTCCAGTCTTTGTCCTAGAATGCTGAGGGCCAACAGGGTGCTCCTGAGCAGGGCTCAAAATTTCCACTCGCCACTAGCCATTGGTGAGTGAAAATTTAGCCCTGGCAAGTAGAAATTCAGCCCTGGTGGGTATGTCCTGGCTTGCAGTGGCGAGTAACTTTTCAGGTCTGGATAGTAGCAAAGTACTTAAAATTATAAGCCCTGCTCCTGAGTAACACACAAAAGCTTAGCAGCAGCTCTCACCTTCATGATAGAGTACATCTGCTTTTCCAACTGGCGGATTTGCAGAACATGTTGGCGCACAGCCTCCTGGAGATGCAGGATGCTGCTGCGCTGGTCTTCTGGGTTGGTGGAGATCTCCAGCTGAAAACGTACCCGCTGTTTCTTTTCACTGTGCTCCTGAAAGAGAGTCGTTGTATGAATGCCAAACAGGACCCATTTGCAACCCTCTCTGTCTTAAGAACTTTCTTGCATGATTCTAAAAGCTATGCACATTACATACTTATCGAGACTGAAATTAACAAAACATATACGTCTATCAAATTAAATCCTTCACAGATCCATAAAAGTAAAAATTCCCCAAATTACTTAAATCAGGCTTTTAACCTCTTCTATCCTTAAGAGGTCTCCAACTCTTTGCAAAGCAACACACTGGAGAACTTTCTAGCTTTCAAGGAATTAAACGCCCAATTTAAATCAATGAGAATCTTTTGTCTACTGTGGAGCAGTTGAATCTCCCCAAATTGTACCAGTTCTTCTTAATACAACAACTTTGGTTTTCATAATATTCTATACCTTGCTTTACAAAAAAAGAAGTCCATTGTTTCTACTTCTCTATGTGTAAAATTCCATAGTAGTTCTTCTCTTACAGTAAATAACCCTTTCCTTTGCAGAAAGTGAAGTCTGCTTTCCTCTAATCTCAGTGGATTACAGTGATATCTACAACTCTGCAGATGTAAAGGAAGAGCTCTCTGTGTTATCCCTGCACATATTAGTAAATAGCAACCATATTATTTACTCACAATTAAAGCTGACCTGTCACCTTAATACTGTAAGATATAATTAAATGTCTATTCCATCAACCCCATAATTTTTAATTATTTAGCTATGTTATTAAACTTTCAGTGACCTTTCTGTTCAAAATGTTTAATGAAGGGGCCCATACACAGTTTAATTCCCAATCTGGTCGAAATTTACCAGATTGTTCAGTTATCGTATGGACTTCACTACATTAATCAAGTTGGGCCGGTCCAAGTTGAAATTTTTGATTGCTTGGAGAACAGATTGCTGTGTGTGTGGCTTCCACAAACAAAACCACAGATATCTTGAAATGGGCGGTGACGTCAGGTTGATCAGACCTGATCACATACATATAAACATGCAACATTACTGCAGACTGCCTGGATTTAGTCTGTGTGTGTGGGCAGAACAGACCAGTAATCTGATCGCTCAGGGATCAGATAGTTTGCTTCTGCCAAAAGTGCCCTGTGTATGGACACCTTTATCTTGGCAGGTCTTCTGGGCAGGCTTCCTAAGAAATGTAATGTTCTACTCACCCCTCTAGTCTTCAACAGGTAAAAATGCACACATTTTTTCCCATGTCACTGGGTACATTACACGAGTAATGTAAGGCAGTTTCCCAGCTCAGTATGGCCCGGCATGCAGGTTAGTCCTCGTTTCATGATCTCATTTTACTGAATCCTGAGTCTTTATGGATTTAGTCACTGTGTCAATGTCCAGTGAGGTAGACTCCAAGACTAAAGGGAGCAAACATAACCTGGCTATTGTTACTTTTTTTTTGCCATCAAGGGTGCAAATGCAAAGTGGACCTCAATCAAAAGGCTTTTGCGACTCTTAAGTACCTTCTTTTGTGCCTGGTCCCAGTATGCTCCAGCAGTCAGCCCCTGCAGTCCACCTTCCAAATGGAACTCATCTCAGACTACAAATTCCTTACCAAATTATACTGACAACGTTCTGAATAAATGACTGGCTAACCCACCCCATCCTGCAAGAAAGATGACACTCTCTTCTAGTCCAGAAACAAATACATCTACTTCCAAGGACAAAGTTACTTCAGAGGAAAAAGGGAACCTCTTGATAAAATGAGGATGAATATAAACCTTAGTCCATTTGAAAAACAGAATTCTGGTAAAATGAATTTACTCCTTAGAGCCATTTTGGAAACTCTCAATGTTTCTAATCAACAGAAAATGGAAGATCCTAGTAACATATTTAAGAGGGAAAGAGAAGTATCCTTCCATATTTAGGAGTGCAGGTACAAATGGAACAAATCGTTCTAGATAACAAAAAAAACAAAAACACAAAGCACAAATTGAGCAGTACTAAAAAGTCCTCTTAGTTATACAATTTATATGTAGATTAATTCACTATTGCTCCTTCAGTGGATGCCCCAGTAGCCAGATTATCAAGTAATACTGCCTTGACGTTCAAAATGCGGTAGCTTTCAAGATTTATTCCACTTTAAAGGGAAAGTAACGTTTCACAATAAAAGCAGCTCCAATTACTCTTCAAAGTATTTGGGCCATGGAGAGTGTTATTGCAATACTGTCAGCGTTGTAGTTCAAGAGTAATAAAATTACAAAGTATGCCCCTCACTTCAGAGCAGCAAGACTGTCCGGATGGATCTCAGAGAGGGACAATCTTCAGTGAGCATAAGGAAAAACCTGAAAAACCTGTCAAAAGGGGCAGGGTTTTCCTTATATTCACAGTAAGAAGATTGTTCCTTGATGTGAGCTGTCTGGCCCCAGCACCAGATTCCACATCTGAGGGGAGGTGGCTTACACTAGGTAAAAGGGGTAGGAGGGGGATACTTTATCATTCAATTACTCTTGAACTACAACTCTGACAGTATTGAAATAACACTCTCCATGGCCCAAATACTATGAAGATTAATTGGAGCAGCTGGTTTTGTGTAACACTGCTATCCCTTTAAAGATGATTTTCTATGGAATAGGAGCAATCCTCAGACCCTCACTGCAGAGGCTTTAGCAAGCATGGAATCTTCAGAATATCAGCTTATAAGAAGCAGTGCCAGAGGATGCTCTAAAGAATAACTTTTTATGGCTGGTAGCTCTTATGCAAAAAGCAAGCTCATTAAACAAAGAAGCAGTACTTGAAGTAGCCAGGATGGCAGTTCTTTCAGACAATCGCAGCAGAACAACTCTTGATCCAGGCAAGTTACCTAGGTTACACTAGATGTAACCTTCCAGATTCATTTTCTGGCTCAACTGGAGTAGGATATTTGGCCTTACAGTTGACACCTTTACCTCATGGCTTGGTGCCACAGCAAGGTTACATCTGCAGACGAACCTGCTCTCAAGTGTCACTCCCCAATATATTGGGTAGCTGCTTCTCTGGGTCATGTTGTTGTCACCCCTGCCATTGTACTTCAGCCTCTGAACAAGTACCCAGTTTACACTGTGGCAAACACGCCTAAAAAGTTAAAAATAAGATTGTTTCCATGATTTCCTCAGCTAGAACTGTGTCTGAACTCAGTGTCATTTTGGTCACCTTATTTGATTTTTCATCATGATAAAGTGGTTTTACGAACTACTCCTGAATTTCAACTTAACCCTTTGAGTGCCAGAGTGGTATCCAACACATTGTTTCACAATGCACTGGATACTCTTCTGGCACTCAAAGGGTTACAGTTGTTTATTCGTTTCACATCAACCACGACTGCGTTCTACCTTCCTTGTTTCCCCCCAAAAAAACCTACATTCTCTGAATGTAGTCATTCCAGAAGGTCTTAGAAAGGCAAAACCTGCCTCCAAATACAAAATTGCATCTCGGATTATATATAATACAAAAGAAGGATATACTCTTAAATACAAATCAGTACCTTTCCAGATTACAGCTCTTGCAACAGGAGCCATGAGTGCCTCATAGGAAATCTAGAATCAGGCTTCAAAGTACCTGATATGCAAAATAGCCACATGATCTTCAGCCTACATTTACCAAATTCTGCAAGGCCCTTGTCCTTCCTTCAGAAGGCACCAGCATTGATGCAAGGTCATGCACAGGACAGCTCTCTGAGATGCTTTCTCTCCCTTTCTGTGCTTTTGGTACCAGCTTTGGGATGTTCCAATGGTCCCTATGTCCACCACTGACACAAGGGAAAATGGCATATTTTATATTTACAGCTAATACCTGTTCTCTTTGCACACTGTGGGACAAAGGGCATTCCTTCCCCAGGAAAACTACCTGTGGAGTATGGAGTGTTTTACCATTTTTGTGCTCCTCTTTTTTGGTGACTTTCTCCTCCTATTCTTTGCTATATGTAAACTGATCTCAAGTGTTGGCTGAGGGGTTAAGTAGTGTAGAGGAACTGGAAAGAATCCTGTAATATACAAGGCCAGAATGTTTGTCAGATGCAGTCATGAACAGTAGATAGAGACTGCCTGAACTGCCCCCAGCATTCTGTGCGTTTGGGCAGTCTCTACTGCGCATGACTGCATCGTGTGAGCCGCTAGGGAGGCGGCGGCATACCAGAGCAGGACCGGCCTCTTCACCTCACTGGACCTTGGCCCGTGTACACGGGCTTTTACACTAGTTTAACTATAACTGGCCAGTCTCCAAACTGAGAATATTTTACCATCATGGTTCCTGTGTCCCTCCCAGTAGACTAATGATATCTTAATGATAAGTAAAGCCAATTTTATGCAATTTTTTTTGGATAGTTTCTTGCTGGAAACAGAAACTGTTGATGAGATGACAGGAACACGTAAATTCTTCCATTCCCTATATTGATTTTGTTGACTGTCTCTGAATTGTTTTCATTTCCAGAATCTATTTCATGTGTGTTATTGCCCAAACCTGAACTGCTTACTGTAGATGAGGACTTATCAAACACTGTGAAAAATTATTGACATCATGAAATATCACCATTAGAAAAACAAACCTTTCGCTTAGGTTCCACATGCAGTAGCAAGTTGTTGACAATGTCCAAGATCATGGCGTATTGTGCAGGGTTGGTAGAAATTTCCAGGTGCTGGTGTTTTAAAGTGAAGGTATCTGCAGCTGCTACAAACAAATCAAAATCAGACTAAGTTTTGTAAGACCTTCTTAGGCATCTCAGACCTCACCCTGTCCAAGTGTTCACATACACTTTCCACATACCCTCCTGTCCTTTCAGCAGATCCTCCTTCTCTGGATGCAGAGGGGTGGGGGGTGGTTTGATCTGCATGGCCAGCTCTGGATCAATATCATGGCTATAGCTTATGTAATACATGTGGCAGTTACAGCGTGAGATTATCCTTTGCATCTGCTGGTTTTGTTGTGCTTCCGCTGGCTGGCTCCAATCTAGAATAATGAACAAATGGAGAGACACATAAAGTAAAAGTAGAACTCTGTGGTAAACCAGCCACACAGTAGGGAAGAAGCAAATATTTCTACTGATTTTAAATAAGGCTTTTAACCCTTTGAGTGCTTGAGAGGTCTCCAATGCATGCACTGTAGGAGTTAAAAACCCAAGTTGAAATCAGTGAGAATGTTCGTTTATTCCCTACTCTGCAGCTGGTTTAACACAGAATTAATCCTTTTCCACAGTTTTCAGAAAGTATACCAAGTATCAGACAATCCTTTAACCCCTTAACGACCGGCCGATCGGAGCGGCACGGTCAGTTAAGGACCACGGAGCATTTTTTTTTTTGCTCCATTCGCTTCCGGATTCCCCGAACGGCGTGCAGCCTCGGGGGGAGCCCGGAATTCCATGACGGTCATAGTACGTCATGGGTCGTTCAGTCAGATCGACCCTTGACGTACTATGACCGTCAAGGGTCGTTAAGGGGTTAACCCCTTAGCAACCAGTGGCGTGCCAAGATCATCATTGGTGGATGTACGTTAAGGACAGGTGACGGCCCTGGCACGTCATGTGATTCTGGGATGGCAGCTTGGCTGCATCCCCCCCACCTTCCTCTGCTACAGAGCAACTTAACAAACATCAGCTTGATGCTATCATTTTAAGAAACTACAAGCTGAAATTCCTTCCCTGCATAACAATAGGATATACACCTGTTTGCACTCTCACCTGTAGTGGTGCTGACCATGCCCCCGACAGCCTGACCACTCTCCATCAGCTCCAGTACAGAGTCCAGGACCCTGTACCGATGCTCCTCGATGTTTTTCACCTGGGGAAGAAAACAGGACATTATAGCCTTCATTGCATGAAATGGGGAAAAAAGGGGATTTTTTTTTTACTTTCCGATAAATCCTTTTCTCTTAATCCATTGAGGGATGCAAGGACCATGGGGTTTTGGAGAGTTCCTTTAGGAGGCAGGGTACTCTCACAAAACTCCTCCTACTTCCTGGTCAACCATTATTTTTCGTTTAGCAAAGTCAAGAAGGGAATAGACACCAACAACAGAGCAGCCAAGAAAGGCAGGGCATCCTCACCCTGTTTAGTTTTCTATGGGCGGGATCCCATGCATTCCTCAGTGGACTAAGGGAAACGGATTTTTAGGTAAGAATCCTCTTTTCTCTAGCATTATTGAGGGATGCCGGGACGCCCCAAAGCAGTCCCAAAAATAGTGGGAGGGAAAGAAAACTAATGAACAATGGCCTCTAGAACTTTGCTAATAAAACTGGCATATTGAGATGCAAAAATGTTAACTTTGTAGAACTTTGTGAACAGATGACCATGTTTCTGCTTTGCACAACTGGTTGACAGTAGCTTGGTTTTTCAAGGCCCATGAAGTATTATTGGACCTGATTGAATGAGCAGTGATTCTGCTGGTACTGGAACAGATTTCAGTCTTTATGCTTAATAGTCTGTTTAAGTCATGTAGCAATAATTGTCTAAGATACTGGTCTGCCCTTCTTAGGGCTTTGAGGGATAACAAATAATGTATCGGATGTCCTAAAGGATTGTGTAACTTGGGCATATTGTTGTAGGCATCTACCTACCTCTAAAGTGTGAAGCGATTCCGCTCCCAAAATCAAATTAAGGTTCCACGGAAGAGTGGGAGCCTTAAAGGCATGGAAGGCACAAGCCACACCTGAAGAAAAACCTTGACTTCTGGAATGATGGCAATACATCTCTGGAAAAACACAGAAAGTGCTGAAATCTGAACTTTTAAGGAGCTCAAACAGAGTCCATCCTGAAGAAAGGATAACACCACAGAGAGGTCATACTCCTGAGAGAACACTTCCTTGTCCTTGTGAAAAACAGCCTATGTCCTGTGGTAGGCCTTGGAAGAAACAAGCTTACAGGCCTGAATCATACTAGAAATGAACTCAGTGGAGAATTATTTTCTCCTCGATATGTGGGCTTCAACAGTCTTTCCCACATCCTTGTGCCACAGGTAGCCCTGGAGAAGGAGATCTGGTCTGGGAGGAAGGTGGAGTGGATGGAAAGACTGACCAGGTCCTCAAAACACTCCCTCCTGGTCCAACAAGGAGCAATCAGAATTACTGTTGCATCATCCATCCTGATCTTCCAGAGTACCCTGGGGTTGAGAGGAACTGGAGGAAGACATCCATGAGGTGGATGTTTCGCAGGATAGACATTACATCCGTGGCAAAAACCAGAGGATCTCCCCTCTGGGATAAGCAACAGAAAAGTAAAATGGCAGCTTCAAAACAGGCAGCCAGTCGTAAGAAAGCTCACAGAACTGGCATTCTGGGAAATGTAGTCGTCTCTGTTGATGTTATAACTAGCAATGCCTAAATTCCGTCAGTGTAATCACCAAGGGCACCCTGGACACTAAGGATCTGAAACGGATGAAAGAGCATGAGGACACAAGAAGATAGAGCCCTTACTGGCTTCTGCGTGTCAAACAATTGCAGAGATATGTCCCAGTGAAGTTCGCCCATAGAAGTCAGTGGAACAAAGATGACGGTGACACAGGCTCCCATTCTTAAAGGGTCCACTACAACAAATTTGACCAAAAGTATTAAACTCACCCAGAGACCCAAATACCCCAGGGGACATGTAAGCGCAACATATAAGAGAGAGATAATCAAGAAAGGGGAAAGTGAAAAGCAATCCCACAATGCCCCAGTGAAAACAGCAGGGAAAGGGTTAATCCTAGCCACACTGCAGCCATCCTTGCTCAAAATCCCTGGGAATGAACAGACAGTAAATAAAATTACCCAACATGAGCGCAGGAATCAACAAGGAGAAAAAACCTCTGTATGGAGAAGCACAGGATTGGGACAATGTGTGTGAAGGGACTAGCAAGTGCAAAAAGTGAAGTTAAGGTATAGGGAATCTCCCCACAACATGAGGGCTCCTAGAATATTAATAGAGTAGTAAAAAAAAAATAAAACAAAATTCTTCAATGGAAAAGGGAAATCCTGAAACTCCTGAGGGACACTCTTTAACCCCTTTGCGTCCACTGACATGCCAGGACCGACACGGCTGTCCAGCACTTAAGGACCAGTGATGGTTCTGGTACGTCACGTACTTTTTACTCACAGCGTTCCGGCAGGAGTGCTGTGAGTAATAGCGGGGACTGAAATTGATCGCTCCAAGACCAGAGCTATCTCTTTCAGTCCCCTGTTCAGATTGTCGGCACACGTGATCAGTCACGTGGGCCGGCACGCCAAACTTTTCTATCTGGTCCTTAAACGACCACACACCCTGGGACTGCTGGTCCTTAAGGGGTTAAAAAAGGCTGACCAGCAGAAGACGGTGAAATCCACCAGGAAGAGAGAGGAGTTTTATTTAGAGTACCCTGCCTCCTGAAGGCACACTCTAAAACCCCATGGTCCCTGCATCCCACAATGACGCTAGAAAAAGGGAGAAATTTACTTACCGATATTTCATTTTCTTCTGTGTCTTCTACACTGCATATAATGGGTTAATCTCCACCCACCAGCTGGTAGGACCAATCGTTTTTGCTTTAAAAAGCCTGCCTTCTGATCTGACTTCAGTTCTCTCTCTGAACAAGCTGTAAAAACACAGGGATCATAACAGATAATAAAGGGCAGGGTGTGCCATGTAGAAGACACAGGTGAAAATGAAATATCCGTAAGTAAATTTCTCCCTTTCTTCTGTGTCTTCTCCCCATCATATAATGGGATAGACAGACGGAATTAACCAGAAGGGAGAGATAATTTCATATATAAGCAGAAAAAAACAACTAATTATATACATATAAGACTATATGTATTAGAGAAAAAGATTACCATTAAGATAACAGCTTCCAGTACCTTTCTTCCAAATCTTGCATCTGCTGATGCTAGAACGTCTACTTTATAGTGTTTGATAAAAGTAGATATGGAACCCCAAGTGGCTTCCTTACATATGTCTGTGGCTGAGGTCTCAGCCTTCATGGCCCACGAGGTTGACAGGGATCTAGTAGAATGAGCTGGTATCGGGACATTAGCTTCTTCATATGCTGTTTGAATACATTCTCTGATCCATCGGGATATAGAGGCTTTAGATGCTAATTTACCTTTATATTTGCCAAACAAGGGAACAAACAAAGATTCTGATTGTCTAATCTCCTTTTTTCAGTCCAAGTAGTATGATGAGCAGCGTACTAAATCCGAATTATGAAATTTCTGCTCCAACTAATTTTTGGGAGCAGGACAAAAAGATGACAAAACAATCTCTTGATTGTGATGGAAATCTGTCACTACCTTAGACCTGAAGGAGGCTTGTGTTCTGAGCACCACTTTATCCTGATGGAAAATAATATATGGGGGTTTACAAAGATAGAGCCTGTAGTTCCCCAACTCTGCAGGCAGAGGTAATTGTGGTTAAAAAAAATAGTTACATTTTTCAGCGAGATACTATGCATAGGTTCGAAAACTTTTGACCCAGACAACTGATCTAGAACTAGATTAAGGTCCCATGAAGGAAAGATATCCTTGATTTTTGGTCTCACTTTCCCTATGACCGTCAGAATGGCGGCTAGGGCAGATAATTGGACTTTAATAGATGATGGCTTAAGTCCCAAGTCAAAACCATGTTGCAGAAATTCCAAAATCTGAGGAGTGGAAATGTCTTGTAAAGAAAATTGATTCTTTAGACACCAAACCCTGAAAGTCTTCCAGACTCGACAATACATTTTTGAAGTTGAGGTTTTTCTCCCTGCTATAATAGTATTTGCTACTGCTAATGAAATACCCTTTGCAGTTAGCGTGCTCCGCTCAACCTCCATGCCGTCAGTCAGAAAAAGGCTGGGTTGGGATGGGATGGTAGATTGGCCCTTGAGACAGTAGGTCCTTGATGACCGGAATTGCCCATGGTGGCTTTATGGCCACTTGGATCAGTTGAGGATACCATACCCTTCTCGGCCAGTCCAGGGCTATTAGAATGACTTCTGCTCTTTCCTTCCTTATTTTGCTTAAGACGTCCAGCAGAACTGGAGTTGGAGGGAATACATAGGCTAGCTTGAAGCCCCATTTTTGTCTTAGAGTGTCTTGGCCCACTGCCTTTGGATCCGTCCATCTTGAAAAGAACTTGCATTTCGAGTTGAGGTGAGATGCCATCAGGTCTATCATTGGGATACCCCACCGCTCTACTATTTGGGCAAACACTGATGTTTTGAGTGACCATTCCAACTGATGTACCCTTGTTCTGCTTAGGTAATCCGCTACCAAGTTGCGATTTCCCGAGATGTAAGTCACTGATATAGTTAGAAGATTGCTTTCTGCCCATCTCAACAGACTGTTGGTCTCGGCCATGAAAGCTTGTGCCCCCTTGGTTTTTTATGTAGGTGACTACTGTCAGATTGTCCGATCTTACCAGGACTGCCTTTCCTTTGAGAAACGGGCTTAAATGTAGAAGACACTTTTTCACTGCTCTCATTTCCAATGTATTTATATGCAGACTTTTCTCTGTCTTTGTCCATAGACCCTGTACAGTCTGTGAATTCAGAGTTCCTCCCCAGACACTGAGGCTGGCATCCGTCATGAGGATTTCCCAATCTAGAAGTATTAAAGAGCGTCCTCTTTGTAGATTCCTTGTTTCCATCCACCAGGACAGGTCTTTCCTCACTCTTGGCAACAGATTTATCCTCTGATTGGGACTGTGCGTATCTTTGTTCCAGTATGTCAGAAAGTTGTTCTGTAGGCTGCGTAGGTGGAAGCGAGACCAAGGCAGAACTTGTATAGTTGAAGTTAGAACACCTGTCAATTGCATGACATCCTGTGCTGTGAGAACTGCTCGAGTTTTGAACCTCTGAACCTGTTTCTTTAATCTCACTATTTGGTTTATGGATAAACCTGCTGTCATCGTCTGGGTATCTAGCTTGACCCCCAGAAATACTAATTGCTATGCTGGCAATAACTGGCTTTTCTGATGATTGACAAGCCACCCTATTTCCTTGAAGTGGCTTAGGGTGCGGCTGATAAACTGTGTTACCTGCTGATATGATCTTGCTATGTCATCTAAGTAAGGAATAATTACAATTCCTTCCTTCCTTAAGACTTACAAGGATGCTGCCAACACCTTAGTAAAAACCCTTAGTGCTGAAGAGAGGCCAAAAGGTATTGCCCTAAACTGATAGTGTTCTTTCTGGACAGCAAAATGAAGAAATTTTCTGTGACAGGGTCTTATCATCATATGGTGATAAGCATCCTGAAGTTCTACTGAAGCCAGGGATCTCTGGGGAGGAGTAGCCTTCATTACAGATGCCACCGTTTCCATCCTGAATGAAGCAGCTTTGATACAAATGTTCAAATGCTTCAAATCTAGGATTGACCTGAAACCCCCTGAGGATTTTGGGACCAGGAACAGGACCGAGTAAAGACCCTGAAATTGCTGTTCCACTGGAACTTTCTCTATGACCCTGACCTGTAGAAGATTCTGAACTGACCTTAACATAGCCTTTGCTTTCTGACTCCTTAGAGGAAGACTGGATTGTCTGAAAAAATTTCCCTTGGGGACAGAGACAAATTCGAGCGGATACCCCTTCTCTATAGTCTGAACTACCCATTTGTCTGCACAGGCAGACATTGTCCATAGGTGTGCAAACTGAGACAGTCTGACCCCTACTGTCTCTAGGGAAGGGATCTGCCGAGCTTCATTGGAAACCCTTTCTATTTTGAAATTTCCTTTGGAAATCTCTCCTGAACCCTCTCTGGGCCTGACCTGCATTAGTTCTAGATTGCTGGAATGGCCTGTGAGGCTGATATTTTCTGGATTCCCAAAAGGAAAGCCTTTGGGAACGAAATCCCTGATTCCTAAAATAATTCTGAGGGGATCTAGGTCTCCTATCCTGGGGAAGGAAAGAACTTTTCTCTCCCGAGATTTTCTTAACCAATTCTTCCAACTGGGAACCAAATAAAGAATCACCTGAAAAAGGCAGGGAAAACAATTTAGCCTTTGAAGATGAATCCGCCCCCCAGGATCTGAGCCACAAGGATCATCTAGCCACCACAGACAGAGCAGATGATTTGGCTAACAATTTGATCATATCAAGCAAAGAGTCACAAGAAAAGTTAGTTGCTTCTTTAATAACCACAACCTCCTTTAACAGTTGGGACCTAGACACAGAAGAATCAATTTTCTCTTCTAACCCAGTCAGCCAAATTCTCATAGCCCTGGACGTGCAAGCTAAGGCAGTGGCAACCTTTAAGTTTTGATCCATCAGGGCAAATTATTTTTTTAGAAGTGTATCTACCTTTCTTTCCATGGGGTCCTTTAAAGAAGTACCATTCTCCATAGGAAGAGTGGTTCTTTTTGCCAACTGAGATATAGCTATATCTACTTTGGGAGGAGTAACCCATGACTGAATTTCAGAATCATCAAAGGGATACATTTTTAAAAAAATCTCTTAGATAAAGTAAAACGACTATCCACCTTGTTCAACTCTGTTTTTATTAAATCCTAGACTGAACTGTGGATAAGAAAAACAGGTACTGTTTTTTTATTGCCTAAAAAGGCTGTATCTATAACATCACATTGTTTCTGGGATTCAGTAAGTCCCAGAGTCTTCATCATGGTCTTAATTAATGAATCCATTTCATCTATATTAAAAGATCTGGCCTCATCAATCAGTTCACATTCTTCCTCTGAAGAATATAGGGATTCAAGATCCATACTAAAGGCATCCTCCTGAGCTTGAGACCTGACTGATGGGCCTTCGTCTGGGTCATCATGTCTTTGTCTCTTTTTTTCTGGTCCAGAATCTTGCATGGCAGTAAAATTTTGCTGTACGGACTCTTTCATCTATGCTAAAAAGTCCTGGGAAAGGAGGTCATGTCCTGCCCTGCTTCTTGTCCTGCACAAGTTAGAGGTATCAGAGCTTGCTAACTCCTTCTGACATATAATACATTTCCTGGTATCTTCCATAGTGCCCTTTTCCTTATCCTGAACTTTGGAAGCAGACTTCTGAGCCATAAAGAGAGAGGAACTGAACACCCTCAGCCACATATATTATAATTTCTTTAAAATTAGACTAACCTTATGCTCCGTTGGTGATCCCTGCCGATTTTAACTGCTGCCTCATGTGTGCTGTGTGGCGTGCATTCCACCCGTGGAATGCATGGGCACTTCCGTTTCCTGCTGTCTCTGAAGTGAGTAGAACATCCGGTTTGCAGTTACACAGTCTTGCGGCAGGTCACCATGCCGGATAGACCGCACTATAGGAGTCATCCGGTAAGGCACAAAATCTTAATCTTACCACTGCCTTAGGGAAGATCAACGAGACAAGCAATCTTAATGAAAAAAGGACTGAGAAGTGCATGAATGTGGTCCCAGAATAAACAATATTGAAAAATAAAAAAAGTGAAAAAAATAATATCTTAATTAATACCAGAGGGGAAACCCCTCCGTCCTCCAGCTAAACATGACCAATAAAAAACTGATGTCAGATCAGAAGGCGGGCTTTTTAAAGCAAAAATGATTGGTTCTACCAGCTGGAGGGTGGAGATTAACCCATTATATGCCGGGGAGAAGACACAGAAGAAATGCTGTATTCTATTAGCTATAGAGTAATTCTGGAGCAATTGCAATGAGACATTGCTAGCATTAAAAAGCCTAATTAATATCCATTTGAACTTCCATTTGTTTCCTATGGTGTAATTGGTTTGCTTCAGAAAGGCACTTCTCTACCTTGCTGAACATGAACCCAAATCTCTTAAAGGGATAGTAATGGGTTCATATTAAAGGGATAGTAATGGGTTCATATTAAGGCAACGTTGATTATTCAGTATCTACATTTTTATAATTAAACGTACCTTTCTAAATGTTCCTAACGTTGTAGTCTTTATTTTATATTAATGTGTCCCCCTCCCGCCCCTTTTCCATAAGTAAAGCTACATCCCTCAGATCTGAAATCCAGTCACTTGAGCAGACACATCACAACGAGGGACAATCTTCTGTCTATCAATATAAAGAAAACCCTACCCCCCCCTTGATGAAGGAGACCAGGTTTTTCCTTATGCTGACAGAAGACTGTCCCTTGTCGAGGTTTATCTGGACCAGCTTGCTGCTCTGAGGGAAGGCAGCATTACTTATGGGAAAAGGGGCACAAGGGGGACACTTTAATAAAACAAAATGAAGACTACAATGGTATTAACAGTTAGGAAGGTATGTGTTGGTACAAAAAGTAAATATTAATAATCAGTGTTGTCTTAATATGAACGCATTACTATCCCTTTAAAGCTTTTATTGCAGCATCCACTTTGTGCAGTATTCGGGGGCAAAAAGCCTCTGTATACACAAAATAGGAAGTGAGAGGAAAATAACCAGGCCTTATGATTAAAGGTTTAATTTCTCATTCACCAAGGAAGCAGATGTAAAGTTGAAATTAACCCCTTAAAGGGATAGTAATACTTCATTTTAACTTTATTTTATTTTGTAGGCATTAAAAAAACATGAAGAATGATATAAGTCTTATCTCTGAAACCTTTTTGGTTTAAGAGATATTCACAAACAAAGTACCCCCCCCCCCCCTGTTCAACCAGATCAGAAGGGAGATGCCCAGGTAGACTGCAGAGAGGGACAATCTTCAATTAAGATAAGGGAAAAAGCTGAAAAACTTGTCAAGGGGGGGAAGGGCTTTCATTGTTTTCATACAAAGAAAATTGTCCCCTTCTGTTATTTGTCCTGTCATACAACCAGACTCACATCTGAGAAGAGATGGCTTACACTAGGTAAAAGGGGCGGGGAGGGGAACTTTGCTTGTGAATATCTCATAAACCATAAAGGTTTGAGAGATAAGACTTATATCATTCTTCATGTTTTTTTAATGCCTACAAAATAAAATAAAGTTAAAACGAAGTATTACTATCCCTTTAAGGACCAGCCGCGCATGCATGAGGCCAGCACTTAAGGACCACGGACCATTTATTTTTTTGCCTGATTTGGTTCAGGGATCGAGCCCTGAAATCCATGATGGTCCTGACACGTCATGGGTCCTTATCACATGTTGGACCCATGATGTGCCTGGACAGTCATGGGTCCTTAAAGGGTTAAATAAAACATGGCTCTTGTTGTATTTACCATATTTACTCATGTTCACGGTATAGATGAAAAATACAATGCCAGCTGATATATTATAAAAAAAATGAAGGTGATTGGAACTAGATGAAGCATTACTGGAATCCCACTCTAAATCCGTTCCCACCTGTTAAATGCAAGCTACAAGAGTTGTGGCAGACTGACCTCCAGCCAGCACTGGCTATCCTCCATCTCACTGGGGCTGCTCTCAGTGGTGGCAAAGTACTGCATACTGTCAAGCTGGCAGGTCCACGAGGTCTTCTGCTTCAACGTGTCTCCATACCATGAGGGATGGTGCTGGCACTGCAGAAGCTGAGCTTTGGCAGCAGAAACAATCACACAACCTTCGGTCTCTGCACCCCGAAGCACCATCTGCAGGGACAGGACAGAAAAGAGTGGCAGTGTTATATTGTAACAAGTAAAAGCTATGTAAATGCCCATTCATATGTTTAAAGTGATAATAAAATGTTTTATTTTATATTGTAGCCATTTAAAAACCATGAAGAACAATGTAAGTCTGATCTCTCAAACCTTTATGGTTTGAGAGATATTCACAAGCAAAGTTTCCTTCTGAGTGACGTCACTTTTCTAGCTGTCAGATTTGGAATCCGGTCCGCAGACCGGCTGCGGCTCTTCAGCAGAGCCGAGATCAAGAGATACAAAATAACTACTTCATTGGAATGGTCTACAAAGTGTGCCTGGTTTGCAAGAACACTTTGTAGATTGTTGCAATGAAGTAGTTATTTTTATATCAATTGATCTCGGCTCTGCTGAACAGCCTCCTGCTGCTCTGCAGACCAGATTCCAAATGTGACCACTAGATGGCAGACTTGACCATTTTGGTCACTGAAGGGGAAACTTTACTTGTGAATATCTCTCAAACCATAAAGGTTTGAGAAATAAGACTTACATCATTATTAATCTTTTTTTAAATGGCTACAATATAAAATTTTTTGGAAGTATTACTATCCCTTTAAATATATCAATGAAATACACGTCATATAAACACATACTTTTAATTGCATCTCCACACTGATTAATTTCTATAACAATTTTGACATAGATTTCATTGCAGTTGGTAAATGATATCAGTGGAGAAACAACTGCTATGTAATCTAGGCCTTTGACTTTGGTTGGTCTACATGTTAACTCCTTTGGATTCAAAAGACATTTCCAACCAATTGAGAAGAAATGCATTGGAGACATCTCTAGCATCCAAGGGGAAAACTGCATTGTCCTCTTCATAACTAAACCTTCTGATCATTACATTATTTTTATTTTTCTTCCTTCAGATTCAGTGAATATTTGGACTGCTAGCGTTCTACTTTTTTAATTAATATTTGCATTTTTAGATTTTTTTATTCTTTGTGATATTTATGTAAGGAGATCTGGAGTAATTCTGGGGAAAACCAACTGCATCACAGGGGACAAATCAAAATTTCCATTGATTTTAATGGGTCTTTTAACCCTCTGAGTGCCAGAGGGGTACACAAAGCATTGCAGAGCAATGCGTTGCATACTCCTTTGGCACTCATACGGTTAACCCCTTGCTTACTAGAGAGGTCATCAAAACATTCAGAAGCAATATATCAGAGACCTTGATAGAATGAAAAGGGTTAATATACCCATTGTAAATCAATATCAATTTCAGGGATTGTCATTGTCCCCTACGGTGCAGTTGGTTTTCTCCACAACTGAAGCGGATTTGCTTTTTGCAGGAGGCTCTTAGAGGACATTCTATAAAAAGTCACCCTCACTTCCTTCCATGTTTTTCCGCAAAATTATGAAAGAACAAACTCAAAATGCAATATGGCAATCTCCAGCTACAGATCGCAGTAGACTTTCAATACAAAATAAATCAATCATTAAGTATATAGATATACTGTAGTGCAATATTAAAGTGATAGTAATGATTCACAAAAAAACAGCTCTGATTAATCTTCATAGTATTTGGGTCGTGGAGAGTGTTATTTAAATACTGTCAGAGGTGTAGTTCAAGAGTAATGGAATGATAAAAAATATCCCCCTACCGCCCCTTTTATAGTGTAAGCCGCCTCTCCTCAGATGTGGAATGTGGTCACTTGAACGGACAGCTCGCAGCAAGGGAAAGTCTTCTTACTATGAGCATAAGGAAAACCCTGCCCCTCTTGACAGGTTTTTCCTTATGCTCACTGAAGATTGTCCCTCTTCGCTCCATACGGACAGTTTTGCTGCTCTGAGGTGAGCAGTGTTACATCAGTAAAAGGGGCGGGTGGGGGACACTTTAATATTCAATTACTCTTTAACTACAACTCTGGCAGTATTGAAATAACACTCTCCATAGCCCAAATACTATGAAAATTAATTGGAGTTGCTTTCAAAGGCAATGAGCTTCAGTGAAGAAGACAGAGATCTCCCAGAAGCACTGTATGAAGTGCTAACGTCACGCACCCCATAGATCAAAAACATCTGTAGAGTAAAAGAGTATTCCATAGTTTTAAGCTCTGGGAACTCTACTTTCATAGCTGTCACGTGACTTTCTACACTTATAAGCCCCTTCCACAAACACTTCCTGTACTTCTAACAGTAGTCTAATTTTGGGCACAGTCTAGCAAAAGTAATCTCCTAAGACTTTAATATACCTGAGTGTTGTGGGGTGTGACACAGAGCCTTTTTTTTTTTTTTTTTTTTTTTACCTGGCAGTTAACCAGCTCAATGAGCCAGTTGTGGTTGTAGATGTCTTTGTCCTGGCATGGTGCTTTGCCACACAGCTGCTCGCTCACTCCTGGATCTTCCTCTGTGAATACCACAAACTTATCTGTCTCCTCTATCAGCTTCTGCAGCATGTCTGCTCCTGAGGACCACAATTCAAGGCAGAAAAAGAATTAGAATGCATTTCAAGGGGAAACTCCAGCTCACTCTCTTGTTCTTAACACTTTCTGTGACACAATATATCTTACTTAAAAGGGTACACATGTTGGTATGGACAGAGGGTACCCTGGTCATCAGCCACTTCTGGATGCCTTTGCAAAGAATTGCTCAATATTCTTATGATGATGACCAGATACCAGTAATGCATAAAAAAGGTTTAAAAATAAATTTATATCCTAGCGCTAAAAAGTTACTATGCCAAATGGATTAAGAGTACTGGTCATAAAAAAAAACACCAAAGGTATCAAAACAGGATCAGAAAAAGTTATTTTATTATGTAAATTTGCACTAAAAACTTGAAAAAAAAAGATGTGATACCTAATAGCTGTATTCAGTTAAGAAAGGTTAATCCATATAGGACCCGCACCAAATGGGGACTGATATAGCCTAGATAGAACAACCCGAAGAATAACGGAAAAAACAGCCCTATATGTTAACTACTCAACACAAAAAGAAGAAAGAATGTGAAGCAAGACAAGGGCCCTTATCCAACCCCACACTAAAGTTATTACAGATATTTGTATGGAGTCGCCACCTCACGCCCTACTAGTTACAATTATATTAGCACAAAAATATAAAACAAAATTATATATCTTATAATGTATCTTTCTATATCCAAAAGAGAGTGGTATAAATTTCAATGTGAACACTAGATATATATAGTCCTTAAGTAGTAACTATTTCAACTTCAAAGAATGTGTCTTAAAGCAGAACTACCACCATATTTAAAGTTGCCCTGCAATAATTAGGCAGATGGCAACAAGCTTAATATTAGTTCTCTTACCTGTCAGAACTAGATGATTCTAAAGTAATTCTTAATCTTCGGAGACTGATGGCCAGGTTAGTGCAGTCTGCACACCTGCGCTGTCAGTCCTTTACGGTTACCTTGTGGCACAGTGCAATGCTTCTTACTGGAGACCGAGACTGACATCGCAGACGCGCTCCCATCTCAGAAGATTAAGGATTTTTTTAGAATCGGCTAGCTCTGAGAGGTAAGATAACTATTATTAAGCTAGTCACCATATGCCTAACTGTTGCAGGGCGACTTTAAATAAGGTGAAAGTTCTGCTTTAAATAGTCATAATGCATCTATTATATGCAACTGCTGATTGTTAATTCAACCAAGACCTTCACAGGCCAAGCTGGATAATGTGTAATGTATTCAGCCAAGAGACTATGAATGATGTAAATTATACTAATATCAAGGGCTCTCCTGTGTAGGATATATCAGTCGCCATTTGGTACGGGTCCTGTATGGATTAACCCTTATGAATGGAATCCAGCTATTAGATATTGCACCATTTTTTTCAGTTTTTATTGTATATTTACATAATAAAATAACTTTTTCGGATTCTCTTTTGATACCATTTGTGTTTTCTGTATGACCAGTACTCTGATTGTATTTCACACAGTAACTTTTTAGAGCTAGGATATAAATTTATTTTTAGTTGCTTTTTTTATACACATCACTTAGGTGGAAGTGGTGTAATACATCTTTCAGCAGCTGGATATATATTTATATATGTGATCTAGATATCTCACATATATATTTGCATTGACTTCTTTTTTTTATTATAAAAGAAAAGGTTTAAACTGCTCAGACTAACTGCACAATATTGTACAAATAACATTCCTACTTTATTTAAATGGGACATTTACCCCCTTAAATGATTTTGTGACCTGTCTAGTGCATTCAAGGGTTAAAAGCCCCATTTAAATCAGGAATTTCAATTTACTCCTTATGGTGCAGTTGTTTTGCTCCAAAATATTATGTAGTGCAACTGGGAATGGAACAGTTTGAAGAGAGAGTGCTTTCACCCCTCCCCTTCCTATATTATATATATATACACACAGAGAAATGCTATGAACTCACGGACTTAACCGAAATAAATGTTATTACATGTCAAGCCAGACCGAAGAGGACCGAAAAGTCGCTGTATGTAATAAAATTTATTTCGGTTAAGTCCAGGAGTGCATAGCATTTCTCTGTAGATCATAGATTTCTACTGCACCCAGCAAAATCAAGTCTGACGCATCAGTGCCAATCTACTGGAACTTTATATTTATATATATCAGGGCTCAAAAATGTGTATGTGTGGTTTATGTTGGACAATACGAGCTGTACTCACCCCCTGAAGGTGATCTTTCAGTTCTGCCAGTGACAACAGGTGCTGTGACCTTCTTGGGAGGAGGAAAGCTGCGCATGGAGCCTCGCTTCAGCTTTTTGGCCTGGATCTGAGTGTCAATTTTCAGACCTTTCAATGCCTCGGTAGACAGGTTGCGTTTTAGCACAGCTGCCTTCTTATAGCCATCATACAGACCAAATGCAATGTCTCGGTTTAGCGTGGTCCAAGATGCTCGGAGGTCAACTAGATGCAAGCGGTGGGTGTAGATGGTATTCTCCTCACCAGTGGGAGATAGCTCCTGTGATGCAGAGATATACACAAGTAATATGACTTAAAGAATGAATGTGCATATGTATATTACTATCAAAAATGGCCTGGTGTCTTTCTTTTTCTGCTCTTTGGCTCTCTTACTCTTGCAGTCTGTCTTTTTACTTTTGTTCTCATTATGAGTACTTATTGCACTCTCTATCTCTTACTCCTGCTTTCATTCACGATCACTCGTGCAGTATGTCCCAGTCTCTCTCACCCTTATTGGCTATCTTGCTGTCTCTTTTTCTCTGATTCTCCCTCACAAGGCTACATATCCCAATATAAATTTGTTCTGCACAACTTCCCCGCCTGGGATATTTTTCAGCACCAAAGGAGGAAAACATCATGTGGTCTCCATTTATATTATATGCGCAGTAAAATAAGGGTACTTTCATTACTCTCTAGCACTTATTGGATTAATAGACCCTTTTAAAATCAATGGGAATTATTATTTGTTCTCTACAGTGCAGTGGGTTTGCCCCAGCCTCAGTATGAAACAGAAGTCGTCACAAAGTCATCAGTCACGATATTTTGCTTCTATGGTTTCGCCTGCACGCCTGTTACTTACTTGTCTCTCGTAGCTCAGAGAGGAGAGGCTGAGCAGGTGTGTTTTTTGCACCAAATTGTCCAGCTGGTGGTCTGCATTCTCATCACAGGCAGAAGCCATAAGGTGCACTGTCACCAGGTTCAATTTACTTGTCATCTGTGGTACACTCCACTCAGAGATGAGACGCCGCATTACTGTGCCAGCTGTCAAAAAATCAACAAGCAGTTGTTGATAAGAAGAGGGAACTGAATATTGTATTCTCTACTGCACAAGAGATGTGCAGATCTTCTCTGAATAATCATTAGATGCCTAATCAATATAATAGATATCTAGAGTATTCTAAAGGTAAATCCACATTTATTATATTTAAACAATTCTAAGAGTATGCATAATTTACTGCATATTTTGAGAAAAAAAAAGGGACTATATGCAAAGAAATCCTGCCATTGAGGAGTCCTCTTTCCATCCAAACAAACATTTCTCCTCAGACCAATGGTGCCCATCATGTAATTTGTGCTGTCAAAGTCCCTGCATCTTTCTGCCTCTCCGAACTGGGAGCAATGAGCGGTGTGCATGCATAGTAGGTCATAGTTCTGATAAAGAAGAGCAGGGATCCTGGTAACATGAAAGATGCATTATCAACGCAATAGTTTCCTTTTGGTTGGTTGATCACCCCCTACAACAGAGATTGGCAAAATACAGCGTGTGTGCAAACACACGCGAACACACACACTCACTCACACTCTCTCTCTCTCTCTCTCTCTCTCTCTCTCTCTCTCTCTCTCTCTCTCTCTCTCTCTCTCTCTCTCTCTCTCTCTCTCTCTCTCTCTCTCTCTCTCTCTCTCTCTCTCTCTCTCTATACAAAGACTTTTAGCTAAGGTTTTACATGTTTATTAACCCAAATAAATCGACTTTATTATGTTGAGCTTCACTATATCCACATTCTTTAGGTTATAATTTTTTTGGTAGGAGAAAGCATAGAGACAGTGAACATCATGGATGAAAAAGCCTCAACTCTCCAGCCATCATTGACTGCAACTCCCATTATTCTCAGCTGACTGGGAAAACTGGAAATTGTAGTCTACTAACAACTGGTGGGACATGGCTTGAGAGGGGATGATGGGAGTGTCCCCAGCTGTCCATGGTTGACATGCACGTCTCCATCTCTGTGTTACCTTGTGGGATGAGCCTCTGTACTCCACGAGTGAAGATTTCCCCTTGGCTGCATTCCACCTGAATCCCACGCTGCTGTGCAAAGGAAGCCCAGTAATGGATCTGAAAACAAAACAAAGGAGAAAAAAATAAGAAAAAAAGGCAATAGCTACCAAAAGCTCTAGTACACTTTACTATTTAACAGAGCCCAGGCGTTACCTGCAACTGTGGAAACAGAGCAGTGTAAGACATCTGCTTGTAATGCTGCCCCAGCTTCTTTTTGCCTGGCTTCAGGTTGTTAAATAGCTTCCCTCGGCAGATAGGACGAGTCACACTGCTCCATGTGGCCCAGAAATTCTGCATCCAGCGCAGGGTACTGCTATAGAGCAAGATACGAGGCTGGGAGACTTCTGGAAAGCAAGCAAAGATTGGGCAACTTAACATGAGGATTATGATTTACTTGTACACTTCTTGTGTGCTAGAGACATAACCAAATCAGTATTTCACAATATATTGGTGGTCTTCAGAATCAAAGGGGTTAAAACGATTCTGCACAATGCTATTTATTCCTAAAGAAATAGATTTCCTGTGCCAGAAGGACTCGAGCCACAATTTTAGTTTTTACAGGACAACTTAAGACCCCGCAATTTCGATTTTAAAGAGTAATTATCATGTTTTCTTTTCACATATGGGAGCAGACATAGTACAAAGCATGGGACTGCACTGTGTGACCCCAACACAGAACCTGCAGCCTTCTGGGAGTAGATCTTGGCTGCCGGGGCTGCTAAACAAAACCAGGACATCTGCTGCTTAAGTCACAGGCTTCCCTGGTTGTGTGTGCAATACCCATAGAAAGTTAGGGATAGGTCAGAAAACTCATACCTATCAGTCTACAGTGGTGGACCATTTGAGACTACAGTGTGAGAAATTAAAGTCTTGTAATTCTCTTTTCTCTTGGGATCATGGGGTCACTTTTTATACCTCTCCATTTGTTTTTCAGATGATCAAATGGAGCTAGCAATGTAACCCTGATAGATCTTCTCCTAGAAGTAGTGGATAGAGATACTGCATGATAGTTGCTCTTAGGCATTTGATCTTAGGTGCACTGCTTTCTTCAAGAGCCATTTACTAAAGAGCAGATCAGATATGCTGTCTCTGCTGCACCTTGGCTTGTTCCTTGATAGAAAATGGTTGAGATTCATCCCTGGTGTAGGGTAGTCCTGTGTACAATCGCAAATAAAGCTTGCCAGACTGTCCTACTTGTATCACTGACAAAACCCCCCCAAAACAAATGATTATGTAACTTGCCTAGATTATTTCAAATTGAGTGTTAACTGTTTAAGTACCAGAGTGGTATGAAACACATTACAAAGCAATGTGCTGGCCTATAAAGGGTTTAATTAGCTACCTGTAAATACAGCAATTTTCTGCTACATTTTCAGTTTGCCCTTTAGTAAATGATCCCGAGTTCCAGAGTACAATGTATAGCAAAGCAATTTGTTGCACACCCATCTAGCATTCTAATTAACCCCTTGATACCATAGGTCTGTGCAATTTATTGTTTCTGGTCCTCAAAAGGATAAATTTAGAACCTTATAAAAAGGAAACAATACTTGAAAAATTGCATTTGGGTTAACAAGCATGTAGAAATAATGTAAATATATTTCTCCCTCAACAAAACAATTCCTTTTCTTCTATTACCTCCTACCTGTATGAGGCTGAGTCAGGTCCATCTTGATGGATAAGTTGAGGTTCTCAGAGCGGAAGGCACGGTAAGAGTCATGTGGTTGGATGGAAGAAAACTCAGCTATGAAGTCTGGGGAACGAAGTGCTACACTGTGATGATCATGTGGGTTCCCGTGGCACAACCACTGCAAGTCGAAAATCATACATAGGTCGGGTAGATGAAGGAAGCAGCAGTCATCATACCTGCAGGGGAACAGTGCAACTGAAGATTGATTGGGTACAGCCCAAAAGACAAGCCTGACTACAAAATAGAATGCCGACAGAGAGCTTGTATAATATACTACGTTGCAGTTGTTTTTCTATAAAATGTCACCTCTTTAACCTTCTTCAAAGTATGAACCCAGATATAAAAACTAAGCATTGTGTGAATAATGATGTAATGCTCAGAGACTTATTAAGGAAAAGTGATTTAAATGGACATATTAACACAGTGAATGCAAGACAATTCTCCAACTAATTGCTTTGCACGGCACTGGGGACCTCTTTAGCATTCAAGGTGTTAAATCAATGGGGAACTTCATGTGTTCCCATCCAGTGATATTAGTTTGCACACTTTTTCTTAGGACATTAAGCTTAGTGTTGTGTCAAGCTACTGTAGGTGTAAATGTTTAGCACTGACTCATAGTGTGCTCAATATTCTGTGAAGCTAAATGAAAACCCAATATCAAGCGGAGATACTATAATAATTTTAGCAGAAGAAGACGAGTGCTGTAATTATTATTTAACCCCTCGAATTCTAGAGTCCACACAACCACCTCTAGTGAAATGGAATTACTGAAGAAATCAAAGTAACGTCTCAATATAAAGACTGGGTGTTCAGAGTTATCAGAGCTCCCACATCTGATAAACCTGTGGTGGGATTCTGGCAGATTTTTGCCCATTGTTGCACTCTCCAATGGCCGGCTGAGGATACTGGATGGAGCAGTCCAATGAAAGCCTTAAAGCTGCAGGTAGCACACCCTCTCCACAAACTAAATAATAAGGACCCCAAGTTCAAAACAAAAGTTTATTAACCCTGGGTAAAACCAACGGCAGTAAAAGGGGTCAAATATTAACTCCCACTGATTTAAAAGGGGCTTTTAACGACTTCAATGCTAAAGCGGACTTTATTGAAATTGCTTCACATTGCGTTGAAAACCTACCTAGCATTCAATGGTTAAAAGCTCGTTTAAATCAATGGGTATTTTTTGGAAATTGTATTTGACCCAAGCTATTTATTTTTCTAGCTTTGTTTTTTAATCTAAAGTTTGTGGATTTTTCATTAGCTTACCATTTCATTACAACAGCTTTAAATGAATCATCCTCTGCTATCTGTATGGCAGAGGTTTCATAAGCGGCAGGGTAAGCAATGTTGCCAGTTGTGCTTCTTTCCACTACTATTCAGCTTGGCCATTTATAAGAGGATTTAGTGAACTTACCATTAAATCCCTTTCTCTTAGTCCATTTGGAACATAGGAACCACTGGGTAAAGTTACCTTCCTCAGGAGAGAAGGGCAATTCCGAAAAGGCAGGGCCTCTGAGGCAGAGACTCCCCCTTCCATCCAGCTTTATCCCTGCCTCCTCAATTTCTACATAGAGCAAAGTAGAACAAAAAGGTAGAGGAAGGAAGTAAATCCTCTAATCAGAGACCCCAAGAACCCTTTTCCCAGGGACTTAAACCAAAGCATTTTTATTTTTTCTCTAGGTCAGAGTCCTGGGTTCCACACTGACTAAGAGAAAGGGATTTCAGGGTAAAGTGCACGAAAATCCTCTTTCATGAAACTTCCCGCCCATAGACAATGCATAAAATGTTCATTCTGCTGCTGCCAATAAATGTCCAGTGAGAATTTTGCCATATTTGCCTGCGTTTTCTATGAATGCAAGAGTTCACACCACAATATTGCTTCTTCTGAGGACTGAAATGGAGAAATAAACATCTGAAAGTTAAAATTCGCTGAGTGCCTTTGTCCTTTGCCCACAGCACTAACTTCCTGCTTAATTAACATTGGCACACCCACCCTTGAAATATAACTGTGGCTTGCAATATTCCAGCAGGCTGCAATACATGACATCAATTCTTTAAAGCCTTTGTTTTCAACAAAAGAAAAGGGCAGCATGTCAACCACCAACATTTTGACAAATTTTCTATTCCATAGGCATACTTTTGCTTTATTTTTGTGCATGTTTTGACTGCTTTCTGAGAACTTACTAAGTGTGGGATAGCAGTACATAGTAGAAGAACTGTGTAATCTTTTTGCTTTAATGTCATGACTTGTGGAGGTGGTGGCGGCATGTGTAGGCAATCTTACTCATCTACAAAAACAAACTCAAAGTCATACTCCTCTGCAGCAGGAGCAGAAAATGTTGACACACTCTGACACATCACCAGCACTACCATTATGTACCCCAGAGCCCCATGGAATGTTTAGGAGAACTTCTACTGCTGCTGCTAGTTGTGGCACACCTCTGACCTGTTAATGTTGTGTCTTCCAGGTAGACCTGTGGTTGAGCTTCAGGTGGGAACTCGTTGAGGAGGTGCCTAGGTGTGAGCCTGCTTTCCCCCTGCTCACATGTTTCTTACACAGACAACAGACAGCAATATGCTTAGCTTCTGGATCGTGAGTTAAGTATCACCATAATGTGGATTTCATAGACTGTGGGGTTCCTGAGAGGCTGCTACTACTACTTGGGCTAGATGTTGCTGAAATTGTACTACTACTACTACTACTACGTGTCACAGGTGCTGCATATGCAAGAGCAGAAGAGGCACTCATCAAAAGCTGTAGATGGTTGTAGATGCTGATAACCTGTGTCGTTGCTGCTTATCCAACACTATTAGTGTGTGCAGCTGAGTGGGACTTGGATGTGTTGATGATGTGGATGATGACCGCGTACTTTTTGCCATCTTTGTCCATGGTCAGACTTTCCAATTTTCTCGAACAGTATATAGACAGACACAGTGCTCCTTTTCAGTGATGGAAGATTATTTGCCTTTCAGCTAACTTTCGGGCCATGTGATCATCTCTCGCACTCTCAACTTCATCTGTATCTGGAAATGAGGATGATGCTGGAAGGATATATTCTAGATCTACATCATCATCAGGGCATCCTCAGCATCGCTCACTGCTTCAAAATTCCTCTAGGCTTTTAGAGGTCTCAAACAATTTAATTTTACTTTTTCCCTTTGAAGGATTTTAACAATGTTTGTTACTACTTTCAGGACAGGTGTTTTTGTGCTTGTTTGCCTCACTATCAGGTGCAGCAGTTGGTTAAGCTGCTACACCTTCTTGCACAATGCCATCAACACAGGAATGTGACTCACTGCCATCTTCAGTGCTTTTAGATTGTTCACTGACAGTACTGGTGCTGGTGGAACCTTTGGTGAGACTTTGAAAAAGCAATCTTCCTCGGGAGGAGAGGGATCACCATAATTTATTGTACATGCTGCAGTAATCATAGCTGCAGTCATTTTTGGATTACCACTTTACTCACACATCCCTGCACTGTTTCTAATACTTTCACCTTCTCCCACCCCTTGTATGTTTGCTGGACATTACTCAGCTACTGTGTGAGTTTTTACTGTAATGTACACAATAGAACAGCTTGTGTGTGATGTCTTGCCTTGGATTTCTACAAAATACTCAACCTTATCTAGTATCAGCCTGCCTCAGTCACAGACCACATAAGGGTCCCCTGTCACCTATCAATTATGTTTTCATTTATTTATTTTAATTAAATATCTCGCCTATCCCTATGACTGTCAACAACAACAAAAGATGCTCCCTGTTCAACTGCTTCTTTCCCCTGACTCCCTTAGGACAGAGATAACAGCCAGATCAGGAAGAATCTTGGATCATGGTTGCCTGTGTCTTCCCAGTACGTCACACTGAATTTTGGGGTATTTGGGATAAACCTTTTCCTCCTTCCTGTCCCCAAGACTTCCTCTTTTGAGGTGAAAATGTTAGCCCTACTCAGGTGTCAATGGATACCGAACCTGCACAACAAACAACTGAACAAAAACCAAGAACCAACAGGGATCAGAACTCTATACAAAGAATGAGTGGAAGGATCCTTAAAGGACCTTCTTGCCAGAACAGGCCTCAGCTGAGGCCAAACATCGGAGATCTTGTAGGCCCAAGAGGCACCCGCTGATCTAGAGTAGTGCACTGTGATTCAAGAAGGAACTGGTTTCTCTAGAATGGTTGCCTTGTTACAGGAAGTGATGATAAGCTCGGACACAGGCTGGCCTGCATGGGGGCCCTCAGGGATGACAAGTAGTGATGTGGGATGGGGGAAGGCAGCAGATAAAAGCATCTAAGTGTAGTATTATTTATTCTCACATCCATATAGAATCAAAATAAAAGATAACAAAAGCAGACAATGATAAAAAAATAAAACTAAAAACAGAGAAGGAAAAAAAAAATGTATATCAACAATCTTTGAATATGTAAAACACAACTGCTTAAAATATTTGCATATCACAGGAAGTAGCAATAATTATATAAATATACTAGTGTAAAAGCCCATGTACACAGGCCAAGGTCCGGGTAATGTTAAGAGATCGCTACCTCACTGTTCCATGCGATGCAGTCTTGCGTCACCTCACTTAGGCAGTGCAATCATGCACAGCAGAGACTGCCTGAGTGTGGGCACTCTCTACTGCGCATGACTGCACAATCAAGTGGCTCCAAAAGGGACTGACAGCGCAGGCGCACGGACGTCACTGTGACGAGATGTCCATGCTTCCTGCTCCTGTGAGCATCGGTAAAACGGAGAAATCTTCGGAACCAGGTAAGATTTCTGGCGACTAGCGCTACTACGCCAGATGAAGAATGAATGCAGGTTAAGTTATTGCGGGGTGGTAGTTCCACTTTAATCTACATAATTCAATACTAGAAAAGTGAAGTCTCTAAAATTACAGAAGGTTCAAAACAGAATTTCCTATTCATATAAATGGAGCTGTGGTTTTAAATGCACCTATAAACAATTACTAGGAAAGCCCCGCCAGTCACCTTGCAAAGGAACAAAAAACTGGAATGGGTAAGTAGCATCAAAATGATGACAAGCAATGATGACAAGCAATAATGTACGCATACCCCTCTGGCACTTAAACAGTTAATTTTTGCCATTTTATTTTGACTCACTTGGAAGCTGTGCGGACATTGACATCCAAATCCCCTTTAAAGATGAACTGTCCAGGGTTCCATGCAAACTTAAGCCGGTTCCATTCCCAGTGCATATTCTCTGTTGTGTTATATGGGTCCTACAAGATGGACATACAATTCATAGCAGAAAAACATAGTTACAATTCTGTTATTACCTTAATCCTTTTGAATACCAGAGGGGTACGCAACCCATTGCTCTGCGTCCCCCATCTGGCACTGAAAGGGTTAAGGGCTAGATTTCAAACTCATTAAATCTGGCATGTGTCTAAGGATGCCAATCTTTAGAGGGTGCCACATTGCTACAGATAAAAGATCAAATGTAGCCACTTTTTTAACCCATCACAGGGTTATGGACCAGTGTAGATCAGGGGTAGCCAAACCTTGTCCTCGAGCACTACTGAACAATGCAGGTTTTCAGGATAACCCAGCCAATGAAAGGGTTGCTCAATCGGTGGCTCAGTCACTATAGGGCACTAATAAGCTCTTATCTGAAGTACTATATACAATTTTGGAGACCACCTCTCCAGAAGGACATTCATAAATTGGAGGCAGTTCAATGAAGAGCCAATGGAATTCAGAACTTACCAGGATAGACTAAAGGACCTTAGAGAATGGGGTGATAAGATAGAAACCTTTAAATATATTATATGATTTAATGATGTTCGGAAATATGCATTTTTCAGAAAAAGAGGAATACTAGAACAAGAATAAATTATCTAAAGTCACAGGGTGGAAGACTCGGAAGTGTGTACTTACACTAAGGGAAGGGTAACAGAGTCATGGATTACCAGCCGAAAAGGTATGGGCTACTACAATAAGGGAACTCAAAAATGCCTGGGATAGACACAAGTCTATTCTGAGAATTCTACAAGAGTGTGCATTTTAATTAGAAAATAGGAGAGTAGATAAGCCAATTGGTTATTGGTTATAAAATATGTTTCACTTTAATTAATCCACATTTTCTCAAACAGGGGTATGATGATAATATGTACTGTTGGTAGCTCTTGAGGACCAGGGTTGGCACTCCCTGGTCTAGACTCATAGTGATGAATTCTGCTGTTTTTCATTCCACAGAAACACAGGACCAAAGGTATAACACACACACACACACACACACACACACACACACACACACACACACACACTTTGTTGGACATTAATGGATGGCTGATAGCCTGCTGTGGATTATGGGAGTTGAAGTCCAACAACAGCTAGATGGCACATTTGTTCCCACCCATGGTCTGTTCTGTCTCTTCCTCCACCAGTAAACAGCATGCCTCACTTTGATCGTATCTTCTCCTCTAAAAGATTACCTCTGTTGCCAGTTGATGCAGATTAGCCTGTTCAATGTCCATGCTGAAGTGCCCATGTAAAAGCAGTCGACTCTTATCCCACCATGGCAAGGGGGCACTGGGGTCCAATGATGGCTTGGTAAGGAGGTCAACATACTGCCCTACTAACGTCCAGGCTGGATCCCAACACGGGCCCCACACAATGGTATACAACTGAATCTCGGCTGCAACAGAAAAAACAAATAGAACAATCTTACATCAGTGCCGGAAAGAAAGTCATGGCAATTGTCAGTCCACTGCACGATGAAGGCCTCCTCAGCAAGCTGAGGGTTATGCACCATAATCTGCCATGCTGGTCCAGTGATGATTGGCAGATATTTGAACCTGATTGGGACTAGATCCTGTGACCTTGAGGTCTGATCAGGTTCTCCAGAGCTGGTGCATTGTGTATGTGTAACAGGGGGAGCTTTTTTGTATAAAGTGTCATAAATGAACGTGTATAAAATGTGACTCATATTGATAGACACAGAGTATTTGATTCCAAGTGCAAACCAGTTTATGGGCTGCAGAAGAAATCCTCCTCCCATGTCTGGGGAATAAAGGTCCACACACACCAAAGGAAAAAAAATATTGTTCTATTGTATAGCCATTTGAGAATTGTTGCCTGATCATGGGTGACAGATTTCCCCTGCTACATATACACCAGGCTGAGGCTGGAAGCATTTAAAAGGTGTCCTTTAAAGAGAGTATTAATTAAAAAAGTGTACCCTACTGCACATTTATTGTTGTTTTTTTTCCTTTATTGGATGGATTCTTCTGTATCTGAGGAAGCAGCTGGTGATCAACCAATATCTCTGTAGAGGAAGTGTGAATATCTTCCAAAAGTTTTCACTGCTGTTTGCACAGAGAGAAGACAACAGTAAACATGAGTGAGGGTTTTCTATCCCTTGAGTGAAAATGATTTTGCTGACAATATTACCCTATAGGTGATCCAACTGTGTGTTTAGTAGACACCAATGTGACACTCAAGGGTTAAAAAAGGAAAAGAAAAAATGAGGTGAAATAACTTTGAATGCCAAATCTCCCAGAAGTGGCATAACACTTTATTTACTCAGCTGGAAAATATAACGAATATTCTTAATTTATAAAAGTTTACTGCTCCTTCAAGAGCTATGGATACCAAAGTATCATAATGAGAGACACTCATGGCATAAAGCACAGGTCTCAAGCTGCATTCCAATAGGTCCAAGATGGTAGCATTTTCGGGACACCCCAGATATTGGTGTAAAGCAGGAATGTCCACGTTTTTTCATTTGTGGGTCACATGATCAGAATGCAATAAGTGCAAAGCCCGCAACTTTTTAAAATTGATAATGATAATAGGATTTTAGTCTTACCTGTTAAATCCTTTTCTCTTAGTCCATACAGGTCACTGGTAACTTTGGGTAGGTGATCAGCCCCTTTAATAGGCAGGAAAAATTCTGAGAAGTGACTGCTGGGTGGAGCCTACCTCCTCTCCTTAGCTTGCAGCTAACCAATCCCCAACCAGCAAGATTTGCAGACTAATTATTGACTAGGAAGTAAGAAGGTAAAGGAAGACTCTTGTGAGCATGAACCCGAAAGGAACCCCACGTTCTGCCGCAGGAGAGCCAAGCATGGTCCCTTGACAGGGTGGGAGACCAGTAACCTGTATGGACTAAGAGATAAGGATTTAACAGGCAAGACTAAAATCCTCTTTTCTCTGTCATCCAATACAGGTTACTGGTAACTCTGGGATGTCCAACCATTAAGTTCCCCAGGGCGGGAAGAAAGGCAAGGACCAGGCATAGGCCCCCAAAGTCATCAGAGCACCAATGAAACCTATAGATCATGAATAGCTCAACACCAACTGCAAAGAGTCAACGGACATTGAACAGGGGTAAAAATAAACCCCATAAACTGTTGCACAGCACACTGAACTAGAGCCAACAGGGCTCAAAAGTGAAAGTGTACTAAGACACTAAAGAGATCCTAGACAGGCAAAGCTGCCTCCAGGATCTTCCTCCCAAAACTGGCATCAGCCGATGCCAGCACATCCACACGATATTTTTAGAAAAGGGTGTGCACAGCTGACCAAGTGGCCGCCTTGCACAACTGATCAGCTGAGGCCTGGTTCTTGTAGGCCCAAGAAGCCCCAATAAAATGAGCCGTGACCCTGAAGGGAACAGGCTTTTTCCGAAGATCGTAAACCTTACGAATCGTGGACTTGATCCAAGAAGCAATGGTAACCTTGGAAGCAGGCTTCCCTGCCCTAGGACCCTCAGGAATGACAAAACATGTCAGAACAGAACTTAGGACAACGCACAACATGCAACAGAAGAAGATCCCTCTCTTTGTCAGAAGCAGGGTTAGGACTCGGACACAAACTTCAGGAGAAACTCTTGTGAGGTGCGAAACACCGCCTTGTCCTTGTGAAAAACCAGGAAGAGTGGTTTACAAGACAGAGCATGCAGCTCCGCAACTCGGTGAACAGAAACAATCGCCAGGAGAAAGCCCACCTTCCACATCAGCAGACATAGAAACATAGTAATTTAGGTTGAAAAAAGACTTGCGTCCATCTAGTTCAACCCTTTTCCTATTCCTGTTTGCCATCGTTGATCCAAAAGAAGGCAAAAAAATCCCTCGATATAGCAATTTCAAATTCTGCCTTGAATGGGGGGAAAAAAATTCCTTCTTGATTCCAAATGGCAATCAGATTTTTCCCTGGATCAACAAGCCCTAACTAAATATTAATCCCAATACTAACGTACATAGCCCTCTAGGTTATGCTCTTTTAAATAAGTATCCAGGCCCCTTTTAAAAGCATCTAATGTATTTGATAGCACCACCTCCTCAGGCAGTGAATTCCATACCTTTATTGTCCTTACTGTAAAGAAACCCTTCCACTGTAAAGAAACCCTTCCGCTGTTGTAGATTAAATCTCCTTTCCTCAAGTCTAAGCGGGTGACCCCTTGTCCTATGCACTGTTCTGTTAATGAACAGGTCTTTGGAGAGCCCTTTGTATGGGCCCTGAACATATTTATATAGTGTTATCATATCCCCTCTAAGACGCCGTTTCTCTAGTGTGTACAAGTTTAACTTTTCTAGCCTTTCGTCATAGCTAAAACTTTCCATTCCCCTTACTAGTTTTGCAGCCCTCCTCTGCACTCTTTCCAGTTCCATAACGTCCTTTTTCAGAAAGGGTGCCCAGAATTGAACAGCATATTCTAGGTGGGGTCTTACCATGGACCTGTAAAGAGGCATAATAATATCTTCCTCCCTTGAGTCAATACCCCTTTTAATACATGCCAATATCTCATTGGCCTTTGCAGCTGCCAGCTAGCACTGCATGCTACTGCCAAGTCTATTGTCTACCATAACTCCCAAATCATTTTCATTTGTAGATTTCCCCAGAGAAACACCATTTAAACTGTATGTTGCATTTTTATTATTATACCCAAAATGCATAACTTTACACTTGTCTATATTGAATCTCATTTGACATTTGCCTGCCCAGTTACTCAATTTGCCCAAATCCTCTTGTAATGAAGACACATCCAGTTCAGACTTTATTACCTTACTTAATTTTTTGTCATCGGCAAACACTGATACATGGCTCCCTATGCCCTCTGGGAGGTCATTAATAAACAAATTAAAAAGAAGAGGACCCAGGACAGATCCCTGAGGTATTCCACTTATCACGTTTATCCAACTGGAGAACTTGCCATTTATTACCACTCTTTGCATTCTATCTTTCAGACATAGAGGAATGGTAAAAGACTCAAAGGGAGGATGCTGGAGTACTCCCAAGACCAGGTTAAGAACCCACTGAGGAGCAGGGGACATAGACACCAGACGGGTATGAGCAACCCCCTGGAAGAAAACCTTGACATCAGGAATGATAGCAAGATGCCTCTGAAAAAAGACAGAGAGCGCAGAAGTCTGAACCTTGAGAGAACTCAGACTGAGACCCTTATCCACACCATCCTGGTGGAAGGAAAGAACTGTAGGAAGGTCAAAATCCTGAGACACTTCTTTGTCAGCACACCAAGCCAGGAAGGTAGACCAAACACAATGGTAGGCCTTAGATGAAACAAGCTTGCGGGCACAAAGCATAGTAGCCACCACACCAGAAGAAAATCCTTTCTTCTTCAAAATTGAGGATTCAAGCTCCATGCCATCAAAGCCAGACGATGAACGTCTTCTTTCTAGAGGTAACCCTGTAGAAGAAGATCTGGACGGGGAGGAAGTCAAAGAGGTTTCACCACTGAGAGGTCCAGAAGCTCCGGAAACCAAGCTTGCTATGGCCAGTACGGAGCAATCAGAATGACTGGGCAGCACTCCAGTCGCAGCTTCTGAAGAACTCTGTTCAACAGAGGAACAGGAGGGAAGATGTAAGCCAGAGGAAACGTCCGCGGGATCGATAAGGCATCCACTGCCAGAGCCATGGGATCCACCCAGCGAGAGCAGAAGGTTGGAACCTTCCTGTTGTGTCTGGTTGCCATCAGGTCGATGCATGGCAGACCCCACAGCTGGATGATGGGGTTGAACACCTCTGGATGCAGCTCCCACTCTCCGCTGTCCACTGTGTGCTGACTAAAAGTCTGCCAGAACGTGGTCTACGACAGGAGAATCAACTGTGGAAATGGCAGGGACATCCTCCTCTGCCAATGATAAAATAGCCTTGACCTCTAGCCAAGCAGCGAGACTTCTTGTGCTGCCCTGCTTGGTGATGTAGGCTACCGCTGTGGTATTGTCCAACTGCACCCTTACCGGGCAATCCACCAGTTGTCGTGTCCAGTGATGTAGTGCATGAAATATCGCCTGAAGCTCCAAGACATTGATGGGAAGGAGAGATTCTTCCTGAGACCACTTGCTCTGAACACTCAAGTACCCCAGCACCGCTCCCAATCTGGAGAGGCTGGCATCTGTCGTCACCGTAGTCGAAAAGGGCACCAGGAAGGGTCTGCCTTTCAGGAGATTGTTCAGGTTGAGCCACCACGAGAGACTCTGTTCCACTTTAAGATTGAGAGACAGGGGTCCTTCCAGGAGATCTGGACGGCCCTTGCAGGCCAGGATCAGAAACCTCTGAACTTCCTCACCAAGGAGGACAACTTCTTGGCTGGAACCGGATCCTGAGACAGGATAGCTTGGACCTTCAGTGCTATCTGATGAGCCACTTCGTCTGTCGGAAACACCATACCCCTCTGTGTGTCAAAGAGGAGGCCCAGAAAGACCATCTTCTGAGAACAAACAATGCCTGACTTGTCCAAGTTGATGATCCACCCGTGATGGGAGACAGCATGAATGCAGTCCTGCACCTGCTGGTGACAAGGCCTTCAGGAGGAGGTTGTCCATATATGGAGTCACCCTGATGCTGTTCTGATGTAGGACGGTGATCAAGGCTCCCAGGACACTGTTGAAGACTTGAGGAGCCGTAGTCAGGCCAAAGGGGAGGGCAGAGAACTGGAAGTGCCCTCTGTCGCAGGCAAAGCTGAGATACTGCCGACTCTCTGGATGAATGGTGATGTGCAGATAGGCATCTTGAAGATCCAGAGAGGCCAGAAATTCCCCAGGAGACAAAGCTGCTATCACTGAGCGCTGAGACTCCTGGAGGTACTGGTACCTGACCACAAAGCAATTGAGGTCCTTCAGATCCAAAATGGGACGACAGACCCCATTCTGTTTGGAAGCCACAAAGAGGTTGGAGTAGAATCCCAAGCCCCTCTCCTGAGGGGGAACTGGCTCCAGGACCACCTTGTCCAGAAGGGCCTGTATAGCTTCCTCGAAAAGGCGTCTCTTTTCTGCTCCCAAGGGAGAACGAGAAACAAAGGTCCTTGGAGGAGGAAGAGAGGTGAAGGGAATCCTGTGTCCCAAGGCCACCACCTGTTAAACCCATGGGTCCACCACAGAGGCCTGCCAAGCTGAGAGGTAGTGGCGTAGGCGGCCACCCACCTACGGGTGGGGACCCGGGTTCAGTGAGTCATGCAGTAGAAGGTTTGGAAGCTTTGGGCTTCATGGAGGACTTGGATCTCCATTGCTGCTTAGGATTGGATGAGGAGTGCGGAGCCTGAGCGACTGTGTGGGTCACTTGGCACAAGTCTGCTTGAAAGGAACGAAAAAGCCAATTCATTTTAACAGGTTCCTTCTTCCTTAGGACCACTTGCAGGTGAGAACTTTTCCCTCCAGTGGCCTCGTTGATGAGAACCTTAAGTTCAGGCGCGAACAGGGAAGAACCCAGAAAAGGCAAAGACAGGAGAACCTTCTTAGAGGCTGTGTCAGCTGACCAGATCTTAAGTCAGAAAGCCTGTCTGGCTATCACAGACATGGTAGATGCCCTGGCTACCATACATACAGCATCAAACAAGGCAGCAGAGACATAATGCTGAGCCTCAGCAATGTTGGTGAGAAGATGCAACATGTCAGAAGTAGGGTCTCCCTGACGGGCATCAGAATTGAGCTGTTCAGTCCAAACAGCCACAGCCCTATTTACCCATGCAGCAGCAAAGGTAGGGTGAAGGGCAGAGCCCGCAGTCGCAAAAATAGCCTTGAGAGAAGTCTCAAGCTTCTTGTCAGTCCAGTCTTTAAGAGCAGAGGTGTCAGCCACTGGCAAGGCAGTTGATTTAGAAAGCCTGGAAACTGGGGCATCCACTTTAGGGGGATGAACCCACTGAGTATGGGCCGTTTCAGAAAACGGATAAAGTTTAGCAAACTTTTCTGACACAGATGGTTTCTTGACTGGAGATTTCCACTCCTCTGACACCAAGCGGTCAAGGGTGGGATTAGGTGGAAAGCAGGCATGGGGCCTAGCAGGCTCCTGGAAAACATCAGAGGGGTCAGAAGACGCCTTCTGCACCAAGGGAATGTTCAGGGTGGACAACACAGCCCTGATCAGGCCCTCAGCCGAGGGAATTGGGTCTGCCTTGAAGGGGTCCCCAAAAAACTGTGATGAAGGAACAGCTGAACAGTCATCAACATCAGAGTGCACCAATAATTTCTCCTCAGAGGAATCAAACACGTCAGGTACACCCGGAGGTTTAAGCAGGGAAGATCTGATAGGGACTGGGGTCTGCAACAACTTGAAGACCCCCTGTAAAGTGGATGGAAGGTGTTGTAAGGTGGTCCCTTGTAGTAGCTTTAAACTCTTGTATCCATATTGGCTCTAGTGCATGGCCGGAGCCACAGCAGGGGATTCAGGGGCAACAGCGCATGCTGGGCAAACATGACCTGAATATTCTCTAAGTAACCCAGATTGACATGAGGAGCAATGAGCAATGGGGGACAAAGACACCCCAGTATCTTTAGTCTTAGGTTTAGCTCCAAGGTCTAACGGAGTAGACACTCTCAAAATGGTCAAAGTATCAAAACACCCACAATAAAGCATGTATGATAATTAATGCACCCCAGAAGCACTAAATTAAGACTTATCTGGTAGGCATAGGGTTAAGCTGCGGAGGAGAGAAGGAGAGTCCATGCCCTGCGTAGGACACTCGATCTGTGAATACACAAAATGGCTGCTGTAACGGGAGCCAATCGGAAACAAGTGCGCGAAGCGGGAGCTTATGTGAAATGTAGTTTCGCTAACAGAGTACCCCAACAGTGCACAAAGCCCCCAACATTCCCCAGAACTTGAACGGGTGACAGAGTAAAGGAAAACCAAGTATATGAGCCATCTCTGACCATGCTATCTGGAGCGGTTGCAGAGATACATCCCACAGAAGTGAATGGAGCAGAGACATCTATACCGTAAACGAGCGCCTTAAGGGCGCGGAACATAAAGTTAGCTAGGTGAATCCCAAACGTGAAAACACTCAAACACTAAACCCAAGAGGGAAAGTGCCCCAAAACCCCCCAAAAAGTGTGAACCAGCAACAAAAGGGTTACGTTACCACAGAAACTTGCTCCAAACACCTCACAGACATACAGAATAAACCCAATGAATGCATGAGTATGAAATAGGAACTTCAAATGAGACCTCTGTGCGAAGGGGAAGCATGGGACATGTGGACCTCACCACTCAAAGGGTGCTCACCTTTTTCAGCAGGTCTTCTGATTACCATATATCAAGAAGAAGACTTAGTGGGCAACTCCTGGGGAAAGAAATTGCAGCCAAGATTTTCCCAACAGGGCTTAGGTCCACAAAATCACCTGGTAAACTGAGCTATCCACATTTGGGTGATGGGAATTGTCAGTGATGGTAATCTGGCTAATGGTGGTATCCCTTATCTAACAGAAAAATAATAAAAAAGCTAAAACTATAGCAGAACTGTTCTCTTGTTTGTGTCTTGACCAAGGAACAAATCGTACTGGTTGGGGATTGGCTAGCTGCAAGCTAAGGAGAGGAGGTAGGCTCTACCCAGCAGTCACTTCTCAGAATTGTTCCTGCCTATTAAAGGGGCTGATCGCCTACCCAAAGTTACCAGTAACCTCTATTGGACGAAAGAGAAAGTAAATTATAGCCATTCAGTTAATAGAACTATCAATAATATATTTAACAGACATCTATTCTTGAACTGCATGGTACTGTCAAGCAGGGAATTGTTACTGGCCTATTAATTCTTGCAAGCTAGATAATTAGGTATAAAAAACATTTTAAATCTCAGGTGGGCCGCATTTGGCCCACATGCTGCACGTTGGACACCCCTGGTGTAAAGGAAGGTGAGAGGATCAGTTTCTCTTTTTTTTATCCCCCCCTTAACCACTTGGATGCAAGAGAAGCAACTTGTTGATGACCTCTCTAGCATCGAAATAGTTAAACTGCCCTGCTACCTGTTGAAGGTACCTTTACCCCATGGTCTCTATACTGCAATTACACACACACAGCACAATGCAGTTACACAACAATTGTTTTATATATTGAACATAACAGTAGGTAATTAAAAACGTACAGTGGAAGTCATGGAAGAACTTAAGAGGGGGCATGTTCCTCTCCACAGTTGAATCTCCCCAGGGAGCTCCCAATCTTATAACTTGCTTCCTGCGTGCACTAGCCTGACCGCTCTGTTCAGTCCCCAGGAGTCTCCCAGAGAGGTGCCAGTCCCGGATTTCAAACAGATAGCGTGGATAATCCCGTATTCTTACTGAGGTTCAAGAAGAAAAAAAAAGGTAAAGTAGCAAACTTTCCCAATAAACTGCTTTCCCAAGATCTGTATTTTAGTTGCACAGATATTGCAATGAAACTTCTACTGCATAATGCACCAGTTTTATCTAATCCAACATCCCTGTCCCACTTAAACGATTTCTTTTGTGATTTTTAATCCAAATGATAGAATTATAATTACTGTGGACACTAAATCCTAATAACCCCTTTGAAATTTTTCCTTAGTTCAAGAGAAGTCTTGAAAATCACGTCCATAGAGGCAGTCCCTATCAGGCGCATAGGACGCACACTCTGCACATGGTAATCTTAACACTGTGCAATGTGATGTTTACCACTCTGGTCCTTAAAAAGATAGTAATGTTTCACAATAAAAGCAGCTCCAATGATTCTCCATAGTATTTTGTCCATGGAGAGTGTTAATTCAATACTGTCAGAGTTGTAGTTCAATAGTAATTGAATGATAAAATACTCCCCCTCTCTTTTTTACTGATGTAACACTGCTTACCTCAGAGCAGCAAGGGGGGCAGTGTTTTCCTTATGCTCACAGTATGAAGATCGTCACTTGCTGAGATCTGTCTGGTCCCAGGACCAGATTCCACACATGAGGGGATGTGGCTTACACTAGGTAAAAGGGGCGGGAGGTGGGGGGACACTTGCTCATTCAATTACTATTCAAATACAACACTGCCACTATTGAAATAATACGCTCCATGGCCAAAATACTATAAAGATTAATTGGAGCTGCTGTTTTTGTGAAACATTACTATCACTTTAAATAGTTAAGCTGTCTCATGCACACTGCCTGCCTCAGTTTGAAAAAACTGCCATCAACTTTCATGTCCTCCTCCATGAACGTAACATCCAAGACTGATTGAAGAGGTTATTTCTTGAACAAAAGGTACAAATTCAAATTTCATGGGACCATTCAGATTTTCTGGCCATAGTAAAGCAAGTGGGTGATTATTAGTTGGCATTGCTTTCCCTTTAATCAAAATATTATTGGAGGACAATTAAGTATTTCTGAATTTATGCTCATGCTAACCATTTTCTCTCCTTCCCAATGTTAACCCTTTGAGTGCGAGATTGGTATCCAATGCATTGCAAAGCAATGGATTGGATACCTCTCTGGCACTCAAAGGGGTAAAGGGGAACTACCACCCCGCAAAAACTTCATCCTATTTAAGTCTTCATCTGGCGACTAGCTGCTTAGTAGCGCTAGTCGCCAGAAATATTACCTGGTTTCAAAGATTTTCTACTTTTTCGGAGGCTGACAGTAGCAGGAAGCACGGACATCTTGCCATAGTGACATCTGTGCGCCTGCGCTGTCAGTCCCCTTTGGAGCAATTCTGGGGCAAAGCAAATGCATAGGGGAGAAATTCAAATTCCCCCAGTTTTAAATGGGGTTTTTAACCCCTTGAATGCTATAGTGGCCTCCAAGTCTTCACAATTCCTTGGACAGATTCCTAGCAATCAAGGGGTTTAACCCGTTGAGTGCCAGAGGGGTATGCAACGCATTGCAAAGAACATTGAGAATTTGGGGAATTGCCATTTGCCCCAAAGGTGCAGTTAGTTTGCTCCAGAACTGCACCTCTTTAGATTCCTGAATATGGATGGTTCTTTGACAGAAGGGAATTAGGTGGCAAACATCAACTGGCATATATAACAAGACAAAAGTGTATTAGCCTGGGGTACACCGACTGCACTACTGGGGAAAAATACACCTTCCTAAACATTTAAAGGGATAGTAACACACACACAGTTAATCCATAATTAGAGACTGCACCAGGCAATCACAGGTCTTATAAAAAATGAAGATAATTTATTGTCAACGTTTTGACCAGTCTCAGCTGGTCTTCATCAGGACAAGGTGCAAGTGACAGGTTTCTTCATTAAATACCCTAACCCATGAAGAACTCCGAAATTGGCTCTCAGAAGTTGATCTGACATCACCTGAGTGGGCGTGTAGTCGGAGCGATAAAACACCCCTTGATCAAAAAAGCTAAATTAAAAAGTAACCAACAATGCTGCCAAGCTAGCGAATGCTATACAGGATCCTGTGAGATAATCTATTGATATTGAACAACTTACATTAAAAGAGATCTCTAAAATCATTGTGAGAGTCAGTGCAACTACTTGGGGCTGCATGCAGTATGAGCTGAACGGAGATAATGCACCATATTGTCTGTTTGTGAGCACATATCATAGACAACGCGTCCCAGATCACCGGCGCAATGCAGAGCACGGTGAGAACGTTAGGGATAACATAAATGTGAAGCCCTTTTGAGTTGCTACCAACGGTTGCTTATGATAAAATAACAATGTTAAAGTTGATGTAATATCAATAAGTAAGTCTAGATGCTGGGTTCAAAGTCTAAATCTCTGACGGATCAATATAAGGAATTTACAGAACAAAGTAAATTGTACAAGGGATGAAAGTAACACTGTATGCTCACAAAAGAGAGAGTCCCATCAACAAAGTATTTAGGAAAGTTTCATTGATCCAAGTATATGTGTCACAATGTATCAACTCCTAAATTCAATAGTTCCATCTGATTTAGAATGGTAACGGTGGTAATAGTGTGTCCACAGGATACCAAGAGTGAAAAAAGTAAATGAGAAAATAAATGGGTCCCAGTGAGATCCATTGGTGTGTACCTGGCTGTGGGTAAAGGATGGGTTAAACATGATTAAATAAAAGTGATAACTGGTCTTAAAAAAACAAAGAGGCTCTAGAAATCTTGCATGGTACTTGAGAGTATGATAGTGTGTATAGTCTCGTCCCCCAGATCTATTTCTACTGGGGAAACCATAGATTACATAAGGGGATAACATGCCGTATAAGGTCTGATTAACAGAGGGGTTCCTGTGCTGTAGCTGACCAAAAGTTATCTCAGTTTGGCATAACTGGGGGGGGGTATGGAAAAAAGCACTGGCCATTTGCCGATAACGTGCTTGACCTGTCCTTCATGTAACCCTGTATGTGGTACTGTCTTGGTGGCTAAATTATGAAAATTGGATGTGGTCAGATACAAACAGAGGGATGGATTGGCCATCATCCTTAGTAAAAGGATGTAAAGCTCCAAACTTCGTTGAGTCCATGAGGTTCAACGGTATTTAGCCTATTTATTCATCTCGCTTCCACCTGTAGAAGGAGAGCGATACGGTTGCTCCCATGTTTGAGTGGTGGCACATGATCGATGATCATAGATCGTAATGCAGATAAATTATGTTGTTGCTCAACAAAATGCCTTGGTACTGCCAGGTCAGATTTTCTGTTTTGCAACGCTGCTCGGATAGATGATCTGTGGTTGGCCATGCGTTCCTTAAAAGTGGTTGTGGTTTTACCCACATAATATAGGCCACAGGGGCAAATATACACCACATACTCTGAGGTGGAAGTTACCCTGTGCTTGATTTTGATAGATTCATTAGTGTGTTGATGTTTGAACACTTGACCAGTAAGCACTGTGTTACATTTTAGGCAATTAGCACATTTATAGCATCCTAATTTAGGCGGTTTAGAAGCCAGCCAGCTAATAGTCTTAGTGGGCGGCGTGCGATCAGGTAACATAAGGATGTCCCTTAGTGTCTTCCCTCTATGGTAAGCAATCATTGGTGATGTCATATTAACAAAAGGTAATGTAGAGTCGGTGTAGATTAAATTCCAATGTTTGTGCAGATTATTCCTTAATGTATTTGCAGTGCGTGCAAAATTCATAACAAATGTCATTCTGTGTTCTTTGGGTTCGGTTGTATGTGATTGTAGAAGACAGCCTTGTGTGTGTGTTTGCTGGCACGTTCTAGTTCTCTGTAAAGTAGGTTGGGTTTATAGCCTCATGCCAGAAATCGTTGGTGCATCATTTCAAGTTGTACAGTCCTGTGTCTGAGGATGTGTTGTTTCTTATCACTCTCAGGAACTGCAAATATGGAACACCTCTTATTTATGTTTTAGGGTGGCAGCTGGAAGTGTGTAGTATAGTATTTCTGTCTGTAGGTTTCTGGTATAAAGTGGTGCTTAGTGAGTTACTGGTTTTGATAATGGTGAGATCAAGAAAGTTAACAGTATTGGTGTAAAAAGTGAGTTTAAAGCGTATGGTAGATGGTAAGGCATTCAGGCCACTGAATCAATCAATGAGCTCCAATGTGCTTCCAACCCAGATTAGGAAAACATCTTCAGTGTAAAGTTTGTAAAAGATTATGGTTTGATGTGTTAGATGGTGAGTTTCATATTCATGCATATACAAGTTTGTGTATGTGGGAGCTACTTTGGACCCCATTGATGTGCCTGCAATCTGGAGATAAAAAGTGTTTTCAAAAAGGAAGAAATTCTTAGTTACGGTGAGGTTAAGTAATTCACATAGAAATTCAGTAGGAAAGGTGAGTAAATCTGGGGATTCAATGATGGCTTTACGTACAGCCCTCGCATCGTCACCATGATGGTGTAAAGTCTGTCAACGTCCATTGTCACAAGAATGTCTGACTCCCCAAGGTTAGAAAGGGCTAAGATGAGCTGTAGAAAATGTGTGGTGTCCCTTAGGTAAGAGGATATATTCTGTACAATTGGTTGTAATAGAGTATCCAAAAAGGTGGCAATGGGCTGTAAAAGTGAACCCCTGGCAGAAATTAGGATTATCTTTAGACTACACGGCCACTCGGGTGACGTCAGAGCGACTTCTGAGCTCCAACTTCGGCGTTCTTCACGGGTTAGGGTATTTAATGATGAAACCAGTTACTTGCACCTTGTCCTGATGAAGACCAGCTGAGACTGGTCAAAACATTGACTTCTTAATAAATTATCTTCATTTTTATAAGACCTGTGAGTGCCTGATGCCTTCTCTAGTTATTATACACATATATACACTAGTTTTAAAGCCTGTGTACACAGGCCAACACTGGCAGTGCTGCAGTCATGCGCAGTACTGACTGCCCGAACGTGCCGTTGCTGATACTGAGCGGGGTGCTCCAAATTCAGACCATGGCTCTCTCTGCGTACCTTCCTGGGACCAAGCGGTCCCAGGAAGGTGCGCAGAGAGGACTCCAGTCTGAATTCAGAGCGCCCCACTCCGTATCAGCCGTGGAGCAGGCAGTCTCTACTGTGCATGAGTGCAGCGCACACAGCCGGCTCTACTGCGCATGACTGCTTCTGACAAACATCCTAGAGAGTTATAATATAGGATATACATTTTTTTTCCCTAGGGTTCAGAAGTATTTTATTCAAAAGTTAATTCAACTCAAACTTGACTTTTTTTAGGTGCAATATCTCAATGGCCTAAAACCGTACAGTGGCGCTCTTGCTACACCATCCTATGGTCAGCTCTGGTAAGTTGACCATAAATCTCATAAATAATTTATGAGCTATTGATTCTTTTATTACCGGAAAGCTACATCTCTCACTCCAGCTCTGTATGCTGATTAAATAGATGGTTATTCTTAATATCTAATAAAATTATAGGGTTTATCCTCCTGAATAAAACACACACCAACACATCACATTTTCCTCTCTAAGAGGATAGGTCAAGTCTTACCATAGAAGGTTTTCAGAGAGCACTTCATCATACGACACCACTGGATGACAAGTGGAAGCCCCTCAGAGGGCAGAGGGCTGATACTATCAATATTCCTCATGTTCTCAAGTACCTTCTCTGGCCCATGCAAGGACTCATCAGCCAAAGCCATTATCTCAAGGTCAGACATAGTCCAGGTTAGCAGGGACTTCCTCATTGGAGTGTTACTGTAGAGGCGCCTAGAACGCTGGATGTAGATCTCAATGTTCTTCTTCTCCAGAGAAGAGTACAGCTCTTCAATCTTACGTGCAGGGAGCAACTCACCATGTTGCTTGCGTAAGGCAGCTACTTTATCATCAAGCAGCCTCAGCCTCTTAGCACTCTCCTTGCTCTCATCTTTCATAAGTTCATAATTATCTCTCAACTTCACCTCAAAGACATCATCCAAGAAGGCAAAAGAGAACTGTTTGACCCTCAGCACCAGATCTGGTGGGAGAGACTCGGGTCCATCTTTTCTAGAGAGGTGAAGTCCCTTCAACCACTTCTGCACCCCAATGGCTTGGTCAAGAATGCAGGAAAAGTCATAGCGGTGCGGAAACTCCATGGAAACACTGCTAAGACACACGACCCATGCTTTATTTCTCTCTGTGCTTAATGAGCGGAAAGGACTACGGTGCAGCAACATGTCTTCCAGTTCTAGCAGCTGTTGCGCATCCACATCCTTGAACAGGAAAATGTTGTGGCCATCTGCATTGACAATCACCTCTGGGGAATGAATTTTAAGGGAGCCCCCGTGTCGGCTCAGCAAGATCTTTTGAGCTGTGAACAGAAAGCAGTTCTCCTGAGACACAGCAGCTTGCAACCTCACAGATTTCAGATCCAGTGTTACTTGCAGGCCTCGCTGGTGGAAGCCATGCTCAGAGTCAGGACTACCTCTTTTTGAGTCCTGAGGTGATACAGCATGGTTGTCTTCACTTTTGGGTATGGGGGACTCTAAAGCCTGGCTTTCTCTGCCTAGAGTTGTGTGTAGCATATCCCTGCACTGCAGTGTGCACAATGCATGTTGATACAAGTACATGTGATCCCAGGGACTCCAGTGAAGAACCAACTCCTCCTGACACTGCACCTGCAGACATGAATATGAAAAGCAGTATTACATCTTCACATCATAAACATATGGGACTCTGAGTTATCTTAACTGTTTAAGTACTAGAGGGGTGAGCAATGCATTACAAGGGTACACTAAACAATAAATTGGTGTAACCTCATTTAATAAACACAAAGCAGGAAATGTGAAATTTGAAGTGGTTCTTAAGGTGTGAAATAGTTTTAAAGGGTTAAAAATGGAAAAGCAGGTGGAGTTGTAGAGACTAACTTTCCCTGTTCCTAAGTTCCCTGCATCCTAATGAGAGAAATTTAAAGGGGCAGTGTTTAATGAAACAATACAGAGAGTGTCAACCTTAAAATGCTCTTGGCTTTATCACTTAAAACAATTTAAGTGATTTTGAAAGAAGGCTCAAATTTACCTAAATATGGTGTTAGCCATTTCGGATTTAGAAAAGAAAACAAAAAATTATTTTTCTAGATAATGGACATTGAAGGGAAAGCGCTGGATGGAAAAGCCTATAGAAGGGAAGTTACTGGAGAGGCAGCTTCTGTACCGTATCATGGGGTGCATTTAGCTTACATAAAACAAGATGAAGTCAGATTTTATTTTAAATTATAAATGGCTAACACAACTGAGGTGATTTTCAAAGCTCTTTCAAAATGCTAATTTTAAGGGAAGAAAATTCAACAGATCCGTACTTTTATCCTCATGTTTCTTATTCACATCAGAGTTAAAGTGGAACTTTCACTTTGTATAAAGTCGCCCTCCAGTAATTAAACATATGGCGACTAGCTTCATAATATCCTATCAGATATCGGAGGTACCCGATTCTAGAATTATCCTTAATCTTCTGAGACTGGAAGACATCTTGTCTTTGAGACGTCTGTGCGCCTGTGCCGTCAGTCCCGGTCTCTTCTAGGAGGCATTGCACTGTGCAGAAAGGCACCAGAAGGGACTGACGGCACAGGCGCGCAGACGTCTCAAAGACAAGATGTCTTCCGGTCTCAGAAGATTAAGGATAACTCTAGAATCGGGTACTTCTGAGATCTAATAGAACTATTATGAAGCTAGTCGCCATATTCTTAATTATTGGAGGGCGACTTTATACTAGGTGAAAGCTCCGGTTTAACCCTTTGAGTGCCAGAGAGGTAGGGAATGTATTGCCTTGCAATGCGTTCTGTACCCCTCTGGCACTCAAAGGGTTACCTGAAGAAAGGGGCAGGAGGAAAACAACTGAATTTACTGACCCATAGGAATTCATAGATGAGTGAAAATATTAAAAAAAATACCTGAACACATTTAAGGTTTTTGGGTCCATACGTTAAAGTCAGGGAAAAGATTTAACTTTTTTTTTTTTTTTTTTTTTTTTAATTTAAATGAATTGTAACACCTTATCCCTGTGTCAACTAATAAGACTTTGTGAAAATTACTTTTCTATAAAATGCTGCTGGGTTTGTAAGCCCGTCCCCAACAGATCCTATGGACATAGAAAGGTCTTAAAGATACACATGAAGACACACCTCTAGCGCCAGTATAGTGGTATAGTAAGTCAGGGACAGAGTGGGAAAGTACAGCAGTGGTTGGGAAATATCCAGGGCTCGGCAGCAAAGCTCCATCTTATCAGTGACAGACTTCAGCAGAGACAATGCCGCCCCCTGCAGGCTCACACTGCAGCTCTCAGCACTTCCCACTGCAGTAAGCAAGTCTATCCTGAACTGGGAGGCCCCTGCAAGAAAGAGAAAGAAGAGAACCGGTGAAGGAAAGCTATGGGGAGGCTGATGTGCTAAGAGGAACTGGAGCAATTCTTGGGCAAATTAATGGCACCAATAAATGATTGAAATGGGTCTTTTAACTCTGTGAATGCTAACTGAAATCAATGGGGATTTGTGGAATTTGTATTTGTTCTTTATGGAGCAGTTGGCTTGCTCCAGAATAGCTCCAGTCAATCAGTCTCCCAGAGTCTACAATCAGGGGTTCATTGGGGGAGATTCACTAAGCAGTGATAAAGAGGTGATAATGTGGAGATGACTTCTCCAGTGATATCACTTCTCCAGTTCCTCAAGAGGGAGAGATCCTTAGTGCATAACCTCTATAGAATAACACAGGGACTGGAGAAGTGATAAACTGGAGAAGCCATCTACACTTTATCACCTCTTTGCCACTCCTTAGTGCATTATCCCCATTAGCTGCTAAAGACAAACATGCTTTCAGATGAAACAAAAACATTTAACCTTTTTTACTTTGAGGTTCATTACATATAAAAGTGTTAGTAATCTCCAAGTACAAATATGTTGCATTGTGTAGAGCTTAAAAAGTTGACTTGGATGCAAAAACACTTATCTCTCAAACCGCTATGGTTTGAAAGATACATGCATTCAAACTTTGATGTTCCCTGCTATCAGCTGTAAAGCTGTCAGCAGGAGATCTGGGTCGGCCGACAAGGAGGCTCTGCAGCAGAGCCGCAGTCGTGTTATTTAAAACAAATTACTTCACTGGAATGGTCTAAAAAGTGTGCTTGTAAACTTGGCACACTTTTTTTAGACCATTCCAGTGAAGTCATTCGTTTTAAATGACACGATTGCGGCTCTGCTGCAGAGCCTCCGTGTCGGCCGACCCGGATCTCCTGCTGACAGCTTTACAGCTGGAATTTACAGCTGACAGCAGGGAACATCAAACTTTGAATGCATGTATCTCTCAAACCATAGCAGTTTGAGAGATAAGTGTTTTTGTATCCAAGTCAACTTTTTAAGCTCTGCACAATGCAACATATTTGTAATTTGATATTACTAACACTTTAACCACTTGGATGCTAGAGAGTTATCTAACACATTACTTTGCACTATGATGAAGACCTCTCTAGAATTCCAGGCTTTAACCCTTTGAGTGACAGAGGGGTGAAGGGCCACAGAAGCAGCTATGAAACCACACACACCACATATTGGCACAAAATTGATCTCCATTCTTTTAACCATATCTGGGCCAGGGGGGTGTCCAACACACTGTGAAGCAATGCATTTCACACCACTCTGATGCTTAATGGGTTAAGAAAGCGCAACGTTCTAATAATGCCCCTTAACCTCTTGGTTGCTAAAGCAGTCTCCGCTGCATTGCTTTGAAATGTAATAACCATCACTGTAGCATTCAAGGGGTTAGTAGATAAAGCCACATCTTTCATCTGCCCCTGTTTACTTTGATAAATATATGCAGACATGTTCTGTATGAGTGATGAGCTAGCACAGAGTCTATGATAGTTGTTATTATCGTGACTTTCACCATAAACATTATTGAAATCTTTTATTCTGTTTGTATTTATGTATAGAGAGAGAGAGGGACTTTTCTGAATGTGTAAAAACAAGGGCACTCCAACTGCTGGGAGATAAATCATTCAAAAGATTTAACTTGTTTGACTTCTCTTTCATTAATTCAAAACAGTCTATAAAAGTGATTATTGGGTGGTGCACTTCATTTGTCTCTGTGGAGACCTCCTACCTACACTGCAAAGCTCTCCAAATATTAACTTGAGCGGTTATAACTTCTGAATACTAATCAGTAGTGGGGGTACCCTTTCCTTTCTCAGCAGTGGGAGTACCCTTTCCTTTCTCAGCAGTGGGAGTACCCTTTCCTTTCTCAGCAGTGGGAGTACCCTTTCTTTTTCTCAGCAGTGGGGGTACCCTTTCTTTTCTCAGCAGTGGGGGTACCCTTTCTTTTCTCAGTAGTGGGGGTACCCTTTCTTTTTCTCAGCAGTGGGGGTACCCTTTCTTTTTCTCAGCAGTGGGAGTACCCTTTCTTTTTCTCAGCAGTGGGAGTACCCTTTCTTTTCTCAGCAGTGGGGGTACCCTTTCTTTTCTCAGTACTGGGGGTACCCTTTCTTTTCTCAGTAGTGGGGGTACCCTTTCATTTTCTCAGCAGTGGGAGTACCCTTTCTTTTCTCAGCAGTGGGGGTACCCTTTATTTTCTCAGCAGTGGGGATACCCTTTATTTTCTTAGCAGTGGGGGTGCCCTTTCTTTTCTCAGTAGTGGGGGTACCCTTTCTTTTCTCAGCAGTGGGGGTACCCTTTCTTTTCTCAGTAGTGGGAGTACCCTTTCATTTTCTCAGCAGTGGGAGTACCCTTTCATTTTCTCAGCAGTGGGAGTACCCTTTCTTTTTCTCAGCAGTGGGAGTACCCTTTCTTTTCTCAGCAGTGGGGGTACCCTTTCTTTTCTCAGTACTGGGGGTACCCTTTCTTTTCTCAGTAGTGGGGGTACCCTTTCATTTTCTCAGCAGTGGGAGTACCCTTTCTTTTCTCAGCAGTGGGGGTACCCTTTATTTTCTCAGCAGTGGGGATACCCTTTATTTTCTTAGCAGTGGGGGTGCCCTTTCTTTTCTCAGTAGTGGGGGTACCCTTTCTTTTCTCAGCAGTGGGGGTACCCTTTCTTTTCTCAGTAGTGGGAGTACCCTTTCATTTTCTCAGCAGTGGGAGTACCCTTTCATTTTCTCAGCAGTGGGAGTACCCTTTCTTTTCTCAGCAGTGGGGGAACCCTTTCATTTTCTCAGCAGTGGGAGTACCCATTATTTTCTCAGCAGTGGTGGTACCCTTTCTTTTCTCAACAGTGGGGTACCCTTTCTTTTCTCAGCAGTGGGAGTACCCATTATTTTCTCAACAGTGGGGGTACCCTTTATTTTCTCAGCAGTGGGAGTACCCTTTCTTTTCTCAGTGGGAGTACACATTATTTTCTCAGCAGTGGGGGTATCCTTTATTTTCTCAGCAGTGGGAGTACCCTTTCATTTTCTCAGCAGTGGGGGTACCCTTTCTTTTCTCAGCAGTGGGAGTACCCATTATTTTCTCAGCAGTGGGAGTATGCAACATTACCAACCCCCACAAAAAAAAAAAAAAAAAATCATCATCCTCATATTCATTAAGCTAAATAAAGAGGAGTACAGCAAATGCCATTATTCCTTAGTAAACCAGCTGCATCAAATACAAATTCCTAAATTCATGTGCATTTGAATAGAGCTTTATAACACCCTGAATGCTAGCGAGGTCTCCAATGCATTGCTTCACAATGCACTTGAGACCTCTCTAGCAGTCAAGAGGTTAAAAGCCAAATTCAATATAACATGTATTTTATTTGTCCCCTATAGTGAAGTTGGTTTACTCTAGGATAACACCAGTTTGATTTTATAAACATGGGACATTGGGCTTCATGCAGGAAGTTAGAGAGTTTTAATCCAGCAACATACCAATTTCATCGTAAGTGACAAAAATTCCCAAAATACCCAACTGTACCTATTTAGCTTCCTGCATTAAGCCTCTAGTAACTCCCCTGGCTCTAGGTCACCCAAGACAGCATTGCTTTAGTTCTCACTGCAAACAATTAAAAAAAGTCTGCAAGCACATGTATCTTTACTCACCCACCAGGCTGGATAATGTAAACAAGTTCACTTCCTCCACTCGGATATTCACTGTCCAAAGGAGGGCCAGTTTGCTGCCTGGCTGTCCACATGGGGAGATGGCAGAGACTGGATCTTGTGGAGATGGCAAAGGATATTTGGGTACAGTAGGGAGAAGGCTCAGTACACGGGAGAGGCACTCTGCACAGGTATCCGAGCATTCCACCTGCAGGCCTTGCACAGTGGATTCTATGAAGAGTGTGTCCTCTTGCATGATGCCAACACCCACAGACTGGTTATATCTGCCCTGAAAACACAAACTCGTCATGGCACACACCAACAGTAACCAGAACAGACAAAACAACCAGATTAGCAGTAGCATGTGCCACTGAATACAACAGTATTGTGCATAAACACAGACAGAAGAGGCCCTTAGGGCTGTATTCAGAAAGCTTCAGAGAAGAAAATCTCACTGTTTTAAATGGAGCTTTTAACCCATTGAATGTCAGAGTGTTCTCTAGCACACACAAAATGTTCATATGACCATTTACATCTATGGGGATTTGTACCACTTTATCTTGCTGAATACGAGCCCTATTGTCTTCTGGGGTCATTTTGGAGAAAACCAACTACATTATAATAACTACACCAATAGATCTAAAGACTCTTAGACTGAATGTTAGAAAGGTCTTCAAAACATTGTGAAGCAATTGTTGGAGTCCTCTCCAGCACGCAATGGGTTAACCCACTGAGTGGCAGAGGGGTACACAACTCATTGCGTTGCATACCTCTCTGGCACTAAAACTGTTACATGACCCATATTATGAGACTAAAAATCCCAACTTTAACCCCTTAAGGACCATGGGGATGCATGATTCATTGTGAGCCTGATACACTAAGAACTGGAACAATTTTGGAGCAAATCAACAGCGACACAGGGGACAAATAAAATTCTCCAAAAACCTAGTGTCTTAAATGAAGCTTTTGAAGGCATTCAAGTGGTTAAAACCCCAATTAAGACTGTGTGAAATTGCATTTATACCCTCTAGTGCTGTTAGAGGGGAAATTCACCTGCCCCAGAATCATTCCTGTTCTCCTTGGTACATCAGCCCTAGAGTAGTTTTCTTCCTGTGTGTGTACCAAAGCCTGGAATTACATCATAATGGGCCATGAAGCTATATCAATATATTGACTGAGGTCACGGTTATTTCTGTCCAGATACTGGCTATCTGGTTTCCTGTGTCCATGACATAATCCAAAAATAGTCTTATCGATCTGAACAGGAAATGCCACATTCAGGTGATTAATACCGCATCCCCTTGTCCTTCTCACCTGTAGACTGAAGTAGTCAAGGACAAAAGCCTCTCCCCAGACATGAGTGCTTGGAGGATGCACAGCTTGCTGGATGTGCGAGTCTTTCCCCACTCGCCAGCACAGGTGGCTGATGGACAGTGTGGCCCTTTGATGTAGGGTTTCTGTGCGCAAGTGCTTGTATTCTAAAAGATGAAGAAGGAGAGGAAATGACATAGGAGTGGGCAATTTGCATCTCTAGCTGTTTTCAGACTACAACTCCCATCATCCGCTGGTCAGTAATGGCAGGCTGCATGTGATAGGAGTTGTAAAAGAACAGCAGCTTAAGGGGAGATGAGATCTGCACTCCACTTCATATGTTAGTCTATTGAGTCAATGCACTAACACAGAGGTTCTCATATTCAGTCCTTGGGACATATCAACAGTGCAGGTTTTGAGAATCTACTCATAGGAGCACAGGTAGATCAGTCATTGGATAAGTCACTGTGACAGATTTAAATGTGCTAATGAAATTCACCTGCACCTGGAGTTGGGAACTCCTGCACTAGAATCAATCACGTTAGAGAGACCTTTGTGCAGGGATGTCCATGTTCAGTCCTCAAAGGCTATCAACAGGTCCGAATTTAGATATCCCTGATTAAGCACAGTTGCGTTAATAAGTGCTGCATTAATTTTGACTGATACATCTCAGCTAGAGCAAGGAAATCCTTAAAACTAGGCTTGTCGGTAGCCCTTGAGAACAGAACTTGGCCACCCCTGAATTTGTACACATAGAAAAATAAAGGAGACTGGAGTGTTTTATCTCGTCTTTCTCTCACCTCAAAGCATAAACCCCCCTGCAATTTGCCCATCCCTGAACACTAGCCTGGTTGTGAAGCAGACTGGATGCATTTTATTCTTACCCAGTGAAACAGATGAAAATCCCACAGCAAAGGGCTGTGCCTCCCCGAGCTGGACAGACAAATTAACATTTGAGATGGAGGTGTTGAGAACCATAGGGGCCAAAATCACAGGAAGAGGTCTGCAGGGAAACAAGTCTATTAGACATGCTGAAGAAACAGGGGCACAAATAATAGCGGCCACTGATAAAGGTTAATAAATCTGGTACAAAACATTTGCATCATATGTATCAAGTAAAAAAAAATGGATTTCCTTTAATACATATGGTATGACTGTTTTGCTCCAGATTTACTTAACTTTTCCATTCATACATAATACCTGTTCGAGACAATGGGATGCCAAGGTTATGCATAAGTTGAGGACTTTCTTTACAGAAAGATTCTGAACTTATTTTATAGCATACTTTAAAGAAGCAGTAAACATATTGTAACGAAAAATATATATATATATATTGCAGGGCTTTTTCTGCTGAGTAATACAGGGGTATCACCAGAGCTGTAAAAGCATCTTTCCAGAGTTATTGCAGTTTATACTGTTATTTTTTATATTAACAATACCCTATAGTTGTCACATTTCAATTAGATAATTTGTTGCATTCTATGGAGAGGCAAGTCATTGACAAACTGATCTTTAAAGAATGTGAAAAACTGCCCAGTAACTTCCTGACAGCTGAAATTTTAGAACGCAATGAACCTGTAACTTCCTGTCTACTATTGTAATTTTTGAAAAAAAACATCTGACAGTGGTGGGAGTATCCTTGTTGTACTCAGGAGGAAAAGCCCTATAGGGTGCATGTTTTCATTAAAAAAAAAAAAAAAAAAAGTTTACTGCCCTTTAAGCTTGAGCCCTGGGACTTTAGTCCCCTTAGTCAGTAACTGACAGTGCCCCTAGATGGGGCCAGCCGTCGCCCTTAAGGGGTTAAGAGATCTGATAAATCATTTTCTAGAGAACATACTCACCGGCTGTTTTTGGTTGAGGCTTTTGGGGACTGGTGTAACTGGCGTTCCAGCGCCAGCAAGCTGAACCAATGGGAGAACTCCTGGTGGCGGTAGTGAATAATACAGGTGTTCAGAGCCACGTGGCTTGTAATATCAATAGAGGTGACCTGAAATGACAAGCCACAAGAAAGATGACATATTTAAAACAAATCTATGTAGGGCTGTTGATGCTGAGTTTAAGAGGATTTTTGTGCTTCTTACTGATAAATCCTTACCTCCTAGTCCATGGGGGGAAGAGGGACTTTGGGGTTAACATCAGTTCACTGGGAGACAGGGAACTTTAATTAAAAAAAAGTCCTCTGGAGGAGGTAGCTCACCCTCAGTACTGTGAACCTTTGCCCAACTCAGTTTATGTATGGCAAATCCAAACTAAGGCCAAAGGCTGACCGCAAGAAGAGGAGGACAGAGAAGAAGCCACCATTCCAAAGAAATCAAGAAGCAGCAGGACACCCTGCCAGAGGAGAAAAACACATAAAATTTACTTGGGAAGGATGAGTCCCCCATGGACTAAGAGAAAATAATTTATTGGCAAGTAGCACAAAGGTCCTCTTTTCTCTTTCGTCCACTAGAGACCACAAAGACATGTCAAAATGTCACCAGAGAGAAAAGAAAACTCTTCAAACTATTAAGGCAAAACTGAGCACAACCCAGAAATTCCAATCTCAACAGACATCACAACAAAGCATATTAAAATTAAAAACAGACTAAGGATCAAGTGAGAGTGTGAAAAACGGGTAAGCTGGCCCTCAGTTGAAAACTACTATCACTTTCTTTCAAAAAGTTGCACCAGCAGAGGCAAAGAAATTTACTCTGTAGTGCTTAGTGAATATGTGAAGGAAGACCACACAGCAGCCTTGCATAGCTTCTCTGACGAGGCTTGGTTCTTATATGCCCACAGTGCACAAAGGGATCTGGTGAAGTGAACCATAACTGGCTTCACATGAAAAACACATGCTTGTCAAATTGTGGGCTTAATTCAGGATAGTCTTGGATGCTGATTGACTGTGTAGTGGCCCCTCAGGAACAACAGATGCCGTGGTAGACAATGTTAGAGGGATGTCCCCACTGCTCCCTGCATGATACATTAGAGGCCATGAAACGAATCAAGGTTGCATACCAAGACAGACACGCACCCATTAAAAGAAAAATAAATAAATACAAAATCCTGGTCTCATAGAAACCAGCCCTAAGTCCAACTTGGAAGCAGGACACAAAAATTGAGTTGGATTACACAGGACAGACAGGGAGATCTCTCTTTCAGGGGATATTTTTCTTTAAAGTGCCCTGCCTTCTACAACAGTGGCAAGGTCCTTGTGTCCCCAGCAGATTAAAGAGAAATCAAGCACACTCCCAGTGCTGGGTGATCACATTTTAAATTTTATTACAGCTCAAACTCTAAGTACTAGTACCAGCTAATGTTCTATTTGTTTCCTCAACATGCCTCAATATGTTATTAATGTTTCAGATCATTAGGGTGCCTGCAGGAACTCAAGCAGCACACCCTAGATTTTATTACTATCTCTGTCACTCACCTGCACACTGGCTTTCAAGTGATTCAGACAGATGATTCTTTGTCGGCTTTGAGACAGCAGCAGTCCATCTGGAGAACAAAGACAGATTGTGGGTATTTTTGGTGTTATTTTACACATCCATTCTCTGCTCATATTACTGAAGCATTGTTTCAGATTCCCACTGCACAGCGATCAATAGGAATACGTTTTCTTTTTATCTCTAACAGGACAAAGGCCTGGATTCCATTCAAGGTGATATGGGTTATCATTGCTTTTTGTCTAGCAGATTTGTACAGTTACCACGTCTACCTCTACACCATTAAAACTATATACAAATTTAAAAAATACCTGTTTATTTGTAAGCAAGGAAGCTGCCATGTTGCTGTTTAGAATAGGAGATACCTGCCCTCACTAACACCTTCACAATGAATTTTGTGTAAGGATGTTCACACTTTTCCGTCTTTAAAGGACGGGTGATAGTCCTGCCACGTCAAAGCACTTATGATCACAGCAGGCCTCAGGGCACGCTTTAATCATGCTGGGGAGGCTCAAACTGACTGTTCCAGGAGCAGTTAGTTTCAGCCTTTCCCCATGGCTTGGTACATGTGATCGCTGCTACAACAATCACATGTGCCAGTTGAGTCAATGGCATTGCCTTGGTCAGTCTTCTGTGCCTTTCTCTTCCTCACAGTGATTGTGAGAAAGAGAAGTAGCGAATACACATCCCCACAGGGGAAATGGCCACAATGTGGGACACTTTTATTTAAGTTTTAGGTGCTGGGGGCAGAACTAGAGGTAAGGCAGGTTTGTTCACTTGATGACCTACTGCCACCTCTTTGTGTCACTGAATAAATGATTTATAGAATGTCCAAAGTATTTTTATTTGCACAGCCTAATTTAAGAACACACATACTGAATTTTATGCAAACATTAATTTGACTTTTTATTACTGTGGCGAAATGTGAAACACTTATATACACACCACATAGTCTGACCTCCTATAAGAGGGACACCAGGGAGGGAATGAGAAACCTAGGGATTTCACCTCAGAGTGACAGCACCCTCCTAAAAAGGGATATTTGGGAGGTGTGAATAACCGTTCATACCTTTTATGGAGCCCCCATTAAAAATAAGCCAGTTGAGAATACATAATGTGGCTGCTGCAACCTGTTTGGCAACTGGTGGGTTAAATCAGTGATAGCATTGACTGCTCTCTTGTAGGAGTCAGCAGTAGGCCATTTCAATTTCTTAGATATACCTTTACAAGGTAGGAGATTATAATACACTGTATATAATTTTTTTTTTTTCTGTTTAAAATACAATGATGCAATATTTTGTTTTGAAATTTGTTGCAATTTCTATGCGAAATAGGAAAGTTAGCAATATAGCAAGTATGATAGTGACTGCTACAGACACTTTCCATTTCAGATTTTCTATATAGTGAACCTGTCACTTTCCTATTTTCACTCTAAATATCTATTTCATAATTAGGCCCACTACACTGCTTATCTTTGCAAAAAATGGTTGCCAATCATAACAACTCACCAGTGATCAAGCACCTCATGAATGAAGGAGAGGGACTCCATTTTGCTTACATTTAAATGATTGGCAGTGCTCTCCCTCTGCATTATCTGCCAATCTTCACCTGTAAACCTGCTGCCTTCCCTTGAGCCACGCTTTACATGCACCTGTGTGTTGTATTGCTTAGTCCGAGCCCCAGTCACGTTGATAACTGGCACCTGTTAGACTCTACCATGTCCTGCACGGACTAGCTCTTAGAGATTAATTCAATGAAGAATGTGCTGCTTGGTAAGCAGCCAATATTGTGGGAATTGTTGGAGAATGGTGCATTGAACCACGTAAATGCACTACTTGCACAACCACCATGAGAATTCCTGAGAGGAATGGCCAGGCATAGTTAACTTACGAGTAAGGCTTGGGGAACCAACCAACACAAACACATACAAAACGGAGTCAGACATAGGGAGAAGAAACTTTGAAGAAACACTCTCCACCTGGATCAACTGCAAAATGCATTTAACCTAATGAGTGACAATCAGATGTCAAATTCATTGCACACATACATAGTACACAAAGGGTTGGAGATGAGAGGGAGAAGACCACACAAGGGGCATATCACACAAAGCGAAAAAATTATAATAGCTTTAATACAATTTTAATTAACAAAATATATATAGGTAATTTTTAAGATGTTTTAGTGTCTAAGTTGTTTCTGTTCCATGGGATCAATGTTGAAAACTGAATCTGTAATTCCTCTTATGTGCCAGGATAAACAGTGAACACTGTACCTAAATCCCAGATCAAAAAACAATGGGGAGAATGTACCACAATTATTTCACCCTAAATGGTTTTGCTGGAATCTCTATTAAAACCCTATACCTGCCCAATGTCAACTTACCAATATACTAGAAAGTGTCCAAAAATGCCACTCCAGTTAAGGTGAGGGCAATGAGGCAGTCAGTGGACATTCTGGGGCATAAATTTAGTCAACTCCATGATCTACTCTTTATTAACATGGCATAGACAACCTGGTCGCTGTTACTGGCAGGTCCCCAGTGCATGCAATAGAACTGGTGAATGGGGCTTGCGGGCTTTAAAGTCTAACTGTGGTGGAGTGTGTATTCACAAGCGCAAATATTAAAAGCAGACCAAAGGTTTGGAAGGACCAGGATCTTGAAGAACACAACCAAATGTGTTTCGCAAATTGTGTTAAACTATATCCAAAACGGCACTGGTACTTCCAAGTCTGAGTTCTGTTTTTAACGATTTGCAATAAAAATTACTTAGTCACAAAATTACTTTTTTTTTTTTTTTTTTTTTTATAAATATGGAATAGATGAGCCAGAATGGCTTTGATGATCTTCAAAAATACTGTTGGAATCGATCCATTAGCCTTGTTATGCCATTAATCTCCAACAAGTCCATGAATGGGATGAGTCTCCTTACTAGTCTAGAATATCTGCAGATTTGGAAAATAAACCTTTTGCAATCATTGCATAACTCTTGTCTTAATTGTGGCTGACTGAACAACTGATATGTACCAAGTTCAAAGTGGTCACCACTAAGTGAATTGCCATTATTTTGACTCTACCATTGAAAGCCTCCACTAAGGCTACAGCATATTTTCAGTACAGTTTTCATTTTTTATACCTTCAATTAGTAGCTCAGAGCTCATCTGAGCTAATTTGGAGCTGTCAGTAAATTTGGGCATCGGCTGCTGGTCATCTTCTCGTGTGTAGGAAAACTGCAGGAGTTTCAACGTCCAGTTTAGGTGTCTGGAGACAAGCAGAGCACTGAATGAAGATCAGAGGCACAATAACAAACCTAGATGGACTGAATTCAAAAGATGGGCAATTCCAGGGCAAACCAACTGCACTAAAGGGGACAAATAAAAAGTCTCCAAATTTTCAATTATTAACATGGGACTATTAACCCTATGAATGTTAGAGAGGCCCCTAAAGCACTGTGAAGCAATAAGTGGTAGACTTCATTAGCATGCAAGGTGTTAAAAGCACCATTTAAATTAATGGGAATTTTCAGTACAGTACAGATAGTTTGCTCCAGAACTGCACCTCTTAAGCTCATTGTTTCTAAAAACGTTTAAAGTGGTTGAAACATTCTGTTTCATGTGAAAACTCACTGGAACCCTAAAAAAGAAAAACACTTTAACCCTTTGAGTGCCAGAGGGGTACGACACACAATCCTTTGCAATGCATCCTGTACCCCTCTGGCACTTAAAGTTAACCCCTGCATGCTAGAGACCACCAAACAGCAGAGATCCATCTCTAGCACTCAAGGGGGTTAATACTGTATGAATAAAAATGTATTAGAATACTAACGCCCACTAGAAACTTAAAGGAATAGTAATATTTAAAATGTAAAAAACAAAATGTTGTAGGGTTTATCCCCCTGAGTAAAACAAGGGTACACCACTGCTGAAATGTATTTTATTCAAACATTATAACAGCTCAAGTTTCAATTTTTTAGGTGCAATAACACAGTGGCCTGAAATTGTACAGTGGCGTTGTTGCTACACCATCCAATGGACTGCTCTGGTCAATTGACCATAAACTTCCAAAGAATGGTGTAACAGTGCCACTGTACAACTTCAGGCCACTGTGATATTGCACTTACAAAATTCCTGTTTGAGCTGTAATAACTTCTGAGTAAAACATATTTCAGCAGTGGGAGTACCCTTGTTTTATTCAGAGGTATAAACACTACAATACATTTTTTTTTTTTTTTTTTTTTTACATATTACGTATTACGGTTTACTTTTAAAAGGTCGCACGCAAAAGAGCGTGCGACCAGATCTCACATTAAGTATGTCGCAAGGATTAAAATGGCGACCTGATAATCTCGCACTGTATGAAAGAGCGAGATTCTCTGGTCACGCTATCAAACGTTGCAATGTTTTGTCAAAATAAGTGACAGAGCGAGAGAGAGTGTCTGTCAGATCCAGAACTGCTCCGGAGCAACAGTTGGATCTCTGCATATCCCTGCTCTCCCACGTGGTCTGCTCTCTGAGATGGTTTAATATGAAGTAAAATGAGCCTCAGTATACTCAATAAACACTGAGTGCTCACCTCTTCTCATGCAGTTCTGCAAAATGCTTATCCAGAGTTCAAAAGGAAGAAAGGTGTTGAATCCCTGCATCGATCGCCCTGCTCTCCCACCTGGCCTGCGCTCCGAGATGGTGCTTGGGGAGGATGTGAAGCTGCAACGAGTGGCAACAAGACAACCCGTTCTGCAAGCCTTTGCCTTAAAAGTCTTCCTCTCCATGGCTGATGCCCTGATTCTGCTCCGGGCTGTAGATTAAATCTCTCTGTGTGCTCTGCTGTGTCAGTCTGCACGCAGAGAGGGAGGCCGGGCAGCTCTGGATGTGAAGGTGTTTTGCAGGGTTAATGTCCTGCAGACAGCACCTCCCCAAGCACCATCTTGGAGCGCAGGCCAGGTGGGAGAGCGGGGTGATCGATGCAGGGGTCCAACACCGTTCTCCCTTTGCTGTTCTCCCATCTGAACTCTGGATAAGCATATTGCAGAACTGCATGAGAAGAGGTGAGCATTCAATGTTTATTGGGTATACTATTGCTCATTTTACCTCATATTAAACCATCTCGGAGCGCAGACCACGTGGGAGAGCAGGGCTATGCAGGGATCTAAATGTTGCTCCGGAGCAGTGCTGGATGTGACAGACACTCTCTCTCGCTCTGTCACTTATTTTGACACTACATTGCGACGTTTCATAGCGCAACCTGAGAATCTCGCTTTTTCATGCAGATCGCCATTTTAATCTTTGAGACATACTTAATGAGAGATCTGGTCGAACGCTCTTTTGAACGTGACCTTTTAAATGGATACCAAGTATTACTATCCCTTGAAGACTAAAATCATATTTTAGAATAAATATTATTTGATGATATTATTCTCATAGAGGGCATTTTACAATGAATATAACAAGAGAAATCGAATGGAAATTAAAACCGAAATAGTTCCCCTGGCACCATTACTTGCGCTTTGGTTTACAAAGTATGAACTTATGGACTGTAGTCAATATGGACCGAACCAACAGTATCATAAGACACAAATACAAATTCACCCAAATGCTCATTGATTTAAATTATGCTTTTAACCCCTTGAATTCTAGTAATACAATGTACTGGAGTCCTAACATACAAGGAGTTAAAAACTCATTTTATATAATTGGTCATTTTCATTTCACCTCTATAGCACAGTTGGTTTGCTACAGAACAGCACATCTTTAACTTACTGAATACAACACATTTCCCTTTTCATTTTTAACTCTTTACCCCTTAAGGACGCGCGGCTGGCACTTAAGCACCGCAGACCTTTTTTTTTTTTTTTTATCCGGTCCTGGCACACCATGAGTCCTTATGGCACACCAAACCATGACGTGCCAGGGCCATCATGGGCCCTTAAGGGGTTAAGTGCCAGTGAGGCATGCAACGCATTGCTTCACAATGTGTTCTACACCCTTCTGATCCTTGAGGACAAAATTACCTCTGTTGACTGTTCATAGACAGAATAACAGCGCTGTTCTCAAAGCCCACATCCACCTTGCACGGTAATCTCTCTAGCAGGTGAAGCCATTGTGCAGATGTAGTATTATCTGTACAAAGAAAACAGAAGCCAATGTAGAGCTCTCATATACTGTCACATGAACTCTTGGACTCAAGTCCTGTCATTTTAAAGTTATAACTGAAATGATATATATTATTATTATTATTATTCGAGAAAACAAAGGTGGTTCCACTACTACTTTCAAAGGTCAGATTATGAAAAGTCAGCCTGTTGTAGTTTTAGAATTGTATAACTTTTTATACTAAACAGAGGAACGGCTACCTCTATTTTACTTTATTTTTTATTCTTTTATTATCAACATCATTCATTATACATTTTTGGATACCTGCACTGGATTGTATGCAATATAAACAGAGTGGACTTTACATCAAGGAGAAACAATGGTGGATGACAACCCAAGCAAGGACGGGTAAAGTACCCTTCATGTACTAACAGTTGGTTACAAACATATGCTTGATTATCAACACTACATAAATGTCAGTGCATTTTATACAAGTGTAATGTTTATACCTATATTTATAAGGCACTACTGGCACCCCTCTATGTTTGTGTTCTTTTCCACATATCTTATACTTCTACTTTGGGGTTGGTTTTATCCATGAAAGGTACCGCTAGAGGGGAGGAGTTACAATAAGCCCTATGCCATCTTTGCTGACCAGCACATAAGTGTTGCTTCAGCCACCTTGCTTGTGAGTAGAATTTCAACTCTGGGGTGTGGTGATCAAATTTTCATTGACAATAACACACTAGAAGCACCCTCTTTTCACTTTTTTCTCCTTTTCTCTGTGCATCTTGCTTGTTGGGCTTCCAATCTTCTGCTCTATCCACAAGTCACTGGGCTTCCCATCCTGGTTTGTCCCCGGCTCAGCTGTGGAGGAACAATCTGGTTTCGCAACCAGCACCTTTACACAGCCTCAGCTACAGCAAGGTTAGCCCACTCAGTTGTTTCTGCACACTACATTGCCCCCCAGCTTCAGTCCCTGAGCAGGGGAACGTGAAAATTCTAGTATTGCTCTTTTTCTGAAAAATGCTTCCCTCCTGAAGTATATTAAATCTATTAATATATTTAAGGGTTTCTATCAAATAAATACTCTCCCTTATTTATTCCAAGCTGATTATATAAAGTTCTTTGAGCCTATTTTGCCACCCTTTCTCATGAAGACCCTGCACCATGTTGCTGGCTCTTCTTCCCCTGGAGATGTGGTCTCCAGAACTGTACACAGTACTCCAGCTTAAGCTTTACAAATAATATATAGGAGTGGCATTAGTTCCTCCCTCTTCTTGCTGCTAATGCCTCTTTCTATGCCCCCAAGAACCATTTTTTTTCTTCCAATTGCTTTACTCTATTGCTTGCCTACCTTCAAGATATCTGAAATAACAACCAAGTCTATTTCATCTGATGCTTTTGTCAACACAATACCACCAAGTCTATATTCCACCTTTGGATATCAGTGCCCTAAATAGAGATACACCAATGCCAATTTTTTAAGACCGAGTACGAGTACCGATACTTTTTTCAAGTACTCACCAATACCAATTACCAATACTTTTTTTTGCTGTCATTTGCCAGTTTTCCAAGCACCTAAAGCATATTTATATTATATACCTTTTGCTTCATTCTCCCCCTCTTAAACCCCCTCCTTTTGCCTTGGCTTTTTCTCTCCCTTTTGATCCCCCTTTCTCCCCCTCCTTGACTCTTGATCACACCCTTTTGCCTCTCTCTCTCTCCCTCCTGATCCCCCCTCCTTTTGCCTCTTCTTGGCCCCCCTCCTTTTGTCTCCTGATCCTTCCTCCTTTTGCCTCTCTTTTTTTTTCTCCCTTAGTCCCTTTTGCCTCTTTTTCTCCCTCTTGACCCCCCTCTCTGCCTTTTTCACCACCCGCTCTTGATGCCCCATCTTGCCATCTCTTTGCCTGCCTTACTCACCTCTGCTGGGTGCTTGCTGTTCTCTCGCGAGCCCCGGCAGAGGTCAGCGTCTGAGCATTGCCATGGTAACCTGTGGCAATGCTCCGACACTGCAGGAGGGAGAGAGGCGACCGGAGAGCATTGTAAGCAGCTCCCCGGGCTCCCTCTCTGCAGCACCGACCCTGACACAGGATATCGGTGCTGGCATCAGCCGCATTTGCGCGAGTATGAGTACTCGCACAAATACCGGTATCAGCACCGATACCAGTATTGGCATCGGTGCCTAGCCCTAAATGTATGATCTTGCACTTTTTAGCATTAAACTTTAGATCACATACTCTTCCATTCCTCCAGTTTCCTTAATCATCATTCATTTGGTTTATCCCCTCCTGGAAAGTCAACCCAGTTTCATAGTTCAGAAAAAAATAAGACATAATAAGTTTAAAGTCAGAATATATATTGAGGGAGATAAGAAAGTTGCTGACAGTCTACACCATTATTTCTCTGTCGTCCAATACAGGTTACTGGTAACTTTGGGTAGGTGATCCGCCCCTTTAACTAGGCAGGAACAATTCTAGAAATCAATGCAGGGGGTGGAGCCTACCTTCCCTACTTGGCTGCAGCTAGCCAAGCAGCTCCATTAAGATTTGTTCCTTGGTGTAGACACAGGCAAGAGAACAGTTCTGCTATAGTTTTAGCTAATTTTTTTGTTAGATATGGAATACCACCAGGCGGATTACCATAACTGACAATGCCCTTAGATGTAGCTAGCTCAGCATCCAGACTTTTTTGTGGACCTTAAGCCCTGGGGGGAAAATCTGGGGTTCAAGTTCTTTCCTCAGGAGTTTGCCCACTGAGGCTTCTTCTTAATACATGGTGATCTGAAGAAAGAAGATCTGCGGGAAAGGTGAGCAACCCTTTGAATGCTGCAGGTCCACATGTCCCACAGTGCCCCTCCGCACAGGGGTTTTCCTTTGGAGTTCCTATTGCACACTCCTGCACGCATTGGGTTTACCTATATGTCTGTTGGGTGTTTTGGAGCAAGTTTCTGTGGTAACTTAACCCTTTAGCTGCTGGTTTTGCATCTTTTGGGGGTTTATTGGCACTTTCCCTACTGGGTTCAATGTTTTTTGGGTCTGTTAACATGTTCTAGTGATGTTTCATGTAATTTTAATTCAGTTTCAACTTTGCAAAATTTGCGTTCCGCACCTTTAAGGCGCGCTTTACCGCATAGACGCCATTGCTCCATTCACTTCTATGGGACTGTACAGTTTGAGACATATCTCTGCAACCGCTCAATATAGCGACTTCAAAGATGGCTCATTTTAATTGTGTGCCCTTGCTCTGCCATCCGGTTAACGTTTTATGTGTGTTGGGGGCTCAGGGGCTTCGGACACTGTTGGGGTACTTTTTCTGGGAAAACTACATTTCCCATGAGCGCTTGCTTTGTGCGCTCGTTCCTGATTGGCTCCTGCTGGGGCAGCCATTTTGTGCCTTTTTCCAAAATGAGTATCCTATGCAGGGCTTGGACTCTCCTATGCAGATTAACCCTTCGCCTACCAGATAAGTGCATTTTAGCAATTTCTGGGATGAAATTGTAATCTTACACACCGTATTTGGGGATTTCTTATACTTTAAACGTTTTGACATTGTGAGAATGTCTAATCCGTTAGTCTTAGGCTTGGCCCCAAGCTCTAAGGATGCTGGAGTCTCTGTGTTCCCTATTGCGCATTGCTCCTCATGTCATTCAGGGTACCTAGAGAATTCTCAGGTCATTTATGCCCAGCATGTTCTGATGTCCCTGAGTCTCTCCCAGGGATCTCCAGCCATGCATTAGAGCCAGTATGGGTGCAAGAGTTCAAGGCTGCTACTAGAGACCTCCGGTCTACATTGCAACTCTTTCCATCCCAGTTACAGGGTGTCTTCCACTCTGGCAGACCCCTTCTTCCGTCAGATCGTCCCTGTTGAAACTGCAGGAAGTACCGGATGTATCAGGTTCCTCTGAGGAGGAACTGTTGGTGGATTCGGATGCTTAGGAATGTTCTGCTGTGGGCTCCTCTCAGTTTTTTTGGGGACCCCTTTGAGGCCGATCCTGATCCCTCGGCTGAGGGCTTGATCAGAGCCGTCTTAACTACCCTAAACATTCCCTTAGTTCAGGAGATTTCTTCGGATCCCTCTGATGTATTTCAGGAGCCTAAAAGGCCCTATACTTGTTTTTCTACCTAACCCCACTCTTGACCGCCTTGTGTCTGATAAGTGGAACTCTCCGGACAGGAAACCTTTTGTTTCCAAGAAATTTGCCTAGCTTTACCCCTTCTCTGAGACGGCGTTCGCTGTGGCATGGGTGAACCGGGCCATTGCGGTCTGGACTGAACAGCTCACCCTGGCTGTCCGTCAGGGTGCTTCTACTTTTTTCTACGCATTTGTTGTGGCTTCTTGCCAACATTTCTGAGGCCCAGCACTATGTTTCTGCTGCCTTATTTGATGCCATCCGTTTGGTGGCAAGGGTTTCCACCATGTCTGTGGTTGCCAGACAAGCTCTTTGGCTCAAGATCTGGTCTGCTGACACTGCTTCCAAGAAAGCTTTGCTCTCATTGCCTTTTCAAGGCACCTCTTTGTTTGGGCCAGATCTTAAGGATCTGATTAGTGAGGCCACAGGGGGTAAGATTACCCATCTGCCTATGGTCCTCAGGAGGAAGACGCCTCTCAAGCATAATCGGCTTTTACATTCCTTCCAGATTGAGACATGTCTGTGGCAGTCTGCGTCACTACCACAGCATCTGGGAGGATTCAGTGGCAGACCCGTGGGTTTTACATGTGGTGGCAGAAGAGTACAGGATCCCTTTCGCCTCTCTTCCTCCATTTCGGTTTTTCCCCTCTCATACTCCTCAAACGTAGAGATACGCCGTCTGTTCAATGGCGCTATCCAGGCCCTTCTGGACAAGGATGTTCTGGAACCTGTTCCAGTTCGGAACAGAGGTATGGGTTTTTACCCAAACCTCTTTGTGGTCTCCAAGAAGGATGGAGGCTGTTGTTCCATTTTGGATTTGAAGGATCTCAATTCCTCAAAACTCATTATCACCAGTTTATCCCTAAGGACGGTGATTGCTGCTATGTCCCTGTGGGAATTCTTTGCCTATCTGGATCTTCAGGACGCTTATCTACACATCGCCATTCATCCAGAGAGTTGGCAGTATCCCAGATTTGTGTCACAGCTTACCTTGACTTCAGCATGATTACAGGCGCGAGGCTTCAAGCAGGCTGCAGGCCTCTGTTCTATCTGTTTGCTTACTGTAGTCTCCTCCTACCTACCTCCTCCCTCTGAGCTGCTCCTCCTACTTCCTGTGGAGGAGTTTAAAAGGCAGACTGAGGCCTGACTCAGATGCCCTTGCATTGTTGTTCTTAGGTGAAGTACTTGGGCTCTGTGTGTGTGTGACCTGGCTATCTACGAAAACCCACTCTGTGTATGACCTGGCTATTTATGTGAACCCGCAATGTGTATGACCCGCCTAAGTAAGAGAACCCTCTCTGTGTATGACCCAGATACGTACGAGAACCCTCTCTCTGTGTATGACCCAGTGATCACGAGTACCCCTTACTGTGATCAATTTGTGCTATTGGCCTAAGACAGACCACTGTTGTGGACAGAGAGTCTGATTGGTGACTGCAGGTGTGAGTCACAGGGTCTCAATATAGTGACTGCAGGCAGAGTCACAGGGTCTCTTAGCGATGATTGCAAGCGTGGGTCAGTTCTCCAGTCCAGCAGTCCTTGTGTTCCTGTTCATCGGATCAAGATTATTGAGCCAGTGTTCACAGTGGTCGCCTGTTCCAGTGTTCCAGTCGATGGATCAAAAGCTGGCGTTCCTGTTTCCTGCTGAGACTCACGGGGGCTTCGGCCCAGTCTCCAGCATTGTGGTCTAGCGAGAGGCCTACTATTTCTGGTAGTAGTGTCACCAGCTAGTAACCCTTTGCTTGTTGTACTACATATTTATTGCTGTGATTTATTCTAATAAATATTTTGCATTACATTACCGTACTGAGTTCTGAGCATTCCTGGGTGCCCGTGACAGTACGCTAGGGCCATGAGTTCAGACGGTGATGGTAATGTAGTTTTCCAAAGCATCCTGGATAGGATGGAGACACTGGGTCAAAGACTAGACCAGTTGTCTTTAGCCATACAGACGGTTTCGCAGTGTACTGCAAACCTTGAACAAATTTGTACACAACTGGTGGCCCCTCCCGATCCCTCCCGGGCACCAGTTCAACCCGCCTCGATTGATGCAGGCACGGTCAAGAGGCTAACGGGTTCCGCTCAGCTCCCACAGCGGTATGGTGGGGATCCAGATGGTTGCCGTGGTTTCCTAAATCAATTGGGAATATATTTCGAGTTGGTACCATATGCGTTTCCAAATGAACACAGCAGGGTGGGCTTCCTGAACCCGTTATGGGAGACTAATAAACCCATTATGAATAATTTCGCGGAGTTCGTGAACTCCTTTAAGCATGTCTTTGACAGGCCTGGCTGCATGGTCCGACAGGGTGCACGCACGGTGGCGGATTACGCTATTGAATTCCGTACTCAGGGGGCTGAGGTTGATTGGAATAACGAAGCACTGATGGCAGTGTTTTTCCAAGGGCTCTGTGATACGATGAAAGATGAGATAGCTGCACGCGATCTACCTAATGAGTTGGACCGGTTAATTAAGTTCTGTATTCTGATGGATACCAGAATAAGGGAGAGACCCTCGTTTAAGGAGCACCTGCTGAGGTTCTCTGGCAAGGGGTCTTCTCGTTATGCTAACCCTCCCTATCCTCCCTCGCCTCCTAGATTTGTCGCGAATGATGCCAAGTCCATGCAGGTTGATGCTGTGGTCAGAGGGAGGCCAGCAGTTGAGGAGAAAGGACGCAGACAGCTTGATGAGGTCCCTCCACACGTTTCTGACCCACCCTATCCTCCTTCGCCTCCCTTACCTCCTGATCTTGACTCTGAGAGTGGTGACCCTAGAATGGTGGAGGCCACTCATTTGTCTAGGGAGGAGAGAGCCTTTAGGAGGAGGGAGGGACTCTGTCTCTATAGTGGTAAACCTGGACATCTGCTACGATCCTGTCCAGTCCGTCCTGAGCGAAGCTCAACCTTTAGAACTGGAAGGGGACAAGTGATTGGTGGTATTTCACTGTCCCAAGTACATTTTTCGGATAAACCAGTACTGAGGGCCTGTATTTACTGGGCAAATAAATCTGTGTCAGTTCCAGCGTTCCTGGACACGGGGGCCGCAGGCTGCTTTATGGATGCGGAATTTGCAGCCAGCAAATGTATTCCATTGGTACCACTTGAGTCTCCTTTGGCAGTAGAGGCTATTGATGGTAGACCTCTACAACCTGCACACATTACTCATGAGACCGCACTACTAACCCTGAGAGTTGGAACCCTACATACTGAGACTCTGAAGTTTCAGGTGATTAATTCACATCATGCCATTGTCCTGGGGTTTCCATGGGTGAGGAGACACAACCCCAGGATGGACTGGCACACGTGTGAAGTTTTATCCTGGTCTCCAGGTTGTACAAAGTCTTGTCTAGCTTGTCCTGTGAGAGCACACAGGCCTCGAATCCACTCCTCCCAGAGTAGTATGCCTCCTCTGTTGACGTTTTCAGTGAAAGCCAGGCTGAGGTCTTACCTCCACACAGACCTTACGATTGTGCCTTGGAGTTATTGCCTGGTTCCTCACCCCCAAGGAGTTGTGTCTATCCTTTGTCTGTAGAGGAGAACAAGGCTATGGAGGAGTATGTGTCTGATGCGCTGGCCAGGGGAATCATTCGAAATCAACATCCCCTGCGGGTGCTGGATTCTTTTTTTGTCAAAAAGAAGGATGGGGAGCTACGTCCTTGTATCGATTTCCGTGGTTTAAACAAGTTGCTGGTTAAAAACGCTTAACCAATTCCCTTGATTACTGAACTTTTTGACCGAGTCAAAGGTTCCAAGATTTTTACGAAATTGGACTTAAGGGCTGCGTACAATCTAGAACGAATTAAAGAAGGGCACGAGTGGAAGACAACTTTCAATACCAGGAGCGGTCATTATGAATATTTGGTTATGCCCTTTGGCCTGTGCAATGCCCCAGCTGTCTTCCAAGAATTCATAAACGATGTTCTAAGAGAACTACTCCAGAGTTGTGTGGTGGTTTATCTGGATGATATCCTTACACATTCTCCCACTCTGGAGACGCACCAAGCTGATGTAACTAAGGTCCTGAGCCTGTTGCGTGAGAATAAGATTTTCTGCAAGCTCGAGAAGTGTGAATTTCACAAACCCCAGGTTGCCTTTCTTGGCTATATTATTTCTGCCTCTGGATTTGCCATGGATCCTCAGAAATGGTCAGCTGTACTTAACTGGCCTCGTCCCATGGGCCTTAAGGCAATCCAAAGGTTCTTGGGATTTGCGAATTATTATCGGAAGTTTATAAATAATTTTTCCTCTATTGTCAAGCCTATCACCGAAATGACTTGTAAAGGAGCCAACACTACCTTATGGTCCCAAGAGGCCATTGATGCCTTCGAGAAACTAAAAGCTGCATTTGCGGCAGCTCCGTTGTTGGTTCATCCCGATCCCTCTCTGCCACTTACGCTGGAAGTAGACGCCTCTGAGATTGGTGTAGGGGCCGTATTGTCGCAATGTTCTACCCCAGGGGAGGCCCTTCGTCCTTGTGGCTACTTCTCTAAAAAACTGTCCAAGGCTGAGAGATTGTACCAAATTGGGGACAGAGAACTGTTAGCGATAATCCTTGCTCGTAAAGAATGGAGACATCTTCTAGAGGGCACAAAGTCTCCTATCCTGATCCTAATGGATCATAAGAATCTGATATACCTCTCTGAGGCAAAACGCCTCTCTTCAAGACAGGCTTGTTGGGCACTGTTTCTTTCTCGATTCAATTTTATGGTTTCGTATCTTCCTGGCTCCAAAAATCTAAAGGCAGATGCGTTGTCTCGCCAGTTTTGTTCTTCGACTAGGAAGGAAGATCCTCCTAGTCCGATCATTCCTGCTGATCGTATTCTTGCCACAATTTGCACTTGTATCACTTCTCCTCTGGGTGAGGAGATTTTGGCTGCCCAGGCTGCTGCTCCTGTTGAGAAACCCGAAGGCCGTTGCTCTGTGCCAGCGCAATTGCGCATTAAGTTACTGGAGACGTACCATATGTCTAAAATAGCTGGTCACATTAGCCAAGACCAATTGATATGGTCCTTGTCCCGTGTTTTTTGGTGGCTTAGTTTGAGAGCCGATTGTGCTGCCTTCACTGCAGCCTGCACATCGTGTGCCCAAAATAAGTCACCCCGACAATTACCAGTGGGTTTGTTACAGCCAGTGGCCAATGGGGAACGCCCGTGGTCACACTTATCGATTGATTTTATGGTTGAACTTCCAAGCTCTATGGGTTATACAGTCATTTTGATGATTGTAGACAAGTTCTCAAAGATGGCCCATTTTGTACCACTTAAAGGATTGCCTTCCGCTAAAGAGCTGGCAGTGGTGTCTGGCAGAGAGGTCTTCCGATTACATGGCATTCCTAAAGTCATTGTCTCCGATAGAGGAAGCCAGTTTGTGTCCCAGTTCTGGAGGAGTTTCTGCACTCAAATGGGCATTCAATTGGCATTCTCCTCCGCGTATCATCCGCAGTCTAATGGTGCAGCAGAAAGGTCAAACCAAGCTTTAGAACTGTTCCTCCGCTGCTATATCTCTGACCATGACGATAACTGGGCTACCCTGTTACCCTGGGCGGAGTTTGCCCCGAATAGTGCTGTTAACTCTTCCACTAAGAGTTCCCCGTTCTTGGTTAATTATGGGTTCCAACCCTCAGCTCTTCCAGAGACCTTCCAAGCACAAGAAATTCCAGCTCTGGATGAGCATTTAAGGGAGCTCCATTCCTCCTGGGTACGGGTACAGCATACCCTACGTGATTCCGTGCAGCGACAAAAAAGGCAGGCTGATCAAAGGCGACTGCCGGCACCTACATTTCAGGTAGGAGACAGAGCATGGCTGTCATCCCGTAACTTGCGCCTCCAGGTGCCTTGTAACAAGTTGGCTCCTCGATTCACTGATCCCTTTTGGGTGTTGTGCAAAATTAACGCGGTGGCGTATGCACTGGAACTTCCTGCCAACATGCGCATTCACAATGTCTTTCATGTTTCCCTGCTAAAACCCTTGGTCTGCAACCAGTATACTTCAGCTCCTGCTCATCCTCCTCCCGTGAGAGTTGCAGATCACGAGGAATATGAGGTCCAAACCATTCTGGACTCTCGTTTGGTTCGAGTGCGGCTACACTACTTTATTCTTTGGAAGGGTTATGGTCCAGAGTAGCGTTCCTGGATTCCAGCTGCTGATGTTCACGCTCCTGTATTGGTACATAGGTTTCATGCTCGATTCCCTGATAAACCCCGGCCAGTTCCGCGGAGGGGGGCCTTTGAGAGGGGGTTACTGTCACAGCTTACCTTGACTTCAGCATGATTACAGATGCGAGGCTTCAAGCAGGCTGCAGGCCTCGGTTTTATCTGTTTGCTTACTGTAGTCTCCTCCTACCTACTTCCTCCCTCTGAGCTGCTCCTCCTACTTCCTGTGGAGGGGTTTAAAAGTCAGACTGAGGCCTGACTCAGATGCCCTTGCATTGTTGTTCTTAGGTGAAGTACTTGGGCTCTGTGTGTGACCTGGCTATCTACGAAAACCCACTCTGTGTATGACCTTGCTATTTATGAGAACCCGCAGTGTGTATGACCCGCCTAAGTAAGAGAACCCTCTCTGTGTATGACCCAGATACGTACGAGAACCCTCTCTCTGTGTATGACCCAGCTAAGTACGGGAACCCTGTCTGTGTATGACCCAGTGATCACAAGTACCCCTTACTGTGATCAATTTGTGCTACTGGCCTAAGACAGACCACTGTTGTGGACAGAGAGTCTAATTGGTGACTGCAGGCGTGAGTCACAGGGTCTCGATATAGTGACTGCAGGCAGAGTCACAGGGTCTCTTAGCGGTGATTGCAGGCGTGGGTCAGTTCTCCAGTCCAGCAGTCCTTGTGTTCCTGTTCATCGGATCAAGATTACTGAGCCAGTGTTCACAGTGGTCGCCTTTTCCGGTATTCCAGTCAACGGATCAAGAGCTGGCGTTCTTGTTTCCTGCTGAGACTCACGGGTGCTTCGGCCCAGTCTCCAGCATTGTGGTCTAGCGAGAGGCCTACTATTTCTGGTACCAGTGTCACCAGCTAGTAACCCTTTGCTTGTTGTACTACATATTTATTGCTGTGATTTATTCTAATAAATATTTTGCATTACATTACCGTACTAAGTTCTGAGCATTCCTGGGTGCCAGTGACAATTTGCCTGCAATTAAGGGCGTTTTCAGCTCTTCCCTTTGGTCTGACTACAGCTCCTCAAGTCTTCAACCGTGTCCTGGGAGCTTTAGTATCCGTACTCCATCGGGAGTTCTAAGTATATACCAGTCATGATAGCCATTGTACAAAGACTCTGTTATAGCCCCCAAATACAAATTATCCATAGTCGTTATTGTAATTAGTTTAGGAAGTGCCTTCCCTACACTAGGTGCATTTGTACACATACCAGAAAGATCATTTCTAGTGTTGTCCCTTGAGATTTTTGGTTTTACAATCCCTATGGACTCATCTTATAACGGCAACATCCCAGTTTACACTGCCAGACAAGCACCGTCCATAATATTTGTCATCATATGGGGGACAGATGGATATATCATGCATTTTCCTACCCCCCCCCCATACTTGTGATGTTATTTCTAAATTCTTAACTTCTTAAGTCTTCTCCCATACTTAGAAAGAGTCCTTTATCAAACCAATGGCTGCCATGACCAATAAATCTAAATCCTCTCTTTACACCCCCTACTTCAGCACAAGTTAAAACACCAGGTATGAAACATTCTCCACTCTTCCTGCTTGTACATAGGTAAACCTGAAGAAAACACAAAGGTGATGCCACATGGCCAAGGTAATTTTCTAACTGACAACACTTCCAGCACTGCCCGGTCTCATTTGTGCCTCATCATAGTCCCAAAACTTTAAAGGGATAGTAATACTTTGTTTTATCTTTATTTTATTTTGTAGGCATTAAAAAAACATGAAGGACAATATAAGTCTTATCTCTCAAACCTTTATGGTTTAAGAGATATTCACAAGCAAAGTATCCCCCCCCCCCCGTTTACCCAGATCAGAAGGGAGGTGCCCAGGTAGACTGCAGAGAGGGACAATCTTCAATTAAGATAAGGGAAAAAGCTGAAAAACTTGTCAAGGGGGGAAGGGCTTTCATTCTTTTCATACAAAGAAGACTGTCCCCTGCTGTTATCTGTCGGTCTTACAACCAGATTCACATCTGAGAAGAGATGGCTTACACTAGGAAAAAGGGGCAGGAGGGGGAAACTTTGCTTGTGAATATCTCTTAAACCATAAAGGTTTGAGAGATAAGACTTATATCGTTCTTCATGTTTTTTTAATGCCTACAAAATAAAATAAAGATAAAACGAAGTATTACTATCCCTTTAACCCCTTAGTGACGGCCGCGTGCAGACGCGGCCGTCACTTAACGCCCGTCTAACTTTTTTTTTTTTTTTGCTATTAGAATCCGGAGTCCCCGAACGGCGTGCAGCCGCGCGGGGATCCGGATTTCCTGGACGTACATGTACATCCTCTGTCACTAAGTGACAGCCACAGAGGACTTACATGTACGTCCTTTGTCGCGAAGGGGTTAAACAATAACCTCAACCTCACTTTAATGTCCTACTGCTTCAACATTCCTCCTACTTTCTCTGTATGTTTTCATGATTACTAATTAGATTGTAAGCTCCTTGGGGCAGGGTCCCTTTCCCAATGTATGATTCCCATTACAGCACGCTTCCCCCCACTAATAATGCGACGATCGCACTTTAGCCTCATGCTCTTAACCCAGTCCTGTATTTCTGCATTGCACTACCACTATTTCTGTGTACATGTATGGTGCTATATAAATAAAGATACATACATACAATCTTTACAATGCGCCTTCTATCACACTAAGTAGTAGTTCCAGGAAGGTACCGGACACCACCATTTCCAACATCCTCTCTCACATTAAAAACAATGTTTTGATACATGCATTCATATAGAGCAGTTGTCCTGTATTTTTTTTATTGTATTAATACTATTTCTGTAATGCGCTGTGTACATGTATGGTGCTATATAAATGAAGATATATAAATAGAACCTTTAGAGTGCGCTTTCTGTACCACTGAGCAGTAGTTCCAGGAAGGCACCAAACATCACTATTTCCATCATCCTCTCTCACATTAAAAACAATGTTATGATACTTGCATTCATATATAGAAGTTTTAACTTGCAACATAATAGCCCCAGTAGAGTCCCAGTAACCCCTGGATGCTAAAGAGACTTCCAAAATACTGTGAAGCGCTTTACTTGAGACCTCTCAAGCAACCAAAGTGTTAATGGTCTGTCCACAGAATCCATAATCCCCACCTGTGTCGCTCTGCTCCTCTGTTATGTCGCTCTGCTCCTCATGCACTTGCTCTGGAGAATCCAGCCTCCTATGAAGTAAGTCACTATTGAAAAGACTCTCGTGCAACTCTGCATGGAGACTACACACCCTCAGACTGACTGCCCGCAGGCACCGCTCACTGATACTGCATTCTACAGTCAGAGCCAAGCACAGCTCCGCAAGGCAAGCTTCATCCTGCACCAGAGGGAGAGAATACTGGTGTATCAGTTGCAGTGACAGCAAGTGCACTACTTTTTCATGCAATGGTGTAGCAGGACCAGGGTTAGGGCTCATCTTTGGTTTACAGTAGTGCAAGGCTAGAAAATTAACATATTAACATCACTTAAAGGGATAGTAATACTTCATTTTAACTTTATTTTATTTTGTAGGCATTAAAAAAACATGAAGAATGATATAAGTCTTATCTCTCAAACCTTTATGGTTTAAGAGATATTCACAAGCAAAGTATCCCCCCCCTGTTCAACCAGATAAGAAGGGAGATGCCCAGGTAGACTGCAGAGAGGGACAATCTTCAATTAAGATAATGGAAAAAGCTGAAAAACTTTTCAAGGGGGGAAGGGCTTTCATTGTTTTCATACAAAGAAAATTGTCCCCTTCTGTTATCTGTACTGTCATACAACCTGATCCACATCTGAGAAGAGATGGCTTACACTAGGAAAAAGGGGCGGGGAGGGGAACTTTGCTTGTGAATATCTCATAAACCATAAAGGTTTGAGAGATAAGACTTATATCATTCTTCATGTTTTTTTAATGCCTACAAAATAAAATAAAGTTAAAACGAAGTGTTACTATCCCTTTAACCTAAGGGATCAGAGGGGTGCTCAAAACATTGGAAAGTAATGCACTGCACATGCCTTTGGTCCTCAAATAGTTAAAAATCTTTGTCTGCCTCCCTAGTGCTCAAGACTTGAAACGATATTATGGTTTGTACATTGGGTATAGGATGTAAATAGAAAGTCTTGCAAGTCTCTCAGTTTGACTGAACTATTGATAATGGCAGTAATAACAGTTTCAACTACCAAGACATTTTTGGTGGCCCTGTGGAGTGAAAGTGTGAGTGTTAGGTATATTCAGAGATATCAAACAAGGGAGTTTCATAGCGGAGTGAACCCTGTCACTATTTTTGTTTTAGAACTACATCCCTGATGTTATGTACAATAGAATAATTACAATTATACACATGCACAGCACTTTCATCTCACATTAATGCAGCAAAAGGGTTAAACTTTTAACCCTTGGCTGCTAAAGAGGTCTCTCGCACATTGTGAAGCAATGAACTGCAGAGGTCTCTAGCAGCCAAGAGGGTTAATAAAATACGAATATGTTTAACCCATTGACTATCAGAGGGGTGGGCAATGTATTGATCTGCCATGGGCTGTCATAACTCAATGTATCCACTGGGTTAAAATATGACTGCAATATTTTAATAATTAGCTATGATTACAGTCAAACCTTTAAGTGCCAGATAGGTGTAAAAAATGCACTGGATAACCCACTGGCACCTAAAGGGTTAAGTATGTAGTGCCATGCCTCAATTACATTTTGTTCTTGCATCTGTCTGCTTTTTCCTTTCAAAGCTACAGACATGAGACCCGTGAAAGCATCCATTTGCCTCTCTAGCACACATCACCTAAGCTAGAAGAAGTGTACTAATGGCAGCTATAAAATTACATAGATCATGTTGTGCTAAAATTGCATTCCCATATGTAAAGGATATACATCAATGCAAAAATGCCCCCTTTTAGTCATCACAAGTCTACATGTATTCTGAAAGAACTTTTAACCCTCTGGGTGCCAGAGATGTACTCACTTCATTGCTCTGCAATGCACTGAGTACCCCTCTGGCACTCAAATGGTTAAACTCACCTACCAGATGTGCTAGTCAGGTTTTTTATTAAACCTAATGGAATTGTGTTGTGGGGTGTGAGGGGGTAACAAACATGTAGAAATACTATAGAGTCGTATAGAAACTTTAAGAGCAAAGAGTTTTAACCTTTTATGGACCAAAGGGGAGTGCAACACATTTAGTCTCAATGCACTGTATACCCCATTGATCTTTAATCCTTTAGGGACCAGAGGGATAAGCAATGCAATAGAATCCATTGCTTAAAGGATGAGAGGATTAAGAGCCAGTGAATGGATTGATATTCATAGATGTACCCTCATAACTTAAAGGGATAATAATGTTTCACAATAAAAGCAGCTCCAATTAATCTTCATAGTATTTGGGCCACGGAGAGTGTTATTTCAATACTGTCAGAGTTGTAGTTCAAGAGTAATTGAATGATAAAGTATCCCCTTCCCGTCCCTTTTACTGATGTAACACTGCTCACCTCAGAGAAGCAAGACTGTCCAGATGGATCGCAGAGAGGGACAATCTTCAGTGAGCATAAGGAAAAACCTGCCAAGGAGGTAGGGTTTACATTGTACTCACAGTAAGAAGATTGTCCCTTGCTTTGAGCTATCTGGTCACAAGACCAGATTCCACATTTGAGGGGAGGTGGCTTACACTAGGTAAAAGGGGTGGGAGGGGGATACTTTATCATTCAATTACTCTTGAACTACAACTCTGACAGTATTGAAATAACACTCTTCATGACTCAAATACTAGGAAGATTAATTGGAGCTGTTGTTTTTGTGAAACATTACTATTCCTTTAAGAACCACAAGTTAAATTGTAAGAGTTCACACAAACTACATACCTGCACCACAATATACCTTTCCTGGGTACTTCTCTTTGGACTGGAGAGGATAAAACAATACCCTTTTTCTCCAGTAACACCAAAGTTAACCATTTACTTATAACGAACCATAGAGAAAGCAATCACCTTCTCTTCATTCAAAACAAAGTGGCTATGGTTGCAACCGCATTAAGAGAGGCATAAAAGCCTCAATGTTATGGTAATTATGTCTTAACTAAACACAAGAGCAAAACAGATCAGTCCCCCAGGTTTAACTTGATCCCAAGTGGCTTCAGCTGCTGTCACAGAAATAAACAGAACATTTCAGAAGCCGGTCTCTCCATACAGAAGAGTAACCAAGCTGTGTGCAGGGTTGAAATAAATAAGAGGTCTGTTTCATCATTTCTATGTGAATGCAGTAAATGGATGGTATAGATATCTCCCATTCAGTTCAATGCTGTGGGATAGTATTTTTTTTATTCTGAAAACTATTATTTTCCTGCTGTGTAAAACAAGGGTACTCCTACTGCTGGGAGAGGCTTTATTTCAAACCTTATTACATCTTAAACTTTTTAATTATACTGCAATCTGTGATCTTGTAACCAGGTGGTGCTTTTGCTAATAAACTTTATTGAAAGCAAACAGCAACAGAAGCATGCAATAGTCTAGTCATCAGGTCTGAGATGTAATAACTTCAGTATCAAACATCTCCAAGCAATATGAGAAAAGGAAAATCCCTACAATATGTGTACCGAATACATATATTGTTCATGTCAACAACGGAATATATTGACTTATAAATCACACAGCATAAAGCAGAAATAAATTTGCACACCCAAAGTCCTGGGGGACAATGTCCTTGGTATGTTTGCAGACCCTTGCTCACCTGCTGGCTGCTCTTTAGTATTTTGCTGCTTAGTTGATTAAGGCTCAGTGTGCAGCCCAGCCTGTAGGACAAACAAATAACAGATAAGCCTTATAATCCCCTCCAACCACTTCCTCTCACAGAATTCTGGTATCATAAAGTAGAGGTTCCCAAACTTTTAGCAGTGATGGAAGCCTTTACTTTCAATTAAAATATCCATGGATCCCTAACAATCAAATACTTCAACAACCTGGAGGCTAAAACAGTCTCCAATACATTGTGATTTGTGAAGCAATGCATTAGAGACTGTTCAACCACAGAAGGGTTTTAATCCTTTGAGTACAGAGAGGTAGCCAACAGATTGTTTTGCAAGGCGTTGGATACGCCTCAAAGGGTTAACAGCGTATCACTATCCAATGTATTTGAATTCTAGTTGCTACTAGTAAGTTAAAGGAGAACTTTACCCTAGGGAGGAGTCGCTCCTAACCCTTTGAATGCCAGTGGGGTACACACTGAATTGCAATGCTCTGCTCACCCTCTGGCACTTAAAGGGTTAATTGATTTAACACACTGAATTACCTAGGTACACTTTGTTTATACTGGTCAGGTAAATCTAGCTAAACATTCCTGTGTTATATTTACAGTTGTCTCAGTTCAAATCTTCTTCTGGATCATACCTCCAGAACAAACAATGGGCTTCAATAGATTTAATGGTTTGTAAGGGACAATAGTCATTATCAGATTTTATTCTGAAACAACTAGATGTGGTCTGTAAAAAATGAATTGCAAATGAACCAAGATTGCTGTTTGAAAGACACCTACTTAGTGAGCCCTTCTAATAAACAAAATAAGTGCCACTTGTTCTTAAGGTACAGTTTCCCTTTAAGGGATTGTTCATATGGCAGACTTTTTTTTTTTTTTTGCTGACAAAGTTTATAGAGAAAGAAGGCACATTTTGACTGAGTTTTTCCCTGTGAGTCAAATGAGTTTGTTGTAAAACTCCAGGGACCGTTTGCACAAAGCTAAAGAGCAAAATAATGGAAGTATAGGAACAAATAAAAATTCCAAAATTCACATTAAAAGGGCAGTAACACCCCCTATTAATAACCATTCGCTTACTTGTTTATGTCCTGAAAATTCTAATAGCCCCTATGAATTTTACCCTTTTGCCTTTGTTCAAGGTAACATCTTCAATCAGACCAGATGTCATGTCCATGGAGGCAGACATGTCAGATGTTTAGCCCCTTAAGGACATGGCCAGCACCTTTTTGCCGATCCGAATCAGGACTCCCAGAACAGCGTGCAGCAACATGGGGAGCCCTGCAAAACATGACGGTCCTGGCACACCATGGGTCCTTATTGCATGCCAACCTATGATGTGCCAGGACTGTCAAGGGTCCTTAAGGGGTTAAACTGAAACAGGCAGAGTGCATGAGCCTTTATAAGCCTTTAAGGACTGCTCTGGTTCTTTAAGAGTTAAAATTAAGAATCTAATATGCAGTGGGTATAATGTATTCTGTGGTTTGGCTAGCAACTGTCATGTGACAAGACTCATGTCTGGCTCATTGAACATGGCATTCAGGACTGACTGACACGGTTATCTCTTGAGTCAAGGAGTAAGGAAAGAATCTGGTCATAGTACGGTAATTGGGAGGTCATTACTAGGTAGTGTTAGTCCCCCTTTAATTTAAATGTCTTAACGTCTTGAATGCTAGAATGCTCTGTAGCCATTGCTTTTGCCCTTTGAATGCTAAAATATGAATTGCACCTATTTAGATGTCTGCATAAGGCCCTGAGGCTTCTCTGACATGTAATCTTTAATGACACACAGGTGTGGGGCCCGCTGGGTAGATACCTCTTCCCATCACTTTCCAGAAGGAAACTTGTCTTTGAAACGGTCATGTGCCACAGGGATTCTGACTCAGCCACATTCAGAACCATAATATTGATGGAGTCAAGATGTACTGAAAGGATCTGAAAAAATAAAGAGTATGTTTGTTTTACTTTTAATTATTTGGGTTTTTATCAGTATATGATGGAGATGTAAATATAGTCCTATTAGTGGAAATTCACTGAACACCAGCAACCTTGCAAAATATTCAATATGAGTCAATATAATTTAATATAATGCCCAGTAATTATATACCAATAACATGCTGACAGTGTTGTCCGTTAATTGTTTCATGTAGGTGATGTTTGTTTGTTATTCAGCTACATTGATAGTTGTTAATGGTGTATGATGTTACTAATGTAGTTGTAAGCTATTTTTTGCCCTCTCCATGTAGCACCACCCCATGCTCTTCCCATGTGCTTTGCACTAGTGGCCACATATGTCGTCTGATATCCCATGTGTCCACTATCATGTAGCATTGTCCGGTTGGAGGAGGGACAGGTTGATGTGGAATAAGTGAAGAGAGAAGGTAGTTGAAGCCTGAGTTCATGGCCTATCCCATTTAGCACTTCCCAGCCATATATCACTGGCTCTGCTGCTTGTACCTACGTCCTTGTAGCATCGTGTACATGGGGTATACTATGTAGCACTGGCCAAATGAATGTGCAACCTATTGGCTTCTGTGGCTGCCGTCCTGAACCTTGTCCAGTTGGCAGCAGGACAGTTTGGCGTGGAGATAATTAAGGGGCGGGGCAGGCGTATCAATAATCAGTGGAGGGGAGCATTGTGGAGTGTATGGCAGGAGAGTGGAGAAGGAAATCAGCTCACAACAACAGAGAGTTCAATGGGACAGTGGAAGATGGCCCTGAAGGCAAAATCACAAGAAGCCGTGATGATCGGAGAGAGTGGAAGACAACACCATGAACAGCAAACATGAGTATGAGAGAGGAGAGGAGGAGTGGAAGCATGGGAAGAAAGAGCTGGTAGTGATAGATTCCTGTGAGAGCATTTAATGCACCTTAGACTTAGAGAGAATGAAAGGGAGGGTTGGGTGGGACAGTCTGTCTCTCCGAAAAGTGAGGGTGGGTGAGGTGTATGCACAAGGTGCATGTTTGGGGGAATGTGAAAATTGAGGGAAGCGTATAGAAGGCTAACAATTCCTTGCACGTGTTTTCACAAGAGTTGCTGAGAGGGGCTTTGGGCACATGACCGTCTTCTTTTTCATATAACTACAGTTAGTAGACAGTAAACTTTTAGTATGACATTGCCTATACCTTTTACTTTTTTTTTTTTCTCCAGTGTCACCAGTTTTTTTGAACACTTATGCCCCCCTAACAGTAAGCAAAGTGAAGAGAAGAGGAAAAAAAAAAAAGAGAGACAGAATGAACATTAAAAGCAATTTGATTTAAATTAGTGTGGCTTTGGGGAACCTGTATTCGTCCCCTATGTTGTAATTTGTTTGCCCCAGTAATGTTCCATTTTTCATTTGAACATAGGGCCTCTATGGGGATTTGAGTAAGGTTTTTACCTGAGAGAAAATTTTCAGCAGTGAGGGATTGAGAAACGAGCGGTCCTTATGTTCAGTGGGTACATCTGCTGGATTCCTGGATGCACGGTGTGGAGATCCTGCCATCCTGTGCAGGTCCATTCGAATGCGCACCTCCCCAAAACACAGGGCAAAGTAGTGACTGGAAGAGGTAGAAGTACTGAAAGTGGTCAAGGCTGAATTTCCCATTAGACAAAATATGCTGGCAACACCCAGATGATTGTGGGTGTGGTAAAATCAATCTCAGTGCCCTTGCAACCCCCATGCTCCCATGCCCATGGTTTATGGTAGCTGGATTATTTGCTAGCTTACATATTCCTTTAATGGCCATTACATAAACTCTTGGATGCTAGAGGAGGCTCCAATGCAAGATGAAGCATGAAGTTGGAGATTTCTCTGTCATCCGAGAGGTTAGGAACTGCGGAGTCATGGGAGGAGTGGTAGTTCTGCCACGGGTGGGACAAGAGTGCCTTGGATACCTTGCCTAAAGGTGCCCGAGTTGTAAATCGGGCACTGAAAATGGTCACAATCTGGTGGACATGTCAGAAAATCACAGAATGACACGTTAATCCAAGAAAAAATATGCACAAACAAAATAAACAGAGAACAAAAAATAAGACTGAAATTAACCCACTGGATGCAAGAAACATCTCTGTAGTCTCTAGCATCCTATGCTTTAAAATGTAACTGGGGGTTGGCAGCAGCAAAGGCAGTATTGATTTACTATGACATGAGCACAGAATTATGAATGGAAGATCGAACATCTATGTGAGTGTAACACTCACAAAGATACCTTACACTCATGGGCCGTATGTCAAAAAGGAGGAATTCTGGAGCAAGCCAATTGTGCTACTTGGGAAAAAGAAAATACCAAAAATTCCCAAAGATTTAAAGGGAGAGAGAGAGAGGTCTATAATACACTGAGAAGAAATGCACAGGAGACCATTCTAGCATTTATGGGGTTAAAATCAACATTTTAATCAATGGGAATATTTAGTTCTCCCCTAAAATGCAGTTGGTTTACCCCAGAATGCTACCACTTATCTTTTGAATATACTGTCCACGTGCTGAAGAGTGGAGTGGAGTCATTCTGGGGAAACTTTAATGCACCGTAAGTAACAACTGTAAATTCCCCAAATCCCTTTGATTTATAAGGGGTAATTAACACTCTTGAATGCTGGAGAGCTCTACAGCTCATTGGTAAGCTATGGAGACCTTTCTAGCATGCAAGCAATTTAAAAGCCCTATTCAAATCAATTGGGATTTGTATCACTCCTCTATGGTGTACTGGGTTTGCCCCAGGTCTATTCACCATCTTTTTTTTTCCCTTTTATACGTGGTCCATAAAGCAGAACTTTCACTTTGTAAAAAGACGCCCTCCAATGATTAAGAATATGGCGACTAGCTTCATAATAGTTCTATTAGATCTCAGAAGTACCAGATTCTAGAGTTATCCTTAATCTTCAGACGCTGACAGCCAGGTTAGTGCTGTCTGCGCGCCTGTCCGTCAGTCCCTTCTGGTGCCTTTCTGCAGAGTGCAATGCCTCCTAGAGGAGACCGGGACTGATGGCGCAGGCGTCTCTAAGACAAGATGTCTGCACTGATGCCTGGCTTCCGGTCTCTGAAGATTAAGGATAACTCTAGAATCTGGCACTTCTGAGAGGTAATAGGAGTATTATGAAGCTACTCTCCATATGCTTAATTATTTGAGGGCGACTGTATACAAAGTGAAAGTTCCGTTTTAACCTTTTGTGTGCCGGAGAGGTATCCAACGCACTGCAAAGCAATATGCTGAATACCTCTCTGGCACCAAGGGGTTATGGACTGGGGGGGTTGCAACAAATTGCACCCCCTCTGGTCCTTAATCCATTGAGTGCCAGAATGTTTTGCAATGCATTGCTTACCTTGCTGGCACTCAAAGGGTTAATTACTCTTGCTTGCATTCTACAGTATTGATATCAACAATACACAACAAGCTGAGACACACAGAGTCCTGAAAAACTAGACATGACTATGCAAAAAATTCACTGATAAATGGAAAAGCTGGAAACTTTATAAAAAAAAAAAAAAAAGGTAAATAAGAGCCTTCGTTAGAAATTGCTGGCAATTACATCAGTCCCCCCCCCATAATAATTAAAAAAAAAAGTTAGTTTCTTAAGGAACATTAAAAATAGTAGATGAAACTGTATCATTGACACTTACCAGTCCTGTCTTCCAAGCTGGTATTTATAAAATATCTCTGTTTGTTACAAGAGACCTACAACTTTGAAAGCGGAACTACCACCCGACACAATATTTAGCTTCCCACCTATTCAGAAAGCCTTTCATGTATGTCTGCTAACAGACATTGTTGTGTTACCAATTCTGAGATAACAATCAAGAATACATATGTTGATCTCTCAGGGTGCCCTCCACAGGGGTCATTTAATTCAAAGCGGAACTACCACCTGACACAATCTTTAGCTTCACTAAGTCCCCATCTGGCGACTAGCTGCTTAGTAGCGCTAGTCACCAGAATAATTACCTTATTTAATAGATTTCTGCTCGCTTCCCCGGCTGACAGGCAGGACGGAGCACGGAACATCTTGCCACTGTGACGTCCGCGTGCCTGCGCTGTCAGACCGAGCCGGAGCCTAATGGCTCCTAGCAACACCTACTAGACCCGGCTGGGACTGACAGCGCAGGCACGCGGATGTCACAATGGCAAGATGTCCGTGCTCCGTCCTGCCTGTCAGCTGGGGAAGAGAGCAGAAATCTATTAAATAAGGTAATTATTCTGGTGACTAGCCAACTAAGCAGCTAGTCGCCAGATGGGGACTTAGTGAAGCGAAAGATTGTGTCGGGTGGTAGTTCCGCTTTGAATTAAATGACCCCTGTGGAGGGCACCCTGAGAGATCAACATACCAATTCTGAGATAACAATCAAGAATACGTAACACAACAATGTCTGTTAGCAGACATACATAAAAGGCTTTCTGAATAGGTGGGTGGGTTCTATTCCCAATAAATTTATTTCAGCAGTTTTAATTATTCACCACAAACTTTTGCAAACACAAATAATGACACAATGAATTATTGAAGTCTACCTATCGATAAAAAAGCATGTTCAAATTTTAACCCCTTTTAAAGGGATTGCAATGCTTAATATGGAAAACAAATATGTTTTACAGTAACACAAGGGGATTCCTACTGGGTGCAGTACTGTATATCCATGGCATAACATTTTACAATGCAGCTATTTCTACAGCATCCTGTGGAGCTTTACTGTCAACTAACCATAGCTGCCCATAGACTGCTGTAATAACAGCTCCATGGAAGTACTGCACCCAAACAATTCAAACACGTTTTTATAAAACATCTCTCAACAGTGGAAGTAGCCTTGTTTTACTCTATTACTCTATTATTAAACTGTCACCTGTCCATATCTCAGTCTATCATGTTAAATAAAACTGCTAACACAACATATAGGTCATTTTGAAAGCCCTTTCAAATCAACTATTTGTTAAAAAGTAGCAGTTCCACTTTAACTTAACTAGGGGATTGAAGAGTCTGCTCATCACTCAGCATTACTATTCCAATGAGTGTACAGGTGTCCCTCCACTTGCACATGCCGGATAACGAACCCACACTGCAGTAGGATAATTATATGCCACAGAGATTATGACGAAACGCAGTAGAATATGTTGGGCACAGAATGTTAACATGGAGTAGTCATTTAGGTACTTACGGTAACTCATGGTTCAGTAGCTTGCTTGACACCCAAATACTGTCAATCTCCTAAAACAACACAGCAAAAAAATGACAAAATTTAACCTCGGAGGGTTCAGCAAAGCAGATCATTGCAAACAATGATTCACACCTTTCCTAATCTATAAAACTAGCTGTTCCTGCGTGGCTCTGCCTGTGCAGTGAGCCTTTGAGAGCCAGAGAGGTATTCAACGCAATTAGTTGCATAACTGTGTGGCATTCAAAGTTTATTTAAGTTTGGACCTCGTGGAGAAGCATCAGGACCAATTTGGCTGGGAGATCAATAGAGGCAATGCAGTGGAGCAAGAGAGCTCCCCTGCTTCCATTCTACCCTGAGTACCAGGTAGGAGTGGGCGGGATTGAGAAACCCTCTCAGGTCAATGAGGGAGGCTCTATTGCTCCCCTGCATTGTCTCTATTGATCTCCCAGACAAATCAGCAGGGAGATCAGTACAGGTCCTGATGCACCACCACAAGGTCTGAATTTATTTTTTTCTGGAAGGGGGGTGGGGGATGCAAAACGGGGAATGGAGGGGAGGGGGAGCTGAAGCAGCAAATGGAAGGGAGAGAGGATGAAGCGGCAAATGGAAGGGAGAGAGGATGAAGCGGCGAATGGAAGAGAGGGGGGATGAAGTTTTTGTATATACGCTTAGCTGAGGAGCCCTTGCCTCCTCAACCAATACGTACTGTAAATTTAGTTGAGGAGGCAATTGCCATTTGGCTGAGGAGGCAGGCAAATCCCTCCCCACACATCCCATTGGTTGGCCAGTGCCAGTAATCCCACCCCGGGGTGTGGCTGTAACCAATCCATAAACCTTTCTTAGTGAACTGCACTGGAACTATACACACTCAAAAACACACAGTAAGTCATACATACACATAGTCAGCAATGATACAATCACTGTGACTAAGTGACACTCACAGTTAGTAAGTCATAAACACACACACACACACACACACACACACACACACACACACACACACACACACACACACACACAATTCTCAGGGGAGATGCACTAAGGCATGATAAAGAGGTGATAAAGTGGAGATGACCTTTCCACGGATATCACTTCTCAAGTTCCTATGTTATTCTATGAAGCCAATGCACTAAGATTTCTCTAACTTTGGAGATCTTTGTACATTGGCTCTATAGAATAACATAGGAACTGGAGAAGTGATATCAATGGGGAAATCATCTGCGCTTTATCCCCTCTTTACCATGCCTTAGTGCATAACTCCCATTATGTCATACATGCGCACACACAGTCAATCATACATACACAGTAAATCACACAGTAAGCAATGCACAAAGTCAGTACATCACACGCACACAGTAAGTACGTCTCACACACGCACACACACACACACACACACACACACACACTTATAAACACATATGTGTTCAGGCCCCCTGCACTGTTATTGCTGATTCACGTGTGTGAGTTTGTTAACCAATGAACTGGATACCTCCGTGGTAATCAAAGAGTTAATGCTTACTACATTTTCCACCCTGCAAGATGCACAGGCCCCAGTGAAACAGTGTGTGTTTGTTTCATACTATTGTCTATTTGGAAAGCCCTCTCTGCAAATCCAGAGTTTGGATCCAGCACATAAGTTATGCCTCCTAATGTGAACTTTATTGCAGGGCCTGGTAACATAAAGCCTTCCAGCTGCTGCTGGACTACAAATCCCAGTGGCTACCAGTGGATGAACTGTAGCCCGGCAAGAGCTGGAAGGCAGCACATTGGGCACCGCTGATGTATACAGCTTATGCAGATGTTACCTACACTCTCCCAGCATCCCCTGCACTTGTGTGTGCCCAGCATTGATTTTTTAGCCTGGTGATTGAGACACAACACAGAACTGTATTTTCAAAACACATTTCAGAGCAAAAAAAATCTTTTTTGGGTATGCCCACTTTAGTTCCTGTACCTCGATAATTCGGTGGCCGCAGTTATCACATCAGGGGTTGAGGAGAGCAAAATCTGATTTGACTTTGTGCCACCAGTGCCAGATGTTGCCGAGGCGTGTAAGGGAAGATGCCCCGTGTGTGAGTCTGTCATTTTATTTTGTGAAAAGGAGAAGGTGAGAGCAGATAAACTCCTTGCAGAGATTCTGACAAGAGTGGTTAGGGGAGGTTGGTCAGAATCATGCCCCCTCTATGTTTTGGAGAGGCAATAAGGAGGAGATAGGCATATCTGCTCCTTACTGCCACCCTGGAGAATGGCTGGCACAGATGGAGGATTTTCCATCACGTGACTCTTCTGTTTTATAGATATAACACTTACATAATCCACTATCTCTTCAAGCATTAACCCTTTTTTGTGTCCGTGGATATACAATGCATTGTTCTGCAATGTGTTGTGTACCTTCTGGCATTTAAATTGGAAAGGGTGATAATGAGAAATCTAAAGAGGTACAATTCTGAAGAAAACCAATCGCAGCATAGGAGACAGTTTCTCTAAAATTCCTATTGATTTAAAGATGGATTTTAAGCTCTTCAAATGCTAGCGGTTTCCAAGTATTTGGGTTTTCTAGCCCCTGGAATACAAAAGCTCCAGAGACCTCTATTGGACTAAAGGGGTTTAAAAGCCATCATTAAGAAATGTTATTTGTCCCCATAGTGCAGTTCGTTTTCTCCACATTATTTAGCTTCTTTAATAATAGAGCAAACCAACTACACTATAGGGGGCAAGTAAAAATCCCCACTGATTTAAATTGGGCTTTTAACCCTTTAAGGACTGTGGACATGCCAGGACAATCGCAACTTTCAGTTAATTAAGAACTGCTGATGGTCCTCGCACGTCATGAGTTTAATGATCAAATCGCGTCTGAGGGCTCGCTGTGATCATGCCGGGAGGCTGAAATGGATTGCTACAAGACCGGAGCAGTCAGTTTCAGCCTCTCTCTCGGTGAGCCGGTGCATGTGATCGCTCACATGTGCCAACTTTTGCAAATAAATTGTCACTTTTCTTCCAGAGAACAAAACCCTGGTCCTTTAGGGGGTTAATCCCTTCTTTTCTGGAATGGTCTCAAATGCATTGTTTGCAATTTGTTAGAGAACACGCTATCATTTGAGGAGTTAAAAGAACAAATTAAATCAATTAGAAAAGAAAGAAAAAACACACGGGGGTGCCAATAGTGCCTTATCAACTTGATTCACAAATGTGCAATTATGTAGCAATAACACTCACATTAATGAACTGCTGCATTGATACTTATGTGTAAACGCAGCCAATATAGCATACAGGGGAATCTTACCGCCCCTGTTCTGTGGCTGTTAAGATGACCTCCTCCACGTATCAATTTGAGATCACCATAGGGGAGTAATACAGTTCTTTTTGATCGTAATCAAAGCTGGCAACTTGCTTCTCCTTCCCTAGCCTATTTTTTACCACATTTTTCACCCGCCACAACTGAAGGTTAAACCCCGCTACTTTCTGGCGCGAATCGCGTCATTTTTCTCACCCTCAGAGGTACCACAAGACTCAAATGCAAGGAGACAGCTCATCAAAGTTCCCAGATTGAGTCAAGAGACACCTTCATACAGTTTCTTTTATTACATAAATTTATTATCTGTGGCAGGTTGGGCTTCTGAAAACTCCATGAGACTATCGGCGGAGGTCCGCTATATTGAAACGAGGAGAGGAGATCCCAAATTGATATGTGGAGGAGGTCATTTTAACAGCCACCGAACAGGGGAGGTAAGATTCCCCTGTATACTATATTGGCTGCGTTTATACATAAGTATCAGTGCAGCAATTCATTACTATGAGTGTTATTGCTACATAATTGCACATTTGTGAATCAAATTGATAAGGCACTATTGGCGCCCCCGTGTGTTTTTTCTTTTTTTTCTATGTTGAGATCCTTCGAAAGTGGAGGTGGGAGAGCAGCCAGACATCTATCGTGGTGAATCTGATTGAGGGTCAGCTTTAACAAAACCCTAAACGCTAATTGCCATGTTTACACATAGGTGTTTTAACCGGCAAGTATTTATGTGAGTACCATTCCTATGGTGGTGGTGAGGTGAAAATTGTATCTAACGTTAATACACTAGGAAGCGCCTCTGTGTTTTTTCCTTTCTTTTTTCTGAAATTAAATCAATTGGATACTTCACTGGCACTCATAGGTTTGAAGGCCACAGGGTCTGCAATGCAAATCACTGTGTTGCAAACCCCCTAGATGATATAGTAGTCTTGTTACTCTGAAAAGCATGTCTGCATTTTAAGTAACATTAAATGGTGCATAACGCTAATTAAAATGCTATAAGAGACTTATTTCTATAGATTTTGATATTAAATATTTTATCACTCACCCCTATTACACCACTTTCCCTCTGCCAGACACTGTATGCAATGTAGTTTATTTGCATACATTGTCAGACAGGTGGGGTAATGAAATCACCAAATGAGGGCAGGAATATCCTCCAATCTGGCCAGGGTTTAAAGCACGTTCGCCACTCCGGGGGTCCTATGTTCAAAAGAAATTTGGAGTAATTCTGGGGCAACCTAACTGCACCACAAGGGAGAATAAAATTTCCATTGATTTACATGGGGCTTGTAACCACTTAATGCAAGGGAGATCGCCAAGGCAAGGCATTACATCAAAATGTGCTAGAGATCTCTCTAGCTTTCGAGGGGGTTAAATATCTCCATTCACATCAATGGGAAAGGTGGGCATTTTATTTTTCTTCTATAGCTCAGCTGGTGTGCTCCAGAATTACTACAGTGGGTAAATCACTAAGGTGTGATAAAGAGGCACTACCTTCTTCATTGGGACAAAGTCTCCAGTTCCTACTTTTATAATAATAGAGGATACACACTACGACAGGGGTAGCCAACCCTGGATGCCAAGAGGTAAAAGCAATGCATATTTCACACACATCCCTAAATGAGCACAGGGGATCAATTAAAGTAACCGAGCCACTAATAAGCTGACTGTGCACCAGCTGAGATATCCTGAATATATGCACTGTTGGTAGCTCTTGAAGCCTAGGGTTGGCTATCTGTGCACTAATATCTGTCCAGTTTGAGGTGTTAGTGCCTTGTTTCCATAGCAAAACATAGGAATTGGAGAGTTTATCACACTGGAGAAATTATCTCCTGTTTATCTGGCCTTTATCAGATGTAGCACATGAACTCCCAGTTTTGTTTTGAACATGCTCTGCAATGTGGAGGAACACAAGGTACAGGAAACAGGAAACCCCAAATGATCTGAGGTGTAGCCTAACTGAACTCTCCTCCTTTACCATAGCTTGTTTCCTAAGGAGTGTGTGTGTGTGTGTGTGTGTGGGGGGTGGGGGTGGGGGGGGGAAATCAGGAGATTTGAGGAAGTGCAATTCCTGTCCTTTCCATGTCACAGGATTATTATCATGTACTCACCAGGACTTGTTGCTGATGTTTTCCAAACTTCAGGCTGATGTTCTGAAGCCAGAAGAAGCCCAGAGATCCAATTTTTAAGTCAGCCCCCAGCTTTCTGTGACACCAATTTGTGGCCAGGCGATAAAGCAGCCATCTAAGTAGAGATATCCAAAGTTCAAATTTATCTAAGGTGCTTATTGACTAAAAGAACAGAGTGTGGCCAAACTCCAAAATATGCATGTGCTAAATGAGTCAACACCTTTGGTCCTTATGAGTTTAAAATAGAATTAGAACTTTGTAACAAATATGTTATTTTGTTTTGAAAGAACTTCCAAAATTAACCATATTGCTGTTAGCTATTATTGCAAGCTATAATGATATATACACACCTTTATTAACGTATCAGTTTATGTACATTAGACAGTACCATTTGGCATGCCTGCTAGATACGATCATTCCATATTGCTCTCTCTACCCCAACTGCCACTCCCTGTCAATACAATCCCATTAGCTATTATCTCGTAACTATAATGATATATATATATTTTACAACCCCTCAAATTATGTGATCACGGCACCCTGTATTCGCAGTGGTCGACTATTAATCAACTATTTCTTAAAGTCACATTGAAGCGCTTCTATCCTAGCCCCGTCAGTGATAAGGGCTTTAAAATAGAATAGAATACTAAACAAATGGAGAGCGCTATCAATGTACTTCACATATAACAATTTTAATAATACAATAAAACATCAATAATATCAGTCAAAGATATCAGTCATAGATAAGAGCTAAAATATATTAACAATATTATTAATATTAAAGCTCCGGAGCTAAAAAAGTGCACTCAATATCAAAAAATGTTTATAAAAAAATTAATAAAAAATGAGATGCCCGAATATATTTTTGTAAATACTCCAAACTTGAAGTGGATCTGTAGGTATATAATACAATAGCGTTAATAATGATTCCTAGGAGAGGGAGGAGGCTCTAAGTATATTGTTTGAACCTCATAAGCTGAAGATTACGTGTCACAGGCAGGTCTATATCAGAGATCTTCTATGTGCACTATTATAGATCCTCCTATAGTTGGTAAGTTAATATATATTGCAGATACAGTACCTCTGGTGTGTGACCAATGTATTTTCCCGGTAATAACACTCTCCTCTGTTGCTGTTACTTCAGGATATATCCCCTGCCACACAGTAACAAAATGTAGCTAGTCAACATACTGATGTATAATAATAAAGAGATATTGGTACTTGCGGTTATTTTGCAACACTCTTGCAATACTTCTTCCCAACTGACCGCCTTCAGGCTCGGATTCCCTGTGTGCACTTTGACAGCAGTAATTAATAAGACCTCCCGTCCTTAGACACCATCCATACACCTGCTACTGGTTGAAGTTTGTAGCGTGTAAAGAAGACCTCAGACCGATCTCTCCTCTCTGAGTTTCACACTTCAAATTCTTATATTTCTATCGCTCTAGCACCTCAGCATAAAACAATATAGCGCAATCTAATAGACAGCAGTTTCCAACGCATTTTGTCCCGTTCACCAGGACTTCTTCAGGGAGTGTAATATATATATATATATATATATATATATATACATACACACACATCATTATTAATGTATCAGTTTATGTACATTAGACAGTACCGTCTGGCATGCCTGCTAAATACGATCATTCCATACTGCTCTCTCTACTCCCTGTCAATACAATCTAATTCCCATAAAATGACAAATAAAACAAAATATCTTTTAAACTTTTGTTTGAAATAGAAAATGGCTATCAAATAAATGATTTCTAAAAAGCTTCAAAATCAACTCTTTTTACGAGAATGCTTCACAGTGCCTTGTGCCTAAATCTTGGTGCCAAACTGGATCTTATTCTGGAATAAACTAACTGCTCCATAGGGGACACATACAAATTCCTGTTATATTAGATTGGGCTTTTAACCCTTCAAATACCAGAGGTGCCTCCAATGCATTTCAGAGCATTCAAGGAGTTAAAAAGCTCTATTCAAGTACAAGGGAATTTAAGAATTTTTATTTGTCCTCTGTTTTGCAGTTGGTTTACTCAAAAATAACTGCAATTTACATTTTATATATATATGGGCCAAAAACCTTGGGGGTGATTCACTAAGCAGTGATAAGTGCAAGGCTGTGCCTGGATTTGTGGGAGGGGTCTCCCCCACAGGGTTCATCATAATAAATATCTCAGAACCATGATGTCTCACCTAGGCTACAACCAATTAGAATTATCTGGCCATTCATTTAGAATAGGCGCAGCATCCTCAGCTTCTAAAAATCAAGTTCCAATCCATATAATCCAGAAATTAGGAAGATGGAGGTCATTGTGTTATACCAGGTATATTGCTAATACATCTGTAGAGATCCATAAAGTTATTATTTTTCTTCTTAAATGAAATGTGTAACATTTGCTCAAATAATAAAGCATGTTTTCTTTGATTATCTTTGGCCTCTAATTTGGCTCACCACGTCAAATTCCTCACTTGGGTATATGTAGCACCCAAGAAGTCCACATCTTGCTACTACTACTTGCCATACTATGCACAGCTGTAAGCCCTTACCACAAAGCAGTGATAAAGTGGAGACGACTTCTCCAGTTTATCACTTCTCCAATTCCTATGTTATTCTATGGAGCCTATGCACTAAGATTTCTTCAGCTTTGGAGATCTTAGTGAATAGGCTCTATAGTATAATATGGGAACTAGAGATGTGATAAACTGGAGAAGTCATCTCCACCTTATCACCTCTTTATCACCGATCAGTGAATCTCCTCCCCCTTATGTCCAAGACCTAGGCCTGAAACAAGCTCTACTCTAAACCGAATTGCAAGTAACAATGTTGACTATTCCCATGTTATACTAACATTTATTTTATTAATAAATATTTACTAATACTGCAGTGTGTGTAAGACCTTTCTCGCATCCAAAAGGGATAGTAATACTTAATATGTAAAATAATTACGTTGTAGTGTTTATCCCCCTGAGTAAAACAAGGGTACTCACTCTTCTGAAAGGTATTTTATTCAAAACATATTACAGATCAAACACATTTTTTTAGGTGCAGTATCACAGTGGCCTGAAATTGTACAGTGGCGCTGTTGCTACAACATCCTATGGACAGCTCTGGTCAGTTGACCATAAATATCCATAGGATGGTGTAGCAACAGCACCACTGTACAATTTCAGGCCACGGTGATACTGCACAAAAAACAAACATTATAATATCAAGATTTAGCTAAAATAACTTTTGAATAAAATATCTTTCAGCAGCAGGAGTGCCTTTGTTTTTTTACATTTTAAGTATTACTATCCCTTTAAGGTGCACATTGGAATATAAATCTGCAAAAACACCTATGGTGATAAGTAGTGTCTTCCAGCGGAGAAGTGAGATGGAGGTGAGAAATTAAGTACAAATTATCAGGAGCTAAGTATGCTGGGTGTCAGCAGCAGCTAACAGCTGAGACATTAAAAGGAATTTTTGTGTCATGTAATCACATAAAATCAAGTAAAATAGTAGGATTTCTCTGCTAGAGCACAGGTGTGGTGATCAGAGGCTCATTCACATTGATTAACTCACCTGTGCTCTAACAAGGAAATCATCAAATCCTGGTCTTTTAGTGGGTCCTGAGGACAGGAGTTAAGAACCACTGTTCTAAAGTGTTCTGGGAGATTCCTTGCACCAGATAAAGACCCCCACAGGAACCCTCCAACCACCTCTTTCATTGGGAGATGAGGCAGCCATTTAAAGGACTGCCTCTTTCCTTTCTGTAGAAAAAGAGCATGTATGCTCCCGGATGCACAACTACAGGGACCAATAATTGCAGTGCTGAAGACAAAAGCAAACAGAAAACTGCATTGTGCGAAATGAATCAATCTTCCACATGTCCACCAGCAGATGCAAAGACACAAATACGCTGCCTGTACTTCCAACCTTGTTCCACATGTCCGCTGGCAATCACAGCACCACACACACTGTCTGGCAAACCAGCCTTATTCGCCTGACCATTACTGGTTTTGTGGAAACCACAAATACATTGCCTTGTTCCACTGTCCACTGATAGTCACAGAACCACACATACATTGTCATCGGTTCTGTTGAAACCCTTGTACTTCCTCAGGACACCCCTGTTTGATAACCACTGCTTTAGGAATGCATAGCTTCATAGAGTCAAAGCCTACATCTGCTGGGAACATAACTCTAGTAAAAGGTTAATACACACAGAAAAAGTGGAATAGATGGGATTCAAAGTACTTTTGAAATAAATACCAGTAACTCACAATGTGATGTAAAGTTAATACACCTTAATGGCTAACTGAGAACATAGAAAATATACACATTTTCACCATCAGTAAACTGATTCTATGATTAAAGAGCTGCAGATTAACCAGAAAATTGACCTAAATCCCATATGTTATATTGTGTAAACAGCACAATTAGCAAAGAGTACACTGGAGCACTAGGATGGCAGAAAACACAGTATAGTATTGTTTTGGGATATTGTGGGTGGTGTCCTATTCTGCAACATAACAGCAAGCTCTTTTTGTCCAGAATACAGCTCAGTGAATTTGGACTGCTAATTGTATACAATGTGTTATTAAATAATGAGATCACAGAAATTATACACATGCATTTTTTCTGTTTAGACACTGGGAAGTAATCAGGACAAATGCACTAATTAAAAAAAAAAGGAAAAATTGTAGGGAAGACCAACTGCACCATATGGGAAACATAAAAAATCTCCAAATTCTCATTTTAACCCCTTGAATGCTAGAGAAGTCAACAACTGAAGTTAACACTGAATTTTTCCTTTGGCTGGGAAGCAGAATATGCATATTTCTTTGCAACAACTGCAAGGAAACCACAAGAAAAATCCTAACATGTCCTTAGTAAATCTGACTGAATGTCCAAACTAATAAATAAACCCTTCTGAGTGCCAGAGGGGTACGCAAACGCATTACAATGCGTTACGTACCCCTCTGGCACTCAAAAGTGTTAAAGAGGAACATTATCCTTTACTAAGAGGTTCTCAATTTTTTTTTTACTATAATTCCTTTCTCAGAAATTTCTCCTTAAAAGTATATTAATGCTTAATATTGAAAAACATAAATACTGCAGGGTTTATATTGCCGAGTAAAACAAGGGAACTCCCACTGGTGAGAGAAGTTTTATTAAAATGTTACTGCAGCCAAAACTGCAAGTTTGGGTGCAATAGCTGTATGGCCTGAAAACAGTGTGACTGTTGCCACAGCATCCTTTGGAGGTCTATGTTCAACTGTCCATATCTTTCCCTAGATTACTGTAGGAACAGCTCCACTGTAACAATTCAGGCCATGGAAGTACTGCCTCCCCAAAAAAGCAAGTTCGATCTTCGATCATTTTTGAATAAATAATCTCTTAACAGCGGGAGTATCCATGTTTTACTCAGCAGGATAAACCTTGGAAATAAATGTTTTCATATTAAGCAATGCTATAATTTTAACCCTTTGAGTGCCAGAATGGTATGGAATGCATTGCAAAGCAATGCATTCCTTACCACTCTGCCACTCAAAGTGTTAATACAGCAGTTTTCTTATATTGCATTTACTGTCTTTTTTTATTTGAAGTCTGCTGTAGTTCATAACTGAACAGTGACATATTACTACCATGAGAAGGTTTCATGTCCATTTCGAATAACTGATGAGACACGCTCTCTGTGGCTAATCACATTGAGACTGATAACTCTACTGTTTGGTGTGAGGAGGAGAGATCTAAATTCAGACCTACAATAGTGCACAGCAAACGCAGTCAAGTGCAGATCGTAGATATACTTAATTGCTGCATGAAAGAACCCACCTAAGAAAGTGCATCATTATTCATTAGGTGTTTCAAGCCCATCTATCTGGTTCTTAAAAGGGTTTATAAAAGCCAAAATCAAACAAGCCTACAGTCTGCTGTTTTGTGAAACCAACCCATGAAAAACGTGTGGGTGTTTTTTATGTTTTTTAAAGCGGAACTACCACCTTTAATAAAGATGGCCCCAAATAATTCCTCATCTGACGACTAGCTGCTCAGTAGTGCTAGTAGCCAGAATTATTACCTTGTTAACGCAAATTATCCACTGCTCCGGGACTGACAGGACGGAGCGCAGACATCTTTCCATAGTGACATCTGTGCTGTCAGTCCCTTTTGGAGCCGAACAGCTACTAACAACGCCTCCTAGAGCCGGCTGGGACTGACAGCACAGGCGCACAGACGTCACTATGGAAAGATGTCTGTGCTCTGTCCTGTCTGTCAGTCCCGGAGTAGTGGATAATTTGCATTAACGAGGTAATAATTCTGACGGCTAGAGCTTCTAAGCAACTAGTCGCCAGATGAGGAATTATTTGGGGCCATCTTTGTTAAAGGTGGTAGTTCCGCTTTAACTGCCAATACTGGTAAAAATTAGAGAAGAAAATTTACTGGAACATTTCTATGAATCGCCATCTTGCTCCACCTACAGTCCTGCCAGAGCTGGGTGGACTGCATCACCGCTGATGTAATGCAGTTATTTCAGAGTAATTAAAGGAACAGTAATATTTCACAACAAAAGCAGCTCCGATTAATCTTCATAGTATTTGGGCCATGGAGAGTGTTATTTCAATACTGTCAAAGTTGTAGTTAAAGAGTAATTGAATGAGAAAGTATCCCCCTCCCTCCCCTTTTACTAATGTAATACTGTTCACCTCAGAGCAGAAAGACTGCCCGGATGGATTGCAGAGAGGGACAATCTTCATGAGCATAAGGAAAAATCTGTAAAGGGGGGGGCAGGGTTTTCCTTATTCTCACAGTAAGAAGACTGTCCCTTGCTATGAGCTGTTTGGCCACAGGACCAGATTACATATCTGAGGGGAGGTGGCTTACACTAGGTAAAAGGGGCGGGAGGGGGACGCTTGATAATTCAATTACTCTTCAAATACAACTCTGCCAGTATTGAAATAACATTCTCCATGGCCCAAATACTATGAAGATTAATTGGAGCTACTGTTTTTGTGAAACATTAATATCCCGTTAAAGAGGAAGTTAAAGACAGCAGAACTAATGAAGATCAGAGGAGTGTGCAATGCATTGTAAAGTAATGCACTGCACGCTTCTCAGGTCATTAAAGTGTTAATTTAAAAGCATCTACACTATAAAAATGGAACAATTTAAGCAAACTACATCTATGGTTCTACATTTTCTTTCCCAGGTCTACAGAGAACACATCTGTGTTCACGGATCCCTATCAATTGTTTTCATTTACTATTGGTTGGCCGCCCTGGTTACCCCTTCTTAAATAATAATTATCATTCATGCCATAAATATAAATAATAATTCCAAGTCCAAAATCTGCATTAGGTATACCCAGGAAGCAATATGTAACAAAACAAATTTTCCTTGCATATTTTGATAAAAAATAAAATAAAATAAAATAAATGCTTTTTGTATATACCAAAGATGGACAAAATACAGCCCTCAGGCCTTACTAACTTTACACATAGAGCAGGGCAACTTTGAAAAAGATCACTTCAGCTCTCCATGCAAAGGAAGAATGATACATTTTGTTACAAAGTACAATACCGATAAAACCTTTCACTATCCCAGAATAAAAATACTCTGAACTGGAGTAATTTGGTAGTAAACCAAAGCAATATAGTGGATACATTAAAATAAAAAATCCCCAAATTCTAGCTGATTTAAATGCTAGGTTTCCAACACATTGCTATGCAATTCATTGGAGACCACTCTTGCGTTCAAAAGGTTAAATCCCAGACCTTGGCCCGTGTACACGGGCTTTTACACTAGTGTGTATATATATATTTATTTATTTTCTTTAGTGTTTCCCTGACCAAAATAATTGCCCACCATGCTCTATACAGTCACCAATATTAGAAATGAAACATGTAACCAGTATTCAACCCTACCATATTTTAACTTTGAGGCTGAGAGCAACACATTGCGAAGCAATGTACTGCAGTCCCCTTTGATCTGTAAAAGGTTAATTAATGCCAACAAACTTTCTACGGCCTGTTTACTATTACTTCCTTCTGATCTACTTCCTACTGCCATACTTTTTCAATGTATACAAATCCTACCCTCACTAGTTTTCATTCACCCTAATACCTAATAACACCCTAATTGCCAAATAATAATCTGCTTTTTGGAACAATTATCCACTTACGGATATTACTAATCATACGGTCATGTCACCGACTTATTTAGTGTGCTAGAATGGTGCACAATGCATTGCAGAGCAATGTGCTGGATACAGCTTTGGCATTCAAAGGATTAACAATGCCACCAACCTTGTAATTTGCATAATGACACATATCCACCATTACTCCCTTATCACTGACTCTTCTCCTGGTGCCAATTGATAGTACTAGCACTCCCACTATAAACAATTACAAGTCACCATGACAATATTAGTAGGTTTAACTATCTATATTACACATATAGTCACCAAGGACAAAGCCCATTAGTGCCCTGACACAGACATTTCGACTCTTTCTAGTTTGGCTTTAGCAACACATGGACAAAGAATAAACAATCCATCCTCACTCCACTGCAAGGGTATCAGCATGAATGAACAGGGAACAATAAAGATAAAAAATATATATCTTTTTAACCCTTTGAATGCTAGAAAGGTCCCAATCCATTGCTTTGTAACTGTTTTAATTCTTTAAATTATTAATAAATTATTATTTTGAAAAGCTTATATAATTTTTTCTGGCGCATAAAACACTGATGCTCCCACTGTTGGGAGATGTTTAGTTTCAAAGTTTTTACAGCTCAAACTATTTTTTGTTTTTTTTACATTAAACTTTTAGTAACAGTGCGGCCTGTTGTCATGACATTACACTACGTGTTCTAACAATTACTGTATTGTATTCTATGCAAATGGCTACAGCTTTCCATAGCATATGAAAATAACACGTCAACCACTTTGTGACAGGTTGAACTGTCAGCGGGTGTATGCATATTGTGTTAAGCAAGGGAAAAATGTACTATATGTCTTGTTTTCACAATAAGACTTTACCAATCCATTAATCTTTCATAATAAGACTGCGTACAGGGTGTCGGAGGGCAAGTGAATTTGGTGCATAACACACATTAGAAGTACTATAATGTCCTGTATGCGATCTTCAAAACATTCTGTAAACAAATTGCCACACTCTGGTAGCAATTTATGAAGTGAACACATCAAGATAAAACATGTAAAGAAATAAAGTAAATCAGGGCAAAACAGTTGTTACAAGCCCTTGACATAACTGGTGCATATTTATCAAGATACAAGTAGATCTATTGTGGGGTAAAATAACTGAACCACATTTATCAATGTAAAATATTAAAAGCAATTGTTTTTTTTTTTTTTGTGTGACATAACCTCTTAAAGCATACCTCCCAACATTTCAAATGGCCAAAAAGGGACACTTGTGTTTTAGGTGGGGTTGATGGTGGCTGGTGGGCGGGGCATTCTACCAGCAAGAAGAGGACGACAGAGCAAGAACAAAGTGTTTTATTTGCAAATACTAATTTATAAATACATATACTGACGTTTAAACAAAGTTTTAATGCTGCAGAGCATTTTAATACACTACACAGACTAGATAGAAGGATTTATGTCCTAAAGAGGGACCCTTGGGAAGTATGCCTTAAAGACCAAAGTGGTGTACAATTAATTGATTTTTAATTAAGAGGTTGGTATTTTGCACCAGTATTGCGTCACTGCATACAAAGTATATTCGAGTGCAAATGCATTCATTATGATAGTACATACATACATCTATCTCTATTGCTGTATTACAGCGTGAGTGGCTTATAAGGGAGTATAGAGATGGCAGCCTGTTGCTCTCTGGCTGTTGCTGGACTACAGTTCACATCATCCTCAGTTCGCCAGGCTAGGTTGATGGAATTTGTATACAATGCAATATACAACAACACCTGGAGAGCTACAGGTACTCACAACTAAGCCAAAGACAAACAGCAGGTGGACGACCTGGCGCCACGTCTGACAGTTCTACCTGATACCTCAGGCCAAGAAGAGGTTGTTGTCCCCACCGGGCCCACATTCCCTCCCCTCGACCAGCTTCACTCACCGTCCTAGCAGTAGGGCGCACAGGGCCAAGAGCAGCGAGGCCAAAAGTAGCGCCGAGATCAGCGGCATCTTCACTACCCGGGGACCCGGGCCACAGAGACCGGTAGCCCGGAACCTAAGAGCTTCACACAGCTCTGGGGGACCATAGAGAAACCTCCTCCTCCAGGGGGAGGGAGCGGCCGCTATCCCGGGAACAGGAAGTGTGTGAGTGCGGAGAACACACGGGGAGGACCCGCAATAGCATCATGTGAGCTGGAGGAGGGCAGAGGGGACATGGCAAGGCTGACTGGCAGGAGTTACACTGGTGGGTAGGCGAAGGGATAGAATAGGGGTGCATAGGAAAGTGGGAAACGTTTTGGGGTGAATTTGCAAGGCCAAGCCAAGGGGGCTTTCTTTTCACACAGAAGACCCCTTTTGCACCTATCAGATCAGCGAGAGCCAAAATTGTAGTACCCAAATAAGTACCTGCTGCTTGCCTGTATGTCGCTACCAAGGGTTTTAGCCATCTGGCTGGTTTTGTACTACAACTCCCATCACGTTCAGCTGGACAAAGGCGGCTTGAGGATGATGGGAATTGTAGTGTTCACCAGAAGTTGGAGAGTCACCGTCTTGGGTATATACACATGAAGCTGCAATGGTGTTTGGGTAGTATGTATTTTTTGGGAAGGCCGTCTCTGAAATCCTTTTGTTGCCCCTTACTTTAGGGATTAAGGGAATGGCAACAATTAAGATGTGTGTGGATATATATATATATATTATTTTTTTTTTTTTACAATTATAATTGCAGGGTTTATCCTCCTCAGTAAACAAATGTACTTCCCATTGCTAAGATATATTTTATTCAAAAGTTACTGCAGCTCAAATTTGGAAGTTTTTAGGTGCAGTATCACAGTGGCCAGAAATGTTAGTGGCACTGTGATATTGCACTTAAAACATGTAAAGTTTTTGTTGCGATACCATTTGAATAAAACATCTCTCAGTAGTGTGAGTACCCTTGCTTTACTCATAAAGATAAACCCCACAATATATATGTTTTTACATTATCAGTATTACTATCCCTTTAAGGGTGCCTAACATGGCCATATCTTTAGGATTTCCTCTCTTGACTACAGGTCAATTAATCAGAGGCTCAGTCACTTAACCTGTGCACAACAGATGAATCTTAAAGACATGGGCTGGTAGAAACCCCCACAGCTCCTGTGATGAGGGAGGGAGCCCTGTGTCAAAAGGGCCTCGCTAACATTAGCTCTCGTTAGGGTTTTCTGAGAGGGGTTTAGGCAAACATGATATACTAGTGTAAAAGTCCGTGGACGTGGGCCAAAGTGCGTAAAACAGCAGAACTACACCTCCTAGCATTCTGTGCGTTCGGGAAGTGTCTGCTGCGCATGACTGCATTGGACAATCGTGTGTTCGGGCAGTCTCTACTGTGCATGACTGCATCGGGCAAACATACACCTGGCCTTTTATATGATAGTATATATTTTAGATACATCCTACATCCTAGTATTGAATCCAGTAGATCCTTAGCACCCTATGTAACTTCTCTTTGAAGTTATTTCTGAATTCCACATAACCTACACTGCCTGGCCTAAGTGCTCTGTGACCCCCCCCCCCCGAGTTGGCATGCTGTGATGGTGTCATCAAATCCTATTCGTAGGTCACAAAACACTGAAGCTAGGTGACATGAACAAGACTTTATACAGAGAAGCTGTATTGGGTGCTAAAGATCTATCAATTTGGGTATCTCCTGGCATACCTCCCAACATTTCAAATTGCCAAAGAGGGACATTTGTGTTTTAGGGGAGCGGCAGGAGGTGTAGCTGGTGGGCGGGGCATTAGTGAGAATTTTTAGGCAGTTGAATGACCTATTGACACTTCCTTGTGCAACCTAATAAATGACTTCTAACAAGACCAAAGTATTTTATGTACACAGACTAATTTATAAACACATATACTGATGTTTAAACAAACAATAATATGAGTTTTATTGCTGTGGAGCAATATGATACCCTTATATACACACCACACAATATGGTTTCCAAAAAAAGAGGGACATCATGGTGGGAAAGAGGGACAGAGGGATTTGGGTCAAAAAGAGGGACTGTCCCTCCTAAAGAGGGACACTTGGGAGGTATGTCCTGGTGGGCCCTGGCTCTTAAAGGGCCCCAAGTGAATTGCGCCCTGTAGCATTGCTATTAAATATGTCTGCCCATTCCTTTTGAGGAGCTATCTGACAGGCAACCTGTAACCGTTCTGTCAGGTGGTAGTTTTCAGCTTGCCATGGATGGATATCAGTAAACATGTTCTTTTAGCGGATAGAGTCCTTTGTAATTGGCTTGTGTACTAATTGCTCCTCTATGGGTTGTATTAGTGGGTGAGAGTGCACTATGATGATGTCACCACAACGAGTCTAGTGCTGCTAGACTGAATGTTGAGAACCCTGGCCTGCTAGAAGGACAAAGCAAGACCAATTTTAACCCTTTGAGTGCTAGAGGGGTGTTAACACATTTCAGAGCAATGCCTTGCTCATCCCTCGGCCACTTAAAGACTTCATATGTTTACCTTTTTAAATCTCCCTTCATCTCCCCCAACTCTCCCTCCCTCTGCCCAACTTCTTTTTCTCTTTCAGTCTTCTCTCGACCTCCCTTGTTGCCTCTGCCTTTCCACCTTTTCCCTTTATTCATCACTTTTTGCAGCTTTTCTGTCCCTCCCTCTTTTAAACTTCTTCCACCTTCCTCCTTTCAGACACTGTTTTTCCCTCTGTCTTTTACAGTTTTATCTCCTTCCATGATCCCTTCCTCTTCCCTGCTTCTCCCTTCCTTTTTCCAGCTTATTCATATCTTCCTTTCTCTTTACAGCTTTTCCCTCCTTCTCTCTTTCCAGCTTCACCCTCCTTCCTTTAGTCCCTACTTCTTTCTTGTTTCTGTCTTCCCTTTATCATCTTTGAGCATCTCCATCCCTTCCTCATTTCTACTACTCCCTCCATCAAACAGAAAATGTCTGTCAGTCAGGAAATTTAATCATAGTTTGATATTTCAAATACTCTGTGTCATGAGCTAGAAAACAAAGATATCACTGATTCTTTGAAGGAGCTAAAGAATAATGTTAGGGATTGGTGTTAGTGAGCATAGTCAGCTACTGGTGTGTCCTTCCTTGCTTCATCCTTTGCTGGAGAACCGTTCTGACCTCAAGATCAGATATCTGGCGCCAGCAGAGCCAGGATCAGATCAGGATGAACACACTTGAGCTGAGAGAGCAGGAAGCCCAGACTCCTCCTAAATTGTGGTTAGGAAAAGGATCCAGATGCAGTGGTGAGCAAGATTACTGCCTTGATTACAGAGAATGAGGTGGAGGTTGAAGACGTAAACAGTAACACCACTCTTGGGAGGAAGAGCTTGTAGAGATGCATAGAAACATCACTCTGGGATTGCTGCTGTGGTAATTGCAGATGAATTGTATGCCACACAGGCAAACAGGAATGCCACTCTAGGGTCACCACTCTGGTAGTTGTGGATGAGTGGTAGGCCACACAAGCAAATAGTAACATCACAGTGGGATCACTGCTGCGGTAGTTGTGGATGAGTGGTAGGAAAAACAGGTGAGCAGGAACACCACTCTTGGCATCGCCTCCTTAACACAATTTATTATAATGGACAGGTGCACCAAAACGTATAATGAATCCAGGCCATGCAGCAAATAAAAACAATCATATGTTTATTAATGCAACAGTAAAAGTAATGTATGACAAGTAATGATACCTTGTTTCAATAACTGAACAGCGGGAGAAGTTGTTTAGTGGGCACCTTTCCGATGCAGACGTGTAAGTTCTTAGATCGGCATGTTTCGCGCACCGCTGCGCTTAATCATGATCAAAAAGTTCAAACTAACATTCTATTGTTACATTTAAACTACATTGTAGCCAATAGAAATCTAAAGCCACTTTCACCCTCGGTGTTTCCTCTTAAAGAGACCAACTACGGCAGACACTATAATGCATTCACACAAAAGAGCGGAAAAACAAGAAAGACGCTTTCATTCGCAATCGAGTGCCCACATCTCCTTCCGGACTCGCAGAGAACAAAAACTCCACCCATATATCCCTTCACATAAGAGTCCAAGCACTCGAGTGCAAATGTAATTGTACAACGGAGTTTACAATATTAATGGTTTTATCAACTGTGCAACAAGAGGAATTATTTATTTAATTATTTGTAAAAATTGCAATAAACAGTATGTTGGTAAAACCATGAGGAGTCTCAGGACGAGGCTTACAGAACATTTGAGTGACATACGAAGTGAAGGTTTTAGATCATGTGTTGCTACCCATTTTAAAACAGATGGGTGTAAAATAGAAAATTTGAGTATACAGGGAATTGAAAAAGTGACTAGGAGTTAGAGGGTGTGATTTAGATGCCAAACTATCTAAAAGAGAGGTATATTGGATGTTTACATTAAAAACGAGACATCCACTGGGTCTGAATAGACAATATGATGTGATGTGTTTTGTTTGAAATTAGGAGTATTGTTTGAAATTACAGAAGTATATTTAAGAAACATCCTATATACTAACTGATGAGAAGTAAGAATTTTGATAGTGACACAAGTCTGGAAATTATGTTTATTTTGAAGAGAATGGAAGGAAGAGAACAGTTGTTATTATATGAATATTAGTTTAGTCTGAGTATTGTCACAGCTTGCTTAAAATATTTGTTTTTATTTTTGAGGACATTCACACATATATAATATGGTGTTTTATATTTTAATATGTTCTACATGGTGCTTTTGACTCTTTGTGTGTAACGATAGCAATCAATGCTGCTCCCTTTACGGTGGATCTCTAGAGATCAATGGTATGGCTTTCCCTTTAACAATGTTTTTTTAGACGCATATTTATATTTGTACAATTACATTTGCACTCGAGTGCTTGGACTCTTATGTAAAGGGATATATGGGTGGAGTTTTTGTTCGAGTCCGGAAGGAGATGTGGGCACTCGATTGCGAATGAAAGAATCTTTCTTGTTTTTCCGCTTTTTTGTGTGAATGCATTAGTTTTAGTGTCTGCCGTAGTTGGTCTCTTTAAGAGGAAACACTGAGGGTGAAAGTGGCTTTAGATTTCTATTGGCTACAATGTAGTTTAAATGTAACCATAGAATGTGTGTTTGAACTTTTTGATCATGATTAAGCGCAGCGATGCGCGAAAAATGTCGATCTAAGAACTTACACATCTGCATCGGAAAGGTGCCCACTAAACAACTTCTCCCGCTGTTCAGTTATTGAAACAAGGTATCATTACTTGTCATACATTACTTTTACTGTTGCATTAATAAACATATGATTGTTTTTATTCGCTGCATGGCCTGGATTCATTATACGTTTTGGTGCACCTGTCCATTATAATAAATTGTGTTCAGTTGAAGGGTGTATGGAGAAACCCTAAGGTTGCACATACGTGGAATATATATATTAAGGTCATTGCAGTTTGTGAACAAAGGGGTCTTTGAAGACCTGAAGTACAAACATTGATGATATATGTTTGAAATATCCTGTATATAGGGTTGGAGCCGCTTGTTCGTTTGCTTGCACATCGCCTCATTAGGTCATAGCAGATGAGAAGAAAATCTCTGGAGCTCCAAACATCACCAGCTGAAGGACTAACTGGATAGGTAGGTAGAAGGAAAATTCAGAGGCTGAGGCAGAAGTACCAAATCACTATCTGAACGTTAAGGGTTGAGACTCACAGAAGACGGAGCAGGTGGAGATTAGCACAAAAGTCAGGCCAAGGTCATGAGACAACAAACAGCAAATCAGAAAACAATAAGGAAGGGTGATAATTGGGGAAAGGAAGGAAGCAGGGATGGTCTTAAAACAACTTTAGTTGCCAATCACATGGAGGAAGGAGTAGCATGATCCAGGTAATAGTAAGACAGGTAGGTGGAGTGAAGGATAGGCATGGTATAACAGTATGGCACCCTGAAATTGACTGGAGAAATATGACTTACAGCACAAAGGTGAAAATTTAATGTTTAATGACAATTTAATGTCTCGGCTAGAAGAGGAGTCAGCTAGAAAAGGTGAATTATTACAAAGAGTTTTCAAAGCATATTCAGTGGTGTTACTGAAAGTTTGCTTCTGCTCTGAAAGGTGCTAAAGTTTGATGCTGGGGTGCAAGGCTTGAGAGCAGTGACAGCACTGTGGTAAAGTTTCTGGCTGCAGGGCTAGATATTAGGATGAGTACACCATGTGTCTGTTGGGCAGAGGAGAGGGCCGGATCTCTAAGCAGACAATAAAGGGTGAGATCAAGGAAACTGGAACTTTGATATGAGTGGGAACCCAAATCCACACCACAAATGAAGGATCAGTCTTTAGCTAGGAACAGAGGAGACTAACATTCAATGCTACTAGTTCATAACAAAGCACAGGGTTGAGATGTTCGTTTAGACTGATACTGCTGCTACAATCAGAATGTACTGAAAAGGTGGCATGGTTATGCAGAAGCTGACATAACACTGAAACAGCTGCCAGAGAGAAGGGTGAGAAGGTAGCATGAAAATGCAGGATCAGATGAGGGCAGAACCCACAGTTAGGTAGGCAGGTGGAGCAGCATAAAGGTAGAAGAGGAAGCTCCGCAACAAGTTGAGTAATATGAGCGAAGGTACCAATACGATGGGTGATAGTCAGTGGAAGGCTGAGTTCAATAACAGTAATCAGGGAGCCGTAGCAGAAGTGACAGTACGGGGTTCCATAAGTGCAGTCAAAAGCAGGAGCCAAGGTCAGTACCACAGTCAGTGGAATACAAGTTACCACTACAGAGGTACCATACAGGAGTCCAACCTCAGAGTCAAAAACGTAAGCCAAGGTCAAACACATAGCAACAAGAGTAGCGATGCAAGGAGACAAACTAATAGTCAGTAGGCTTGAAGATCAGGTGTTTAAGTAAGGCCACAGGTGAGATTAAAATGCTACAGGTAGCTAATTACTTTCACAGGTACTGAAATGTTTGATCGAAAATGTTGTGACTTTGGATGGATGTAGGCCAATATCCCCCAATGTGCAATTACCACAGTCCCTACATGGGTATGTACCATTTTTTGGTTTAGATGTGAATGATATAATGTTTAGGTACAATGTCGCCGATGTTGCTGCCTCTTTTATATGGAAAAAGTGGGGATTCCTTAAAGATGTCCTTTTGAAAGATTTCCCAATATTTAGTAATGATCTGTTTTATTTGTTTACTGCGGTTTTATTTGTTTACTGCGGGTCTCTTTTGGGCATAAGTAGATCGGCCCTTTTAATGGCAGCTACGGTATCTTTTTCTTTAAGGAGTATTTTTTATTGTATCTACGTTCTTGGAACTTATTGACCATCTCATTGGCCCTTGTGTCATAGTTTAGGATGTCAGAAGTGATGTGGCGAACCCTCATCAACTGACATTTAGGCAAGCCCTTTTTAACCCCATGAGGGTGAAAGCTGGTTTGCAGTAATAGTTTATTCTTATCTGTAGGCTTACAGTATGTCAGTAGTGATAAGGTTGTTTTCAGCACTAATCTGTACATCCAAAAAATGAATACTTTTGGTATCAAATTCTAATGAATACTTGATGGTATCATGCATAGAGTTAATCATATCATTAAGCTCAGCACTGTTCCCCAACCATATGAAAAACAGATCATCAATAAAGCGACAATAATGGGATATTTTTTCATGGAATTGAGGATCCTGAAGAAACATCTTATTCTCCATGTCTTGAATAAATATGTTATCATAGGTTGGTGCCATGCTTGCCCCCATCGCAGAGCCTTGTTTCAGTCTATAGTATGTTTCACCAAATGTAAAATAATTAAATTTAAGGACAGTTTCAAGAACGTTCATCAGGAATTGAATCTTTTTATTGAGGATCTCTTCTAGACATAAGGCATTATAGACACTCTGCATACCTTCCTCATGTGGAATGGAAGTATACAGACTCACCACATCAAGACTACACAGCAAAAATTCACTGTTTGGGATCACCATATCCTTGATACGAGTGATGAATTCTATAGTATCCCTGAGACCTGTAGGAATTTGGGCAACAATAGGCTGAAAGTATGTGTCTGTCATGGTTTTCAGGCAAAGAAGGACAGACACGATCATAAACTGTATAACCACCTTTATTTATTAAGTACAGCAATAACAGTATAGTCCACACAACCCCAGACCACAGGATAATAGGACCAGGCTCCTACCTGGAGCTTCACACTGTGCTGCGCACTGCACTACTGCGAGATAACGGAGACTAGGACTGAGGTGCAGATGGGACACCAGAAGGAACAGTAACTGATGCACAAGTCTCCACCCCGGGTCACGCGACTGGAAGCAACAGGAAGCAAGAGCAGACCTGAACCACGGAACACTGAGATTGGTGGTCGGCCATGTTCGGAGAGTACAGAGCAAGTTGTCAGCCACAGCCACAGGTCAGACAAGCTGGGGAGTACACGGAATGATAGGCAGCAGGAGCCAGAGGCCAGACAAACCAGGGACTACACAGAGCGAGTTAGTCAGCCAGAACCACAGGTCAGAACCGATGTGGGTGGTCAGAAAAGCCAGATCATACATGGAGTGGATTCTCAGAAAAAGCATGGGTCACAACGGAGCACGAGAGACAGTAGCGGAAACACCACATAAGGGCAATGACTCCCAGGCCCAGGGAGGTTTATAAAGGGGGGGACCCAATTAGGACACACAGAATAGGCCCATAAACAGGTGTCTTTGCCAGTGCCTGTTCCATGATGTCAGCAGTGCGGAAGTGGCTGCAACTATGCTAGCTGACACAGCACAGAGGAAGGAAGCACAGGATAGCCCAGGCCTCTAAGGTAGACTGTGATAGTGTCAAGGTATTTAGCTATTGGTTCAATTATAGATCCCATCCCTGACACTATAGGGCTTCCTAGAGGTTTGTGTAAGTCCTTTTGGATTTTGGGGAGTAAATATAGTATGGGGTAATGGAGTGTGAGATGTTTTTTTTTCTTTATCAGGTACTAGACCTTGCAAAATCATCATTAAGCATTTAATCAAGTATTTTTTTTTTATTTCCAGCTGTGTTTGATAATTTCTCATAATGTAATTCAATATTTAACTGTTTGTTACCTTCATCGATGTATTGCTGTCTATTCATCATTAAAATTCCCCCTCCCTTGTCTGCTTTTTTAACAATTATTTCTTTATTGGACTTAAGTTTCCTGAGGCTTTCTAATACATCCTTACATTTAGCGTCCATCTGTACTAATGAAAAGTATCCAAGGAATTATTCCTGATAGGAGGTACAAAGTCCCTTTTAGTTGTCATAGTGGATGTCTTAGTCCCTTCTATGTCACTGCTAGTCCGATAAAGAAATAATTGTTAAAAAAGAAAAGAAACCAAGGAGAAACAAACATTCATATCTAAACCAAAAAATGGTACATATCAATGTAATTTATATTTTAAAATGTCCGTGTGACCTTGGATTTGTAGGACAGACCAGTAGAATGGTAAGGGACGGACTCAATGAGTACAAATCCACAATTAGGAAGTATAAGCAGGTGAGTAAATCTCTGCCAGTTGCAAAACATTTCTTTGTGATGAAACACAATGGCCTAGATTCAACAAAGTTCGAAGAGGGCTAAAAATATCCATGTCCTGTCGGAGCAATGTCGAAGACACATGGACAGTATTCATTAAAGTGTCTTCGACATCACATCACCATCAGTCAGACAAAAATCTGCTCACATCGACATCCATCTGACAAGTTTATTAATTTTCACTCATCATATCGACAATGGCCTATTCCCATATGGAAATGAAGCATAATGACTTATTTCTATATGGAAATGCAGGATAATGAGCCAGTATTGTATGCTACAGGGTGTGTTGATATGTAGATATTGCACTTTGACACAGTCACTAAACTCCTATTGCAGCCTCTGCTGTCAGAGTTCACAGTCTCAACTTTACCTACCTGAGGCTGGTAAAGTTGGGATCTCCCTGAAGTTTCCTATGCAGTAACAACCCTAAATCAATCACAAGCAAGGAGGGTTGTGAACTGTTGTCGATGTGGAAGGCATTTCCTCCCTCACACATCTTCAGAACTATGACAATACTGTTATCTAAGAGCATTCTCTCTGCTGCCCCAGTAGAGGAGTGGAGAGAATTATTTCAGAACCATGGACAGCATCACTCCCTTATCTCTTTTGTGTGCCATAGGAGAGTGCATTGCTCACCCCTGTGGCACTTAAAGGGTTAAAAAAAAAGGTACACCATTCACTACACAATTATCCCTATTATATTTATTTCATACATGTTGTACACTTCCAAGGGAACAAGACTGGGGGTCAGGCAGCGTCCATGGGGATTTGTGGCTACCACTTGCCCCCACAATGGTTATGTTCACCCACAATACGTATATTTAACATTCTGCCCCAAACTTCAAATTTTACATATGCTGCTTGTCATTCGACATATGCTGCCCTCACACTGTTAATGTACACAAATATGTTTTCCCTTTGTAGTTAAAATATGTATTCTTCCTAAGTTGTAGTATGTTAACCCTATGAGTGCCAGAGGGGTGCGCATCATATTGCAGTGCAATGCATTGCTTACCCTTTGGCACTCATAGGATTAAAGGTAAAATATTATGGTTTTTGATTTGATGTACTAAAGTTAGACCTCGAGGGGTGCATCATTACCCCTCCTGATGTCCCTCTGGCATAGATCACCTATCCCAGGGCTGTCCAAGTTCTGTCCTCAAGGGCCATAAACAGGCCAGGATGTAAGGATTTCCCTGATTAACCACAGGGGAGTTAATCAGTGGCTCATTCATTTTGACCGACTCACCTGTGCTTAAACAGGCAAATCCCTAAATCCTGTATTGTTGGTTGCCCTTGAGGACTGAACTTGGACTGAACTATGGCACTCATAGGGTTAATATACTACAACTTAGGAAGAATACATATTTTAACTACAAAGGGACAACATATTTTTGTACATTAGCCCCTTCAATGCCAGAAGGGTACGTGCACTCGAAGGGTTAATAGTGTGACGGCAGCATGTGTTGAATGAAAGGCCGTGATATGTTGGATTTAAAGTGTGAGGGCAGGATATATCATTTTTTTTTTTTGGGGGGGGGCAGCATGTTGAATATGCATATTGTAGGTGAACATCGCCATTGTGTGTTAGCCCCACATACACTGATTGACACCCCCAGCCTTCTTCCCTTGCCCAGGCAGTGCCCATGGGGATTTGTCGCTAGCAGTAGCAAGGGAAAAAGGTTGGAGAGGGCCAGAAAGTGTACATAGGGATCTGTGGCTACCAGTGGGCAAGAGAACAAGTCTTGGGGCCAGGCAGTGTACATGGGGTTCTGTGTCTACCAGTGGACAAGGGAACAAGGCTGGGGGGAAGTGGTAGCCACAGATCCCCATGGATGCTGCCTGATTCACAGTCTTGTTCCCTTGGGAGTGTACAAAATGTATGAAATAAATATAATACAGAGATGAGGGGATAATTGTGTAGTGCTTAGTGTACTATTTTTTTTTAACCTTTTGAGTGCCACAGGGATCAGCAATGCACATCCCTATGGCACTCAAAGGGATAAGGGAGTGATGCTGTCCTTGTTGCTGAAAGCATTCTCCCTACTTCCCTACAGGGGCAGCAGAGAGAATGCTCATAGATTTCAGGATTGTCTTCGTGTTGGTGATGTGTGAAGAGAGGACATCCCTTCTACATCGACAGCACTTCAACAATCCAGTATCCTAATCAAGACTTTCTTCTCCCCCCCTCCCTGCTCAATAAATTTTAGTGAATATGTGTGTACATCAAAATATCAAAGTGCTTCAAACACATCAACAAAATAATATGACCGCAGCATCAACCTTTAGTGAATCTAGGTCCATGTATCAAAACTCCTGTGGTGGTATTAGAACAAGTGAATCTGCCCATGAGGGGAGGTAATATACAAGATTACTATTACAACGAGAATATCATTAGATTTATAAATTGGGTACTAAATACCCAAAAGGGTTAAATGAGGTCTTTAGCCTGAAATGTTTGTTTTTGTAATTCAGTAAACTTGGAGCCAGCTATGGAATTTGGACTGTTACACAGCACTTGGATATGACATTTGTGATGAACTGTTTCTGATTTTGGTACTACTTATATTATTTTTATATTTTGCACAGTATGTATTATTGCTTATCCTTCTGTTATGCATACCTCCCTTTATCAAGATCTGCTACTGGTGTCTGTTATTAATTTTCAGTATTAATTAGCAGTTAATTATGTATGCAGTAATGAACAACAGGATTGGTGGAGAGATGTCTACTGTATGTATTTAATCTGTGTAATTGGTGTTTGATTTTTATGCCTAAAGAAGGGTGGCATTGAGCCCCCCGAAACGTTTCATGTGTTCTACTCATCAATAAAAGATTCAGCGATTGCGGATACATGATTGCAATTTCTCCCTTCTACATATCAGTTGGCTTCATAGAGCAATGATATCACTTCTCTAATTGCTATATTAGAGAAGTCATCTCCTCTTTATCATACCTTAGAGCACTTAACTAGCCCCTTGCTATGTTTGTTGGCCAGCCAGAGCCTTCCCATTTTATTATTACACTTGCCAGTGTCCCAGTCCAGTTCAACAGAGTCTTTAACTGTCACACAAAGTGTATGTGCAGTCCAGGGGACTTCCAAGTAGGGATACCACTCTCACTGATAGTTATATATCCACATATCCAACAATTTAATTGATTAGTGGTTGGGACCAGGAACCATACAGACACAAAATTGTAAAATGCAAAACACCTTTACTAAAAATAATAAAAGCAAGCAACGCAAAATTGTGATCCAGGAGCATAAACCAAAAGCTGGGGTCAGGAAACAAGGCAGGTACTCAGACAAGCTGGGGTCAGGAATACGGAGAGCAGAGATGTCAGGAACAAACCAGGAGTCAGGAGCCAGAATGGATGTCAGAGGAAGCCAGGTCATGCACAGATAATCAGGAACTCAGGAGAACGCACTTGCAGCCAGAAGTAGACACAAGGGCAAGGAGGAATGGAGCCTAGCTGCTTTAAATACCCTGGAAGGGGTTAGCTGATAAGTCAGGTGAGTAACCATGGAGACTGAGAGGTCAAGGCAGCTCGTTAAGCATCAGCTGACTCAGCATGACTCAGGGAAGAAAAGGCAGCAGTAATCAACAACTGTGTTAGACCAGATCAGTCAAACCTTCAAAGTACCCCCCCAATGACCTCCCCCCCCCCCCCCGCTGGGCAGGACCAGGTTAAGGAGAAAGCGTGGAACCCATGAGCGCTCCTCTGGATCGTACCCCTTCCAATGGACCAAATATTGAAGCATCCCTCAGAACCTACGAGAGTCGTCTGTGGAGCTGACATTGAACTCCTCATGGCCATCAATGGGCAATGAATGGGGTTGAGGAGTGACCGTAGTAAAATAATTACATACCAGGGGTTGCAACAGAGAGACATGGAACACATTGTGTATCCGCATATTGGGAGGGAGGTCTAGGGCCTAGGCCACAGGGTTCACATGTCGGAGGATACGGAAAGGCCCCACAAAATGGGTAGCCAGTTTCTGAGAGGGCACTCGTAGGTGGAGATTTCTGGAGAACAACCAGACCCTCTCCCTGACCTGGTAGGAGGGTGTGGTAGGCATTTATGATTAGCCTGGAGCTCCTGGGATTGTGAGCTTCGCAGTGACTCTTGGACCTGCACTCATGTGGAATGGATCTGCTGGAGCTGATCCCCCAGTGCCAGAATCCCCTGGGGAGTGAACAAATCTGGAATCATGGAAGGTTGATATCCCTTAATTCACCATGAAGGGGGAGAGCCGGGTAGAAGCTGAGACAGCACTGTTATGAGCAAGCTCCTCCCAAGGTAGCAGGTCCGACCAGTTATTCTGATGGTCTGAGATGTAGCACCACAGGAATTGCTGCAAGGTCTGATTAGCTATTTTCACAGCCCCATTCGATTGTGGGTGCTAGGCCGAGGAGAAGGAGTTGGATACCTAGTTGCGCACAGAAGGCCCTCCAGAATCTTGAGACAAACTGGCTTCCCCAGTCGGAAATTTTGACTTTGGGAACCCCGTGTAGCCAATAGCCCTCTTTGATAAAAAAAATGTAGCCAACTCTTTAGCGAATGGGAGTTAATTGAATGGTATGCAGTGGATCATCTTAGAAGATTGGTCGACAACCATGAGGATGACTGTGTTACCAATGAACAGAGGGAGATTGACTATGTAGTCCATAGCAAGGTGTGACCATGGCTTCTCACCATTGGGTATGGGTTGGAGAAGGCCCACTGGAAGATGACGGGTTGATTTGGTCAGCGCACAGACTGGACAGGCAGCAACAAAGGCAGCAATATCTCTGTTAAGTTCTGGCCACCAGAAGAGACGGGAAACCGACCAGAGAAGCTGTTTTTTTCTGTGGTTACTTGCTGATTTAGTATTATGGTAGGTTGAAAGTACCCTGGAATGGAGGTTAATAGGTACAAAACAGCGCCCAGAGGGAGTCTCAGCAGTTGCATCAATTCGGGTGGCCCGTATTCTCTCCCTGAAGGGAGATGTTAGGTTGGTATGTATGGTGGCCAGTACTCGGTCTGGAGGAATAATAGGACTAGGAGGACTCTTCTCTTTAGCATCCAAGAAGTGTCTAGATAGGGCATCAGCCTGGACACTTTTGGTACCTGGCAGGCACATAATTACAAAAAGACAAAAATAAGGCCCATCGGGCCTGCCTTGGAGACTAGCGCTTGGACTCGGATAGGAAGGTGAGATTTTTATGATCCGTGAGGATTAGGTTTGGCGCAGAAGTTCCCTCAAGCAAATGCCTCCATTCTATGAGAGAGAGTATTATCGCCAGCAGCTCACGGTCACCAATTTTGTAGTTGCACTCCGCAGGACTTAGCTTTTTGGATAAATACCCACACGGGCGCAACTGGCTCTCAGGAGTAGGACATTGAGACAGGAGGGCGCCTACTCCCATCTCAGACGCATCGACCTCAAGTATGAATGGAAGCTCAAGTTTCAGATGTGCCAAAATGGGTGCTGCGGCAAAAGCGGCTTTTAAAGACTCAAATGCTTTGATGGCTTCTGGGGACCAGTGAGTGGAGTTACTGTCTTTTTTTGGTCATGTTGGTAAGGGGTTTTACCATAGAGGAAAAATTGTGAATAAATTTCCTGTAGTAATTAGCAAACCCGAGGAAACATTGAAGAAAATGGAGACCTACGGGTCGCAGCCACTCGAGAACTGCTGAGAGTATCTCAGGGTCCATAGTGGAACCAAGCTCTGAAATTTCGTACCCCAAAATGTGACCTTTTTGCGGTGGAATTCACAATTCTCTTTTCACAATAGGTTATTTTCTCTTTATCTTTTCAGAACTCTGGCTACATCTGCGTGGTGGCTTTCCACGGAGGTGGAATGGATCAGAATGTCGTCTAAGTATACCACCACGCGTTGTTGGAGCATGTCCCTGAGAACATCATTTAGGAATACCTGGAAAACCATAGGATCATTGCAGAGACTGAAGGGCATTACGAGGTATTCGTAATGCCCGCTTCTGGTGTTAAAAGCAGTTTTCCATTCTTGGCCCTCGTTTATCCTTACCAAATTTATACAACCCCTGCAGATTGAGCTTAGTGAACATCTTGGACCCTTTCAATCAATTGAATAGCTTGGTAATAAGTGGAATTGGGTAGGCGTTTTTAACCGTGATACGGTTGAGCCCCCTGTAAACGACACAGGGTCTCAGTTCTCCACTTTTGTTCTTCACACAGAAGAATCCAGTCCTGGCGGGAGAGGAGGACTTGCGGATAAACCACTGGGACAGCGCATCTGCAACATACTCCTCCATGGCCTTATTCTCTGTGACAGAAAGAGGGTAGACTCGACCTCGGGGATGTATAGCACCCAGTTGCAGTTCAATGGTACAATCCTATGGGCAGTGAGGAGGGAGCTCACCAGCTTGGCCCTTATCGAATACATCACAGAACTCTAGGTACTCTACAGGAAGCAAAGAGACCGGGCATGTGATTAGCACCTTCACCACTTTTACTAGGCATGTCTTGGAACAGTTGGGTGACCATGCCATTATTTCGGCCCTTACCAATCAAACGTGGAATTGTGTTTGGGCACCCATGGATAACCCAGGACCACAGGATAGTGAGGAGAGTGGATCACCTGGAATTGTAAGGTTTTGTGATGGAGAGCCCCTAGAGCCATAGCGGTCTGCCATCAATCGCCTCAATGGGAAGTGGAGTAGTACGGAGCTGCAATGGGATTGAATGCTTCTGGGTGAAGGCACTGTCGATAAAGAGGCCCGCTGCACCGGAGTCAATGAGTGTCTATGTAATAATGGAAATCTTGCCCCAGAGAGCCCAACAGAGACTAGTGGTTTATCCTTCTGAATAGACAGGGATGCCAAGACGCCACCTAATTTCTGTCGCCTATAGAGCTTTAGGTGCGGGTGTTTCCCAGGCGTGTGGGGCAGGTTCGCAGTAGGTACCCTGCCTTACGGCAATAAACACACAGGCCCTCCCTCCTCCTAAAGGCCCTTTCCGCAAACAAAAGGCGAGTTATCCCAAGCTGCATGGGCTCCATATCATCAGAGGTCTTGAGACTAGGAGCCGTGGGAGGAGAGGGAGGCACGGGTGGGGATGAAAAGCTTGGGGCTAAACTGATGGGATGCCTCCGCAGGTGCTTCCAGAGGGAAGGTCTCTCATAGATTCGGGAGTCAATCAGGATGCAATAAGAGACCAGTTCCTCTAAATCTCTGGGGAGGTCCCAGGCTGCAATCTCATCTTTATCCGTATTCGAAAGCCCATTAGAGAAAGCAGCCACAAGAGCCTCGTTATTCCAACCAACCTCAGCTGTCAGGGTACGAAACTCTATGGCATTATCCGAAACCATCTTTGTACCCTGCCGGATGGACATTAGTTGCTTGGCAGCTGAAGTGGAGCAAGCCGGTACATCAAATACCCTTTTAAAGGATGTCACAAATTCAGGATAATTGTATACAATAGATTTCTGTGTCTCCCAAAGGGGATTAGCCCATGCCAAGGTCCTTTCGGGGAGTAAGGAAATCACTAGGCCCACCTTACTGCTATCAGATGGGAAGGCCTGTGGTACTATCTCCAGATAGATACCAGTGTGTTTCAGAAAACCTCTGCACTGGTTAGGGTCGCCCCCATAACACTGGGGAAGCGGGGCGGACCCAGTTATACCTCTAGCAACACTGGGATCACCATTGGCAGCCGGTGCAGGAGCAGCAGCAGCTATAGGGGCAGCTTGCACTGGGGGTTGCTAAGGTAGTGGAGCCGGATGCGCAGTATGGAGCAAAAAAGCCTGGAGGGCTAACGCAAACTAGCCCATGCGCTGATCTACCTGGTCCACCCTGGTAAAAACGTTCAGTGGATTGCCTGTGCCTTCTGGGTTCATGGCCCTTGTGTGCCGTTAGGGACCAGGAACCAGACAGACACAAACAATGTAAAATGGAAAACACTTATATTAAAATAAAAGCAAACAAAGCAAAATCCAAGAGCGTAAACCAAAAGACAAACCAGGGTCAGGAACCAAGGCAGGTACTCAGACAAGCCGGGGTCAGGAATATGGAGATCAGAGATGTCAGGAACAAGCCAGGAGTCAGGAGCCAGAACGGACCCAGAGGAAGCCAGGTCATGCACAGATAATGAGGAACTCAGGAGAACGCACTTGCAGCCAGAAGCAGACACAAGAGCAAGAAGGAAGTGAGCCTAGCTGCTTTAAATATCCTGGAAGGGTTGGTTGATAACAGGTGAGTAACCATGGAGACTGAGAGGTCAAGGCAGCTCATTAAGTATCAGCTGACTCTGCCTGACCCAGGGAAGAAAGGGCAGCGGTAATCAACAGGCGAGTGTACACCCAGATTAGTCAGACCATGACATTTAGTTACATCTAAGTATTGCATCAGAAGGTGAACACATTGCTGTGGTATATGACACTAAACTGTAGGTAGGTATGTAACCAACACATATCTATTATTACTCCTGACCAGTCTTCTCTTTTCAAAGATATCACCCATCTATTGGTCTCTGCTTCTATACTGCTTGAACATGACCAGACCACCTGTGGGTAATTCCCCTTGTATTCGGAAGTCAAAAGTGCCTCCCAGACGAGTAGCCTGTAGAGATGTGAAGTTTTTCATGTGATACAGGTTGTGGTATTAATGTATTGGTCTAGGTCAGTGGGAATGTTAGCCATAGATGGGCGTTTCATAATTTTGTTAGTGTAATCACAGGCTTGTAAATTTAAGAAGTGTTTGGTTTTAAGGTTTTGGAAAGTGAATATTGGTTATGTTGCATGGTGTATTATATCTTCTATCATTCCAAAATGTATACCTGCCCAAAGTCTGAATCTGGGATCAGAGGTCTGTCTTGGAAGTCTAAGTTGCCTAAAAAGGAAAGGTAGAGAGAAACGTGTTTCGTGTTGTATAAATTCTTTTGAATGGATTGCCATCTGACAGACAGGGATAATCAAAGGGTTGGTTTTAATGTGGTGTGGTAGGTGTGCCTGTAATAGATATTGTAGATATATAAGATAAGACATAGCTTAATCTCTTGGAACTGTGGTAAATATATTTAAGTTGTGTATCCAGTCTATGGCTTATCTCAGGATGCAGGCAAGATTGTATAATTGGACATTCACGAGATATATACCAGCTGAAGTTGGTGGTAGATGTAATTTTTGGAGGCTAATGCATGTTTTTTTTTTACCATGCCATGTGAATACACTGAAAGTGGAATTCAGTTTGGTCAGATCTTGATGAAGAATAAGCATTGGTAGGGTTTGGATCTTTTTCCAGAGTAGACAGGGAAGCTATCATTTTGATTAGATTAGTTTACATCTGTCTATGAAGGACAATGTTGAGGTCAGAAATGTTTTGTGAAATTGTTGTCGATTTAGTTTTTTGAGAGTAGAAGGTTTTGATTTTTAGGTAAGCAAACACCTAGACATTTTACTTGATATTTAACCAAATTAAATGGGGTGATGTTGGTATGATGTTTGCTAGATATAGAGCTTGGGATTTGACAAGGTTTACAGTGAATTCTGAACAAATGTGGAAGATTTCATTTGTGTGCATTATGTGTGGTATGGCCTATCATGAGTTTCCAATGAACAGTAAAATATTAATGAAGATAGCCTTAGACCCATTTTAAGGAAACTAAGTCAAAGAGTAAGGGTGAAGACAGGCAACATTGCTTGGTTCCTCACTGTAATACCAGATGTACTGTATTTAGGCCATTAATGGTTAAGTATGTGCGTGGCATGTGGTGTATGATGCGTATGAAATTTTGGAATGTCTCGCAAAAATCCTGGACTTCCAAAATCTGGATCAAATGCGGCCATTCTATTTTGTCAAAGGTCTTCTCTGCATTAAGATTAACTATCATGTGCTGTGACTTGGAGTTTTGGTATTCTGGGAGAGCAGCAATGGCTGCCCTGATGCTTTTAGTAGAATGTCTATTATGAAGGAATTTTTTAAGTTTTAAGTTTTTAAGCTCTTTGCTGGCAAGATGTGTTTCTTGTTGCATGATTGTGGAATTGATATATTTCCATTGGGGAGGGGAAGTTTCAGAAAGTATACATTCATGTAGAAATTTGGTGTGTAACTGAGGATTGTCAGGTTGGGCTCAGTATAATTGTTTAAAATAATTGAGGAATTCCACATTTTTTGCAGTTGAGGAGGTGTCAACATTATTATGTCCCTAATAGATAGGATTGATTTGGAACCTCTGTGTTTTGATAATGGATGCTAGAAATTTCCCTGATTTATTTGCTTCTATGAAATATGTATGTATCTTTATTTATATAGCGCCATACATGTACACAGCACTTAACAAAAGTTGAAATAATATATTACAAAAATTCAGAACTGGTTTAAGAGCATTAAGCTTAAGTGCAATCATTTCATTATTTGTGGGAGAAAGTGCAACAAGGGAATCATAGACTGGGAAAGGGGACCCTGCCCCAAGGAGCTTACAATCCAATTAGAATTCATGACGACAAACAGAGACAGTAGGAGGAGGATTATAAGTGCAGGTGTGGTGAAAGAGGTGCAGAAGGATTCTGGTGTGACTATCTGTGTGCAAGAGGAGGAAATTGCTATTGTGATGCCTCCCTGAGCAGGTGGGTTTTGAGGAGATGCTTGAAAGTGATGAGTGTGGATGATTGGCAAATGGTGATAGGGAGGGCATTCCAGAGTCAAGGGGCAGCCAGTGAGAAGACTTGTAGTCGAGAGATGGCTCTAGTTGTGTAGGAAGAGGACAGGAAGAACCCTTGAGAATACTGTAGGGGAGGGGAGGGGGTGTAACGGGAGATAAGAGCTGAAATGTAAGAGGGTGCTGAAGAGAGACTTACAGGAGAGGAGAATCTTGTAAGAAATATGATACCTTATAGATAGCCAATTGAGGAGGAGATGAGAGGGAAGGTATCTGGGAGTAAATGTGGTGATTCTTGCGGCTGAATTGATAACAGATTGAAATGGAGAGAGATGAGAAGCAGGAAGACCAGAGAGTAGAATGCTGCAGTAGTCAAGTCTAGAGAGAATGAGTGCCTGAGACAGCGTTTTTGCTATTGACATGCAGAGGAAAGGACGTACTTTTGCAATATTTTTTAGGAAGAAGCGACATGTTCTAGTGACATCTTGGATATGTGGGGAGAAAGTTAATTTAGACTCAAGTATGACCCCAAGACAGCGCGCTTTGGATACTGCGTGTATGGCAGAGTTTTCTATTGTGATGGAGAAGGGGATTGGTGGATGGGTTTTAGGAGGGAACACAACCAGCTCTGTCTTAGCCATATTAAGTTAAGGATGGCGGTGGGCCATTCATGATAAAATGGCTGAGAGACATTGAGTGGCTTGAGACTGTACAGCTGGAGTGAGGTCAGGAACAGAGAGAGATGGATTAGTGTGTCATCTGCATACAGATGGTAATTACATCCAAGAGTTTAGATGAAGGCACCAAGTGAGAGGGTGTAGAGGGAAAAGAGAAGTGGTCCCAGGACTGATCCCTGAGGTACAGCTACTGAGAGGTCGTGGGGAGATGAGAAATATTTACTGTTAGTGTAATTGATAGAGAGTTGGGCTGTCTTCTCAGTATGATATAGCTGTTTATCGTTGATGTATATTTTTTGTCATGGTTGGTCAGGGTATTTTTGTAGGATTTTAAGACTTGGTCAGCTGGTGATAAAGGTCAAGCAATTTCTTGTTTCTTGTCTTCTGCTTTTCAGTGATGTATTTTATGGCCTCTTAGTACTACTTTTGATATGTCCCAAAATAGGATTGGTTTAGTGATATGCATGGTGGTTACCTTTGGAGTAAAGAAGCCATTTGTGTCTGAATGAGTGTCTAAAGTTCTCATCATTGCCTAGGTAGTGGGCCATTCTCCAATTTTTTGAGGAGTTTGAGTGTAGTTTGATTGAAAAGGTAATTTCAATAGGCGCATGGTTGGAGATAAAAATGTTATGAATCAGTCAATCGGTGATCAAATGTACTAAGGGGCTGGCTGGGAGAAAATAGTCAAGGTATGGTGTAGATGTGAGAAAAAGGTGTTGTGTTTGTAGGGTGAAGCGCTTTCCAAATGTCTACCAGGTTTAAAGTGGATCTATTACCTTGAAATGCATTTACATATTTGAAAACTTAATTCAAAATTGCCTATGTGTTAACCAAAAGACCAGCATTTGTATAGTTGAGGAAATATTCTCACTTTTATTTCTGGTAAAAAGTGAAAGTGAAAATATCCTGGTACAGCAGACCGCTTAATTAGCATATGAGACATCACTAAAACCTTCATTACATATGACACCACTGAAAATGTTTGATTAACAAATGAAACATCACTGATGAACCTAATAGTGCATGCAGTGTGGCATACATTAGTATATGGCAGAGAATTTTTTTTTTGTCTGAGTGCCCAATTTTGTGCAGGAAAACTAGTTTGGAGATATCAAAGTGCCAGTACTGAAAATTTACAATGAAAAAGAGGCTTCTTTGGTGAACGCATATGTGAAAAGACGGCAATATACAATTGTATGCTCCCTTTGTATTACCAGACAGATGTAAATGTTTTTTGTTTTTTAAGAATTAAAAACACATTAAAAACTTCTTTTGCTGATTACTTTGAGCAAAGAAGACTTCGACTTCACAATATCTTTCCTCCAATGACTTCAACTTTATTCTAGAAACTCAAGGCCACGTTTATAAAGGTAAAATGGAGGAATTCTGGGGCAAAGTGCTAAATTGGGAACGTAACACTCCTTTTATTCCTATGGTTATTGCTCTTAACGCGGAACTGCCACCCAAAATAAAGTCGTCCCCCAATAATTAGGGATATGGCGACTAGCTTCTTAATAGTGTTATTCTCTGCCACACAATCTGAAGTAATCCTGTTTCTTCAGAGACTGATGGCCAGGATTCTTGCTGTAGAGCCATCTGTGCGCCTGTTCCATCAGTCCCTTCCGGTGCCTTTCGGCTCCATGCAATGCCTTGTAGAGGAGACCAGGTTGGACAGCACAGGTGCGCAGACATCTCTAAGCCAAGATGTCTGCATGCAAGCCTGGCCATTGGTCTCAGAAGAAACAGGATTACTTCAGTGGTATTTGTAGCAGATAATAACACTATTAAGAATCATGTCGCCATATACCTAATTTTATGGCAAGCACGGAGGCTTCATATTATGCTGTAATCCTTCTCCAAAGATAACTTTATTGTTACATACAGAGAAAAAAAGAACTGAACCCATCATACTCCTCCCCCAGTTAACCGCTCCCACAATCCCTATAAAACTGGGATGCAGCCTTAAGCTCCTCCTCTTTCTTGCTGCTGCTCCCTCAGATAAGTGATCTCCATTTCATGCTCCATTAAATGTTCTATACTTTGCTGGTTTATGTTTTACTGCGTGTACAGGGCTAGTATACTTTACTCTTATACTTGCATAGGTATTATCAATTCCTGTATATTTGCTTTATTTTAGGATTTGATTGCCAATCCATGCTGACCCAGTCTTATCATTTTATTTACTTATGCTGAGTGCCGGTATATTCATGGCATTTTTATTCTGGACCTCCTTTACTTGGCCAGTTGCTGTGCAGGTGGTTTGCTGTTATTACTTTGTGGCCCTTGGTCATCAGATATTCCCTTCTGGCTCTGCAGGCCTGGTTTCTCTTACCCTTGATACATGTGCACCTGGCCTTGTGCACTTTTACGGTGAATGTTGATATTGGTCTTTCTACGCTTTGAGTGGTTGGATTTTACTGCTATCTCTGCCTCCCCCTTTTTGAGTCCATGTCTGCGGCTTTGACTCGCATGACCCAGCAGTGGAAAGTAATGCACATGATGTCCCCATCATGTCTGAATAGCTTGTCCCTCGGACGGCTGCTTATGCCAGTCCTGGAGGAGAACTCTTTACTCAACGCAGACATTTTGTCTGGTGCAGGTTGTACACAGCTTTGACACCGCAATCTACAGGTGATTATTAATGGTGAGGCTCCGTCCCACTACCCTGACCCTCACCTCAGGAGGAAGTACATCTGAGGAAATGACACTCACCTCGGGAAGGAATATATCTGAGGTAAATGAAGCTTTCAGGTGCTTAACCTGACTCCTATGGTGCTGAGTTGTTTTCTGATGGTAATTGGGTCCTGTCATTCCCCCTCAGTTCTGGTTTCATCTGGGAATGCCTCCCTTTAGCACATACCACAGTGACTTATGGCCAGCTTTGATTTTGTGCGGCTTAGTTCCCACACAATAGATCCTCTCCTCAAGAAGACATTATATACTGATGACATGAGATCTAGCGTGTTGAGCCCGATCTCTTGCATATGCCAAATATGGACAGTTTAGATTGGTGCGGCTTAGTCCCACAAGTGACCCCAACTCAAGAGGATGATATTTTGTTGACAAGTGATCCAGCGGGCTGACCCCAGTCTCTAGTTTTGATTACTCTTATTCCCCTCTACACAAGGTTTGCTTTCTGTGATCCCGCCGCTTGCATCCGTTGTTTGACTCTGCCACTTATGCCTGGCTTTGGTTGGTGTGGTTTCATTCCTCGCTATATGCTTTTCTGTACGGGAATGTTTTGATATGATCTCCTTTTCTTTCCTTACCTCGGGGATGTGGGGGGCAGGCTCCCCCACTTCTCCCACCACCACTGGTTTTTGTCTCCTTCTATTACTTGGACTTTACTGCCGTCCTGCAGGTCTTTTGTTTCCATTTTGTTTCTTATTGGCAGTTTCGACTGGGGAGTGCCAAGACCAGTTGGCTGGTGGCCTTATCAGGATGCCTTGGCGTCTCTATCGGTTTAGGGATTTTTTCCCCGTTTCAGCTGTTTGGCTTTCTGGGTCAATCCAGCATGGGGACCACTTGATTTTTTCAGATACCTCTGTGCTGACTCTGCAGGCACTGCACTTTTGCTTGTGGAGGGTGCCCCATGCATATTTCTGTGGGTTCAGTCTGGCCTCTTTGGTGCTGTGTGCTTCCGTTTCCCTCATGTTTTATGTTGTCTATTTGACTGAGGTCTGCCTCTTCTACGAGTCCTCTTTATCTTTCAGACTTTGCGCTGAGTCATGTTCAATGGATGGCCATCCTGTGGATTGGTGAACTTGACTCTGGCGGTTTTCAGCGGCAATTTTGTTTTCTGGCATCTTTTCATCCTTTTTACTTTTCTCCCATTAGGTAGGTCTGCATTGCACTTGACTTTTCTTGATGATTTGGATGTGTTCTACGGTTTTCCCCTTGTAGCATTTATTTTTCAACTATTTCTCTGGGCAGGTTGGTCTGTTTACCCTTCTACAGTTCTAGGTCCTTTCAGTTCTGAACTGGTGTTTGGGTCCTCACAGATCTTTCCCATGGGTTTCCTGATGTTTCGGCTCAACTTTTGCTGTTTGTGGCTTTCGCTTAACCTGATGCCTTTCTGGTGCTCAGTATGGTGTCGGTTAGGACTCTTCTTTCTGCCCTGGTCTCTGTGTCTTCCAGGAGATGGTCCTTCTATCTTGGCAGATTGTCCGCATGGCAGGACATTTGGCCCCTAGATGGGTCATCTTCTTCTGGAGTATGTTAACGTCTGGTCTTTCGGATCAGTGACGGCCTGCTTGCCAGTGGTTGTTGGCTTTCCTTCTGTGCTGTGAGGTGTTTGATTTGGCTATGATGATTGGGTCTTTTCCTTTCAAAATGAGTTTGTCCATGGCTTTGCAGCCTCATGGTTTTGTATTTTGGGCCCTGTATTGCTCTTTGATAGAGTATGTACTTTTAGAGTCTTAAATTCAACTTATTTATCCTGTTTCTAGTTATCTTGTTTGCCTAAGCTTTGAACTAGCATAATATGAAGCCTCCGTGCTTGCCATAAAATTTGTGGATTTTCCTAACAACTTGTGATGGAAAGTCAGAATTTTATAAAAGACACGGAGACGAATATTATCCCTCCCAGTGTTCCCTCCCCTTTCACTGTTTCTCCTCTCCTTCCAGATGGATATCTGCAATCTGGTTCTGCTTGGAGTGGATCTCTGCAGTCTTGTTCTGCTTGGTGCAGAGTCTGCTGTCGGTTCCAGGTTGCTGTTTCTGAAGGCCGTTTTCCAATAGATCTTGTTCTTTGGTCGCTTCCATAAGAAAGAGGAGGAGCTTAAGGCTGCATCCCAGTTTTATAGGGATTGTGGGAGTGGTTAACTGGGGGAGGAGTATGATGGGTTCAGTTCTTTTTTTCTCTGTATGTAACAATAAAGTTATCTTTGCTGCTGAGTGGAGCAGTGGAGAAGGATTATAGCAAAATATTCGCCTCTGTGTCTTTAATAAAATTCTGACTTTCCGTCACAATGTGTTAGGAAAATCCACAAATTATTGGGGGGCAACTTTATATTGGGTGGTAGTTAAGCTTTAATTTAGTATTTTGCCCCAGAATTGCTCCTGATTTGCCTTGATAAATATGGCTATAGTGAACACTTAAGAAAAAACATGGCTTTGGCCAAAGGAGGCTTTCAGTTAACAATACCTTTCCTGTAACACCACTAACTCCTCTACTTTGCTTGGGGCAAAGTGATACATTGAGAATAATCACCATAGAAACCAATGGAGTGTTTCTAACTATCCCTCCTATTTTGAACTACATTAGAGTCTACAATGGAGCTTAAATGAGGCTTTCACTTCCCAATACCTGGACTGGATCTGGATCAACTCCAAAAACAGCACACATGACAAAGGAAAAAAAATCTAATTTATTGAATAGATAAAATAGAAAATAAGTATTGCACTTACAATAGCCCTTCTTGGGCTTTATGCATATCAATGTACAATACCTATTTCTTTGTGTTTTATCTATTCAATAAATCGCTACACTTAGTTTGTTTTCCCATGTCATGTTCACTGGTTTTTTTAGTTCATTCAGATCATATTCTCGTGAACGGTGGACAAGGCCACCAGTTAGCTTATCCTGCAGCATTTTCAAGTGGAAAACTATCCATATGATCTCATATTTCACCATTCCATGGACCATTTCATTCTTCCCATTTCCGTCTCTAATATTCCTTCATGAACTTTTGTTAACTGAATTTATTTACTAAGCTCATTTTATTGGACTATTTCTATTTTATAGATATTCTCATTGGGTTCACTATTGAAATTGCAGCCAACAAAATAGCGTGTTAAAAATATCCAAATAGCTGAGATCAGAATGTCGTCCCAATCAATAGAGCGACATTCTGATATTGCACGCTTAATGGTTGCCACATATATGGCAGCAGTTCAATCTATAATGGTGAATTATCCCCTTGACTGTCTTTCCCACATAATGAGCCTCGTGTACCTCCAGTTTACTGTGTAATGCTCCTCCTGCTCAATAGATAATGGTGAATTAACCCCTTGACTGCCTTTCCCACATAAATATCCTCATGTACCTCCAGTTTATAGTGTCCTGCTCCTTGTACCGGTATGAACTCTACACCCCCGTTCTTTGTGCCCTCACTGGTGAGTCTCCCGCCCCCTGGTGGTTGCTGTAGGTTTGGAGGTAACAGGAGCCAGGGAGGGAGGTAAATGAGGATATTATTGTGGGAAAGGCAGTCAAGGGGTTAATTCACTATTATAGACTGAACTGTGTCTATGTATGTGGCAACCATTAAGTGTGCGATATCAGAATGTCGCTCTATTGACTGGGGCGACATTCTGATCTCTGCTATTTGGTTCAGGCAATATTTTTAACACGCTGTTTTGTTGGTCACCATGTAGATGGCAACATTTAAAATGAATACCATCTCATTGTACCTCCCTTCACTATTAATTGGCATCAATCCCTCTTCTATCCTCAACTATCTCATGTGCCTGCTCCCTCCTCTCTTGAATCTGCCAACTGTGGACCAGTTTAAGTGGCACATCTCTCTTCCTTCCCTCACATAAATTCAGAAGCAATGCCCCCTTCCCATCAAACTGGCACATGCCAGGTATGCCCAGGTGTTAAAATGGTGATGTGATCAGGTATTCTCACCCCATTCTACCACAGCCCACACACTCTCCTCCTGCTCTCACAAAGCATGCACTGCATACCTCCATGGAAGGGTTGGATGGCTCTGTATGTCTTGTAGCAGGATGGAAAGGAGAGAGTTGTGATGGGAAGGAAAGAATTCATAGGGAACTTGTGATAATAGGAAGTAAAATGTAAGCCAATCCAAATGCAGTTGTGAAGGAAGGGGAGGCTCCATTTCCCAGTGCAAATGTCAAGGCTTCTGAGTGCTAGTGATTGCACCTGTGTCATAGATTTGCCATCACTGGTGTATGGTAACAAGTGTGAATAGTATATTTGCTGGTCTTTTGGCTAAGGTGAAAGTCCCACTTTAAGTGTCAGGGGTCTGTGGGAGTTGCTGTGATCCATGGCAGGATTGGATACCACATTGAAATCATCTCCCACCATAAGGATCTCTGAATGATTCACTTCTAATAGTTTTAGGTATATGGACTGAAAAAAGGAAAGGTTAGGTTGGTTCTGTACATATTAATTGACTATGGTGAAGTTGTTCTCCTCTATTATGCAATTCAGAATAATATAACACACTTTTGTATCCACATCTGAGGTTTAATATTTGATAATTAAGGTGTATATGAAATAAGATAGCAACTCCCCTTTTTATTGTCTTGACCCACATTAGGGGCTGCAACCACCTCTCCAACTTAATCTCTGGCTAGTTTAGCATGTTCTGTATCTATATGGGGGTTTTCTTATGGCAACTGCACATTATAAATGCATAAAAGGACGATAAAAATATATTTCCATTTATTGGGGTTCTTGATGCCAGCAACATTCCAAGAGATTCATTTAGTAAGAGATGGATAGGTCATACATATAATTGGTATAGAGAAGACAACATTCTGGCATGTGCACAATTAATCAATGCATCAGTGATACGAAAGGTTAAATTAGGAACAAATATATAATTCACAAATCTTCTCAGTGTAAATGTCCAATCTCATACTGAGGAAAAGTGGAGTCAAAAGAATGGCGCAAAGATTATATGTTTACAAGACGCCAATGAAATTTACCACACTGCACTAGTCCTCTTTGGAAAGAGTTCTGTATATCCTTGCAGTGATAGGAAATAATACTGTATCACTGTTTGCGTCTCCCTTTTAACCCTCCCATTATTTTCTCTTTTTTTTTTTCCAGGGATTTTTTTACAATAAGGAAAAAAGTTATGGACTTCTCTGCCTTGGAATGCTATGTTTGCAGATACTCTACCTTTCTATTCCAGGACAATATTAAGCATTATGACAGCTTGCTTCAAAGTAGATAAGATGATGATCAAAGGAAATATCTGACTGGCTTTTTGGAGTCAGAAAGGAATCTTTTTTTTTTTTTTTTTTTTTTACCTGCTTGGGGCTCAATTGGAATGGCTTCAGTAGGGTTTTATTTTTTTTTTTTTTTGCCTTCCTCTGGATAAACAAGGATGGCATGAACTAAATTTGATAGTCTCATCAACTGTGTTACTCAGTTACACCCTCACTCCTTGCAGCTTCTCCATCCCTCCCTCTCTCTTTTCAACCTCTTAAGGACTACGTGACTTACTATGACTGTCATGGTCCTTAAATACTTAAGGACCAATGACGTTCATAGTACGTCACATACTTTTTACTTACAGTGCTCCATCGGGAGCGCTTTAAGTAAAAATGGGGCCTAAAATTGACCATTCCAAGACGAGCGATCTCTTTCAGGCCCCAAAGCGGTGCGCCGATACGCGCAACAGGTCGTGTACCAGCACATCGGCAAAGATGAAGGCGGTCTTTATGGGATGGAAGCGTCCCAGGACAGCTGGTCCTTAAGGGGTTAATCTACTGTCTTCCCCTTTCCATCTTGTGCCTCCCTCCATGATCCCCCTCATTTTCTTTCACCGTTTTGAGAGATGTAAGAGAAGAAAGACCTCCGCTCCCTCCCCTTTCTGCCTGACGAGCTGTAAAGCTGTCAGAGGCAGAATCCGGTCGACCGACTTACAGTGGCTCTTCAGGAGCGCTGTCATCTCGATATAATTACTTCATCGGTATGGTCTACAACATGTGCTTGCAAGCCAGGCACACGTTTTAGACCATGCCGATGAAGTAATTATACCAAGATATCGAGAAGACAGCGCTCCTGCAGAGCCGCCATCTGGCCACGGAAGCAGGATCTCATGACATCCGCTATACATCAGAAGCATGAGAAGGGGGAGGGAGCAGAGGTCTCTCTCTTCTTACATCTCTCAAACCATAACGGCTTGAGAGATGGGGATAAAGGAGTTAGGTATGTTGTGCTTATTACTAGCATTTGTCTTCAAGTTTTCTTTGGGGGGTACTATCCCTTTAAGTATGTTTTGCTTATTACTAGCTTTTGGCTTAAAGTTTACCGGGGGGTTACTATCACTAACATTGTCTCTCTCCCTTTCTTATCTTCCTCATTATCTACTTTTCTCCTTCTTTTTCATCTTTCATTCCCTTCACCATCTTCCATTCTCTGTCCTTACATCTCCTTCCACCCGCTTTCCTTTCTTTGTCCCTCCCTTCTCTTCATAACCCTTTCCTTTTCTTCATCCCTCTGTCCATCTTCTTTGTTCTTGCTTCACTCTCTTTCCCTCCATCTATTACCTCTCTTCCTCTATCTTTTCATCCCCCTTCACCATTTATCTTCTCCCTCCCTCTATACCTCCATCCTTTTCTTCCCACAGTCCTTGAGGCTAGTAGCTGGAGGTGTTCCATCCCATCTTAATTGCTGGTTATGTGCTTCAAATGAAGACTTATGGAGGTTTATGCACACTGTTGTGTATTGCTGCAGGTAGATGTCTTCATACAAGAGGATGTGGGGCGCTGGGGAGTTATCTATTTATTACAAGACTGTAGGGTGTAGAGTGGTTTTATTACAGTGTGTGAGATTCTGTTGCGTGGTGCTGTTGAATATATTTTATTATAGGGGCTGGGGGATAAAATTAAATTATTATTATTGGTTTTGTTGTGTGGGTGGTTTGTTAACATGGGGAGAAGGGATGTAATTTCAGGGGTGGGGCATGTGAGCCTCCTCAGCAGTTGCTGGGACCATTGTATTTTGTTATGTCCCCGAGGAGAGGGTTGGGAACCACTGTCCTGAGCTATAGTTCATTTAACCATTATTACTTAGTGATATAGCATGCAAATTTCTCTGCTAGTCCAATATTGCCACATGTAGTGATATGACAAAATCTCAACAGAGCCCACCCTCTAAGGACATTTCTAATAGTAAAGCAAATAAGTTTTATCTCAAAATAACTAACTAGCATACTGTGCGTAAAGTGCCTGAATAAATGCATGAGCCTGGTTAACCCTTTAAGGACCAGAGGGGTGTTCAGAGCAATGCATTGCACACCTCTCTGGTCATAAATGGGATAACCCTTTGAATGCCAAAGGGGAACGCTTCACAATGCATTACATACGGCTCTAGCACTCAAAGGGTTAAGATTACTATATTCAGCTGGCAGAGTTTATCTCCTGGGGTTCTGCTATCAATTGTCTTGTCCTCCTCCATGGACATGGCATGCAGGACTGATCGAAGAGGTTATCGCTTGAACAAAGGCAATATCAAAGTTCAGAGGATTGTACAATGGATATAAAAAGTCTACACACCGCTGTTAAAATGCCAGGTTCTTGTGATGTTAAAGAATGAGAAAGATAAATCATGTCAGAACTTTTTCCACCTTTAATGGGACCTATAACGTGAACAATTAAATTGCAAAACAAACTGAAATTGTTGAGGGGGAAAAATAAAAAAACTCACAAGAACCTGGTTGCATATGTGTGCACACCCTTAAACTAATACTTTGTTGAAGCATCTTTTGATTGTATTACAGCAACCAGTCTTTTTGGGTAGGAGTTTATTAGCATGGAACATCTTGATGTGGCAATATTTGCCCACTCTTCTTTGCAACAGCGCTCCAAATCTGTCAGATTGCGAGGACATCTCCTGTGCACAGCCCTCTTCAGCTCACCCCACAAATGTTCAATTGGATTCAGGTCTGGGCTCTGGCTGGGCCATTACAAAACATTAATCTTCTTCTGATGAAGCCATGCTTTTGTGGATTTGGATGTGTGCTTTCGGTTGTTGTCGTGCTGAAAGGTGAACTTCCTCTTCATCTTTCTAACGGACGCCTGAAGGTTTTGTGCCAAAATCGCCTGGTATTTGGAACTGTTCATAATTCCCTCCACCCTGACTAAGGCCCCAGTTCCGGCTGAGGAAAAACAGCCCCAAAGCATGATACTGCCACCACCATGCTTCACTGTGGGTATGGTGTTCTTTGGGTAATGTGCAGTGTGGTTTTTGTGCCAAACATACATTTTGGAATTATGGCCAAAAAGTTCAACCTTGGTTTCATCAGACCAAAACACATTTTCCCACATGATTTTGGGGGACTTGATGTTTGTTATTGCAAACTTCAGCCAGGCTTTGATGTTTTTCTTTGTAAGAAAAGGCTTCCATCTTGCCACCTTACCCCATTCATATGAAGCGTACGGGAGATTGTTGTCACATGTAGCACACAGCCAGTACTTGCCAGAAATTCCTGCAGTTCCTTTAATGTTGCAGTAGGCCTCTTGGAAGCCTCCCTGACCAGTTTTCTTCTCATCAATTTTAGAGGGACATCCAGTTCTTGGTAATTGCTCTGTTGTGCCATATTTTCTGCACTTGATGATGACTGTCTTCACTGTGTTCCATGGTATATCTAATGCTTTAGAAATTCTTTTGTACCCTTCTCCTCACTGATGTCTTTCAACAATGAGATCCCTCTGATGCTTTGGAAGCTCTCTGCGGACCAGGGCTTTTGCTCTTAGATGCAACTAAGCAAATGTCAGGAAAATCCTACTAGAACGGCTGAATTTTATTTGTGATTAATCAAAGTCACTTTAAATTATGGCAGGTGTGTAATGACTTCTATTTAACATGAGATTGAATGTGATTGGTTAATTCTGAACACAGCCACATCCCCAGGTTATTGTGGGGATGCCACAAGAACCTGGCATTTTTACAGGGGTGTGTAGACTTTTTATATCCCCTGTGTGTGTGTAAGTTACTATTAGTTGATGTTGTCTGTTTTTTAAAAGGGATAGTAATACTTTATATGTAAAAAAATATATACAGTGAAGGAAAAAAATGTACTTGATCCCCTGCTGATTTTGTATGTTTGCCCACTGACAAAGAAATGATCAGTCTAATTTTAATGGTAGGTTTATTTGAACAGTGACAGACAGAACAACAACAAAAAAAATCCTGAAAAACGCATTTCAAAAAAGTTATAAATTGATTTGCATTTTACTGAGTGAAATAAGTATTTGACCCCTTTGCAAAACATGACTTAGTACTTGGTGGCAAAACCCTTGTTGGCAATCACAGAGGTCAGACGTTTCTTGTAGTTGGCCACCACGTTTGCACACATCTCAGGAGGGATTTTGTCCCACTCCTCTTTGCAGATCCTCTCCAAGTCATTAAGGTTTCGAGGCTGATGTTTGGCAACTCGAACCTTCAGCTCCCTCCACAGATTTTCTATGGGATTAAGGTCTGGAGACTGGCTAGGCCACTCAAGGACCTTAATGTGCTTCTTCTTGAGCCACTCCTTTGTTGCCTTGGCCATGTGTTTTGGGTCATTGTCATGCTGGAATACCCATCCACGACCCATTTTCAATGCCCTGGCTGAGGGAAGGAGGTTCTCACCCAAGATTAGATGGTACATTGCCCCGTCCATCGTCCCTTTGATGCTGTGAAGTTGTACTGTTCCCTTAGCAGAAAAACACCCCCAAAGCATAATGTTTCCACCTCCATGTTTGACGGTGGCAATTGTCTTCTTGGGGTCATAGGCAGCATTACTCCTCCTCCAGACACGGCAAATTTAGTTGATGCCAAAAAGCTCGATTTTGGTCTCATCTGACCACAACAATTTCACCCAGTTGTTCATTGGCAAACTTCAGATGGGTCTTCAGCACGTACATGTGCTTCCTTGAGCAGAGGGACCTTGCGGGCGCTGCAGGATTTCAGTCCTTCAAAGTGTAGTGTGTTACCAATTGTTTTCTTGGTGACTATGGTCCCAGCTGCCTTGAGATCATTGACAAGATCCTCTTGTGTAGTTCTGGGCTGATTACTCACCCTTCTCATGATCTTTGAAACTCCACGAGGTGAGATCTTGCATGGAGCCCCAGACAGAGGGAGATTGTCAGTTATTTTGTGTTTCTTCCATTTGCAAATTATCGCACCAACTGTTGTCACCTTCTCACCAAGCTGCTTGGCGATGGTCGTGTAGCTCATTCAAGCCTAGTGTAGGTCTACAATCTTGTCCCTGACATCTTTGGACAGCTCTCTGGTCTTGGCCATGGTGGAGAGTTTGGAATCTGATTGATTGCTTCTGTGGACAAGTGTCTTTTATACAGGTAAAAAGCTGAGATTAGAAGCACTCCCTGTATATTGTAGTGTTTATCCCGCTAAAAAAAGGGTACTTTCACTGCTGAAAGGTGTTTTATTCAAAAGGTATTACAGCCCAAAGCTGAATTTTTTAGGTGCAATATCACAGTGGCCTGAAATTGTACACCATCCTATGGACAGCTCTGGTCCCTAGATCATAAATCTCCATAGGATGGTGCAGCAACAAAGCCACACTACAATTTCAGGTCACTGTGATATTGCAGCTAAAAAAATTCAAATTTCAGCCGTAATAACGTTTGAATAACACACCTTTCAGCAGTGGGAGTACTCTTGTTTGACTAAGGGGGATAAACCCTACAAATTTTATTTTATTTTTTTTACATTTTAAGTATTACTATCCCTTTAAGAGATTTAGTAGGCTTATGCACTCTCCCTGCTTCTGTTTAAAAAGCTACCAGAAATGGACCAGTATGCCTCCATGGACATGACATACAGGATGTGGGGTGGTTATCAGGAAGTGCTGGTGTCCCTTTAAAAATTAATCAGACCACACCATGAAATAGGCAGACAGAACTTTCTCTTGAAGAGCCCATTATAACATCTCCAAGATAAACCAGTAAGAAACTGACTCACTCTTAGTTTATAAAACATTATATTGAAATCCACTTTGCCGCTGAGGCAAAACGATGTTGAATGACAATTTGCCCCTGTGACATGCTCAGGGGAATATCCCAGCCCCTCACTGTCTTGACATAAAAATATGAAACAATAATACCGATAAGGGCACAATGAAACAAATCGCACCCCTAAATCCACGTTTAAAATTATCTGAAATGAAAGGGGTTGTAAACACGAATTCTGAAAAGAAAATAAATAAGTTCTGTAGTGCTTTTCCTAAAGAGTAAAAGTAGAAAACTCCCACCTGTGGCAGATCCTTCATTCAAAAGGAAACGTTTGTTTGTGGCGGTTGTAATCCTATGGACAGCTTATGTTACAAAAAAGCTCGCCATAGACAGCAATAGTAATAGTGCCACCTCAAAATGAAATGGTTCAAAAAACTGTTAAGACACAAATGGACTTTTTATATAAATGAGAATCATTGAGATTCTGGGATAAATCAACTGCACCATAGGGGGACAAACAGATTCCTTACAGATTTAAATTTACTTTTTAATCCCTTGAATGTTAGAGAGGTCTCCAAAGCACTGCTCTGCAATGTGCTGGAGACCTAGCATTCAAGGGGTTAAAAGTTCCTTTTAAATCAATTAGAACTTGCATTCGTCTGCTGTGTTTGTTGTTTTTCCCAAAAATTACCTTCACATTTATACACAAGGCCCTTAGGGCCTTATTTTTTCAGCTAAAGGAGGTACAATTATGGAGCACACCAACTGCTCCGTAGGAGTTTAAATGAACATTCTGCAAAGTCTCACTGCTTGGAATAGGGTTTTTAACCCTTTGAGTGCCAGAGGGGTATGCACTCATTGCTTTGAAATGTGTTAACACATGGAATACTCTATCATTCCAGGACTTAAAAACCCCATTTACTTCAATAAGAATGTATATTTATTCCCTGTGATACAGCTGGTTTGCTCCAGAATTGCACCATTTAATAAGGCCCAATGAACCTCAGGTAGAAATCAAAAGGAGAGCAGTTCTGGAGCAAATGAAATGCACCACAGAGGACAAATAAAAATTCCCATTGATTATTGCATAAGATCTCAAGTTGCAGGGTTTAAACCAATGAGAACTGAAGATTTGCTTTTCTTCCCCAGTGGTGCAGTTGGTATTCATCAGAATTGCTCCAGTGTGTCAAACTTAGCTAGTGCTTGCTGTAACAACTTTTGAATGATATCTACTAGTTGCGGAAAGACATTTGATTTTACTCAGCAGTTCTACTATACTTTTTTTCTCTTCTCAAAATGTGGTTACTACCCCCTTGAATTTTAAGGGTAAACATTCAGGATCTGATATCAATCCTGAGTGAGCCCAACCAACACTGTACGGTTAGGGAAGGGGAATCTGAGTCTCTGTGGGAGATGTCATAACTCGGAGTGAATGTTGTTAGTCCTTGGATGCTCACTTGGCTTCATAAAAATTCCCTCCATTACTTTCCAGTAGCTGTGCTGGTTGGAGTATGACATGCCATGCACCTCTCTCTGGCCATTGATAGGACGCCCATACTGTTCCCCAGTGATGGCCAGAAGAACGTTGGTGGAAGTGTGTCTAAATCGTACTTCATCATCCCTCTGCCAAAATTCTCCATTGCACATAACCGTCCAGTCATCCAGGAAATCTCCTTCCCCATCATCTCCAAACGCACTTACTTCCTGCACATACAGAAAGTAAAACATCATGCACGGTTACTGCATTGAATACCCTTTTTATATGCTGTGAGGACACAATATTACTCGATTTCATTAAATAGCAAGTGGGCAACATGAGGCTTTACAGCTTTTGCTGGACCATAATTCCCATCATCCTCATGTAGTTAAAAGCAGCCAGAGGGCGATAGGACTTGTAATGCAGCAGCACCCGAAGGTCTAATGTTGTTCACTCCCAGGGATGGTAATGTTTCACAAAAAAGCAGCTCCAATTAATCTTCATAGTATTTAGACCATGGAGAGTGTTATTTCAATACTGCCAGAGCTGTAATTCAAGAGTAATTGAATGATAAAGTATCCACTCCTGCCCATTTTACCTAGTGCAAGCCACCTCCCCTCAGATGTGGAATCTGGTCTCTTGACCAGACAGGTCACAGCAAGGGGCAATCTTCTGGTGAGATAGCTCAGTGGTAAATTCCCTGACTATGGAGCCTGTTGAAACCGCAAGATTGCAGGTTTGGATCCCAGCAGGGTCAACTCAGCCCTTCATCATTCTGAGGTCGATAGATGAGTACCATTGATTGGGTAATAATAACATCTATTATTTCAGCTGCCGATTTGGTTAATTCCGAGAGCGTGCGCTGAAAGCGCTTTGAGTCCCACTGGGAGAAAGGCGCTATATAAATATTAGTTATTATTCTTACTGTGAACATAAGGGAAACCCTGCCCCCCGACAGGCTTTGCCTTATGCTTACTGAAGATCAGGGCTGTCCAAGTTCAGTCCTCAAGGGCCATCAACAGGCCAGGATGTACAGATTTCCCTGATTAAGCACAGGCAAGTCACTCAAAATACATGAGCCATTGATTAATCCACCTGTGCTTAATCAGGAAAATCCTTACATCCTGGCCTGTTGGTGGCCCTTGAGGACTGAACTTGGACAGCCCTGCAGAAGACTGTCCCTCTCTACAATCCATCCGGACAGTCTTGCTGCTCTGAGGTGAGCAGTGTTACATCAGTAAAAGGGAGGGAGGGGGATAATTTATCATTCAATTACTCTTGAATTACCACTCTGATAGTATTGAAAACACACTCTCCATGGCTAAAATGCTATGAAGATTAATTGGAGCTGCTTTTATTGTGAAGCATTACTATCCATTTAAAGCAAAACTAACAGCTAAAAGAAATAAAGTGATGTACCTTTAAATATCATGTTCTTCTAGTTGGCATCAATAAACATTTGTTAAAGGGATAGTAATGTTAGCAATAAGCTAGATTGCCGAGTCTTCTTTATAATAAATTTAACACAATGCGCGACCACGTCTCGCTGAACCTGCAGTCTGGTCTGGACGGATGCAGCAAGGGAAAAACTTCAGTATCCAAAGGAAAATCCTTTTACTTATTGAAGTTTGTCCCTCGCTGCATCTGTCCGGTCCCGGTACCAGACTGTAGATTCAGTGGGAGACGGCCAGAAGGGGGGTCCTTCTACATTTAATATCTTATGAACTACAGAAAAGTAAGCTGCTAAAAATAGCGCATTGTGTTACACTTATTATAACGAAGACTCATCGATCTAGTTTATTGCTAATATTACTATCCCTTTAAAATTGAAGCCTAAACTTGCAGTTTAATGTAATTTAGACAGTCATGTACAGACACCATCCTATATTATAATTCGCTAAATTTGTCAGAAGCCGTCATGCGCAGTAGAGACTGCCCATGCCATGGATGATATGGAGCGGGAGGCTCCGAATTCAGATCGGAGTTCCGGTGCGCAGAGAGGACTACAATCTAAATTCGGAGCGCCCCACAGCGCACTGCACTGCACAGCCCTCTGGTCCTTAAATAGTTAATATTCCTTTGTGCAGTGAACAGTCCTGCTAGCAACAGTCATATCCACAGACATGACATCCAGGACTGACTGAAGACATTTTCTACTGAACTGAGGAAGAGAGAAATTCATAGTGGTCATTGCCATTTTCAGGCCATAGTAAGGTAGCAAGGTATTATGAGGAGGTTTACTTCTCCTTTAACCCCTTGAGCGCCAGAGATGTAGCCAATGCATTGCAACACAATACACTGGATACCTTTGTCACTCAAAGGGTTAAGCATTCAACAGTACACCAGGAAAAGACAAATTTTCTAACATCCATTGTTTTAACCCTTTGAGTGCCAGAGGGGTATGCAATGCTTTGCGTTCCCCTCTGGCACTCAAAGGGTTAATCATTTGAATGCCTGAGGGTGTACGCAACGCATTATGAACTCATGCATTGCAGTCTTAGGGTCCTATGTTCAAAAGAAAAGCTGTGAAATTCTGAGATAAGCCTAAGTTCCCATTGATTTAAAGGGGGCTTTTAACTCCTTACACGCTAAAGCTGTTTCCATCACATTGCTTCATAATGCATTAGAGCAGTGTTTCTCCATGTCAGGTCAAGGGGCACACAAAAAGCACAAGTGTTCAGGATAACCAGGCTTGATCAAAAGGTAGATAATAAATGGCTCAGTTATTATAGTTAATCTACATGTGCTTAATTAGGTATATCCCTAAAACATGATCTGTTGGTGTACCCATTGGACTGGAGCTGAGGATCACAGAGTTAGAGACAGCCTCTAGTATTCAAGGCCTTATTAAAATCAATGGAAGCTTGTGGTAGTTGTCTCTTACGGTGCAGTTGGTGTCCCAGAATTAATGCACTCTCTCGACTACTGATCCCTTTATGTAATCCAGCTAATACCCTTCAGTGCCAATGACTCTCACTGAGCCACAGGCACAAAGGAAAAGAAGCTATGATGGGGGCAAATCAACTGCATCATAGGGGACAATACATATTTCTCAAATCTGCTCTGATTTAAATGGGCCTTTTAACCCCATGAATGCAAGGAGAGGTCCGTAAAGCACTGCTTTTCTATGTGTTGGAGACTTGCAGCAATAAAGGGACTAAAAGCACAATTTAAATCAAAAGGAGTTTTCATTTCCCCCAATGATAAAGTTGGGTTTGCTCTAGAGGTGTTTATGCATATGTTCCATTGTGTAGGCCTAAATATGCCAGTGCTTTATTTTACCTGCACTAGTTTAGCTTTACAGTCATATATTGTTCATTTTTTCACATACTGTTCAGTAAGGCTGAATTTCAGTAGGCTCAGCACTCACATGTCTTTCAAATGAAGTGATTTTAACCCATTGTGTGCCAGTGGGTTGCTTCCCCCTCCAGTACTCAAAGGGTTAATGTAAGAAACCCAACACTCAATTTTGGCAGCATACAAGGACTTAATAAAGGAGCTTGTATGCTGCTGAAACATTGGCAGTGGCTGTTCTTACACTAAAATCACACATTTGTGAAGGCAAAGCCAGCCTACTTCATCTGTCAGAATGATTTATTTATTTTTTTGAGCAGGCACTTAGGTACTTACTACATCACAGCTATACAAGTAACATACATAGGTGCTCAATAAATATGAAATGTAATTAGATACCATTAGACCACTCTAGGGAGAGTTACCATTTAACCCTTTGAGTGCCAGAGTGGTACTTTGCAATGCAATGCATTCCGTACTACTCTGGCACTCAAAGGGTTAAAGATCAGTTAGGTATGCAATGCATTGCAACATGCTGTACACACTTCCCTTGTTCCTTATAGCTTTAACGTAGAATTTATTAGATCAACTCTTCAGTTATGTATAACACTTTTATCCAAGTTGTTATACATTCCAAACACACTGACCTAATAATCTAACTACAATGGTGTTTTAAGTCCCATGAGGTTGTATATTCGAGAATCATAGACTGGCACTGTCAGCGGTGGACAGCAGTTTTTAGATGTTAAATTCCTGATGTGATCATGAGCATGCTGCTGGCTAACTGCTGATAATGGGCCTTGTTTGAGCACAGCTGGAAAGGCGCAGTTTTCTCAACATGGCATTATATGCCCTTTCATCACTAATTGATAGCGCAGTCATCTGACTCACCTGATTTCCTGATAAAGGAGAAGTGAAGTGGTGGCTGTGTAGGTTGCGCCCAGTATTGACGTGTGTCAGGCGGATAGACTGCCCGCATTTTATCATTGTTCCTCGCTCACAAACAGTGGAGGTTTTGCCACGGATTCGCCAGTAACTGTTACCATCATCTACTGAAGTGACTCCTGTGACAGACTGCTGCCCACTGCCTGAAAGCAAAGCATAAGGGACACTTAGATAATAGCCAACAGGCTTTTGTCACTTTAGCGCAGTATGCAAAAATATGAGCAATTTTGGAGCACGCTTACATAAGCATTGGGAGCAATTAAAAAGCCACCAAATTCCTATTGATTTAAATTTAATTTTTAACCCCCTAAACTGAAGGCCTCTCTAGCAGTCAGGATTTAAAGTACACATAAAACCAATTTTCTTATTTCTCCCCTTAGTTGCTCCTGAATGGCACGCATGCTTTCTGTATAAGGCCCCATGGGCCATATTCAATAAGCTAAAGTGTAGCAACTCGGCAGCATTTAATCCAGTAGTAAACAGAGCTAAAATAATAAATGAATGGAAAATATAGAGGCGTCTATGTAAATAATAATAATGGTGCTACTCAATATAAAAATAAAAAGTATCCGTTAGAGTTTCTAAACTTGAGCCGCTGCTCTTCTAAACAGATAATATGCCGTTCGATAGAATACAATTAAAATAAAATTAAGAGGCACTCAGATATACTCATAAAATGAACAAAGTATAGCACTGTGATAACAGATATATAAACACGTGCACAAATGTAACCAAATGTATGTATGCAACAATATGCCAATATAGATCTGATTAATGGAACTCACAACCCAAATGGAATGAGAGCAATATAATATACAGGTGAATGAATGATGGTACTCACGCACTCCCCGATTGGATACCAATAGATGATCTCACCTTTGGAAAGGATTACACCATGTATCGAATCGTAGGTTACATAGAAAAAAATACAAAATAAACACATAATGTGATCTGTATATATAAAATAGTCCAATAAATGTATGTGAACAGATGTCTGTCATGAAGCACAAGAATCAAAGAGCACTGCAATCTCCAAAGTTGACTAACACTTTTGTGTTTGCTGCCTCGCTGACTCACTGGGAGAATATGAACTGTCCCCACTCAGTCAACACAGGTATACCCCGCCGGTCTGGTCACAGAATCCCACATATGTCAGTAACGAATATAATGGAGCAGGATACTCACAGCATATTATTGTCCCGAGGGGTGTAGATCCTCACGTGGGGATAATTCTCGATTGGAAACTATTATTCCCTATATTGGAAGAAGCTATCCGATTAGCTGCAAAGCCAATTGACCGAGTGGGAACAGTACTGAGAATTATCCCCACGTACCTATACCCGAGTGAGGATCTACACACCTCAGGATAGTACGCTGTGATTATCCTGTTCCATTATATTCATTACTGGCATTTCTGGGTCTCTGTGACCAGACCGTTGGGGTATACCTGTGTTAACTGAGTGGGGACAGTTCATATTCTCCCCACAAGCAACTCTACCTTGACTGACCAGTGTATCAGCCAGGCAGGAGGCAAACACAAAAGTGACTGTTAGTTATCTGTGGAGATTGCAGTGGTCTTTGATTCTTGCTCTTCGTGACAGGCAACTGTTCACACATATTTACTGGGCTATTTTATATATACAGATCACACTGTGTGTTTATTTTGTATTTTTTCTATGTAAAATACGATTCGATACATTAAGCAATCCTTTCCATAATTGAGATCATCTATTGGTATCCAATGGGGGGGGGGAGGTTGCATGAGTCCCATCATTCTTTCAACTGTATATTATATCGCTCTCATTCCATTTGGGTTGTGAGTTCCATTAATCAGGTCTAAATTGGCATATTGTTGCATATGTACATTTTCCGATTGATACTAGAAAATACAGGTTCTTGGGATTCTATAACTATTTGATTACATTTGGTTACATCTGTACACATCTTTATATATCTGTTATTACAATTCTATACTTTGTTCATTTTATGAGTATATTTGAGTGCCTCTTAAATTTATTTTAAATATAAAATAGGAACTCAGCCTCTTTAACAAACCGATGTAGGTAAATATCAGCCAGTGGGCCATGTGCACAAAATAAATGGATACATTTGGAGGCAAGCCAACTGTACAACAGGATACAAAAAGTTTCCCAAATTCACATATCATTTAAATAGGGCTTTTAATCCTTGGAGTGTGTGGGTTATTCAACACATTGAAATACATGGTATACCCCCTCTGGCACAGAAATGGTTAATCCCATGAATGGTAGAAGTGTTTCCAAAGTAGTGCTTTGTAATGCTCTACTGACATTTCTAGCATTCAGTGGGTTAACAGCCCCATTTAACATCAAAGGGAACTTTAATTCTTCTCCTTCTAGTGTAAAAGCCCATGTACATGGGCCAAAGTCCGGGTAATGTTAACCCTTTGAGTGCCAGAGGGGTACGCAACGCATTGCTTTGCATACCCCTCTGGCACGCAAAGGGTTAAGAGGTTGCTACCTTACTGATCCACGCAATGCAGTCTTGCGTAACCTTACTCACGCGATGGAATCATGCGCAGTAGAGACTGCTCGAACACGGGCAGTCTCTACTGTGCATGACTGCATCGTGACAAACATCCTAGCAAATTATATAGGATGGTCAAATCTGTTGTTCCACATCTATTTCATAGAGATACATAAAGCCCTTAATATATGTATGTGTTGAATTTACTTTGACTTGTACTGAGTAGTAGAAAGTATACAAGTCTTTCTTTCTATTGGCATGTTCTTCATGCAAGTGAAGTTATTACAGTGAATGTTTTTCATAATGCTGCACCAATAGAAGGACGTAATTTATATATTAGCCCTAATGTATCAACGTTCACAATACACCATCATTTTAATTTGATAATTTTTTTCATACATACTTTAGTAATATGAACCCTGATATTATATAGTAACCCTATCAATATTTTTGACAACTGTGTCTAGAAAACATTTTCCGAATACGTGTTTCCTCACATAACTGCAATAATTGCGTCATTAAATGTATTCATTCTTACACAAATTTGTTTGAGGATTATCATCTTTGCCAAGGTTTTTCTATTTTTCTTTTCTGAATGATCTGTACGTTTGTATACCAAATATTTTCATATCTTTATAGATTAGGTAGCAAATACTAAATGTTGGGCCATTACGAATTCTTGCATGAGATTGCTTTTGTGTTTTTTACTTCTGTACATGTTTTATTGTATCAATACAGCTTTCATAAATGAGTAATATGTATATCATTTATTAAACAAGTGACCATTCACAACTGGGGAATGATTTACCACACACCTTTAGAAGATGGGGCTAAAGGTTTAAAAACCAGCAGAATCAAGGAGGCCGACGTCCTTTGACACAAAATGCATGCCAGAATAACGAGCGGTGCCTTTGCTACCTAACAGCATCTATACTCTGACCGCCCTTACATATTTTGTGTTTTTATATTTTCTTCTTTGGTTTCAACTTCTTGGGAACTGGAATTTTTTCTGGTACCAAATGATTTTTAAAAGCAGATAAACGATTTATAATTAACTATGTTTTGAAAAACATACCCACATGTATTCAGGTGGCCACTGTATAACATGATATATACAATTGATATGGGGATGATTGAAACCACACACCATTTTTATTTTTTTGCTTGTTACAATGCGTTTCACACATTGCCTATGTGAATGAAAATGCTAGCGTATGTGATCGCTCCTGGAGTAATCGTGTACCGGCAGAAGACACAAGCACTGAAACAGAGAGCTCTGGTCCTGGAGCTCTCAGTTTCAGCCTGTAAAGCATGATAGCAGTGTGCACTGACGCACGCTGCCAGGACCATCATGGGTCCTTATGGGAAGTTTAACCATGATGGTCCTGGCACATCATGGGTCGTTAAGGGGTTAAGTTAGGCAATGACCATATAGGGAAAAAACACACACCTACACAGGCGCATACTACACACAGGGAATTTTGCAGCTACTGTGGCCTACATTTGGACACAATAAATACAGACATTATTAAGCATTGATACTTTCAGTCTTTATGTTGATTCAGTATATTTTCCTGACACAATACTTTCCAGAATTGTAAGTTTCTTTTAATATTGAGTTTTTTTAACTGTATAATAATAATAATAATAATAAAAAAAAAAAGCTTTAATTTATTATTAGCCCATTATTGCCCTCAGCGTCTGTAGCTTGCTCACATTTGAATGGGTGGGTCTGGTGCCATTTGAGTTTTTTCTTCTCTTTGTTTTTGAGAAGTAGAAAGTGTGACTCCTGTTATTAACCAATAATTTGCATAATGGTTTTGTTTGTTTCTGGTTTATTAACTGCGGTATATTCAGCCAGAAAGGAATGAGTTAGTGTGTTTCTAATTGTCAGCTTTCAGAAGTTGCTTATTTGAGCCCTTGGGTGCCAGAAAAGTCTCAGAACCAGTACCTTATTCTCTTCTCCAGCACTGGGCTTGGATAATGTCAGGTGAGGCAACAGCTTGTCTGCCCACTTTCTTGTGTGTTGTACAGGGATAAGGAACCTTTGGCTATCTGGCTGTTGGGGATGATCAGAGTTGTAGCCCCAGACTACTGGAGGGACAACAATTGAATACCCTTGTGTAGAACAATAGAGAGGGGTAAGAACTGTGGCAAGGTCTGCAATGAGGCAGTTCTATTTGGAAATTCTGGACTTCTGACGCTTTACAATTATTTTGTACTTTACCTTTTAACCCCTTAGCGACTCTTGACGTACCAGGACCGTCAAGGGTAAATGCGACCCAACGACCCTTGACGGTCCCGGTACGTCAAGGGTTAAACTCTCCCATCGCGGCCGCACGGAGCGATGGGAGAGCACGGGCTGCTTGTTACTAAGTGTCCCGATACTCAGCACACTGCTGAGGTGGAGAGAGACAGAGAGAGATCCTGTGAGAGTGTGTTCCAGTGTTCCTGAGTGAAAAACCTGTGAATAAACCTGAAAATTAACCATTTGATCACTGTTTTACAGTGATCATCAAGTTCCCCCCATCTGATCACTTTTAGAGTGATCAATAAACTACAGATCAGCATCTGCTGATCTGTGGGATACCCCCCATCCCCCTTGTATTTTCAGAATTTTTTTTTTATTTTTTTTTTACATTTTTTTTTATTTTTTTTTTATTAAAAATTGATTTAAAATATAGTTTAGGTAGTTTAGGTAGGTAGGTTTAGTGTAGACTTGTGTTAGGGAAAGGTTTAGGGACAGATCTAGGTTTAGGGAAAAAAAAAACCAAAAAAAAAACTCAAAAAAAAAAATTAAAAAAATAAAAAATAATAATAAAAAAAAAAAATATATATATATATATAATAAGTATAGTTTAGATAGGTAGTTTACTTGGGTTAGGTAGGTTCTAGATATACGTAGGTTAGGGTAAGTTTTAGGGTTAGAGTTAGGTTTAAGGATAGCGTTAGAGTAAGGAAAAAAAAAAAATTTTAGTGGGCAAAATGCAGCGCAGTTATAGTGTTGAAGAGGCATATGCCTTTTTGGCATCTGACTCAGAGGCAACAGATACTGCGTCAGATTTTGATATAGAGCAGTTTTCAGAAACTGAGAGCAGCTCTACTGACGACGCTGGGCCTTCTGACAAGAAAAGACGCACTGCCCCAAGAGCTGCCCCGGCAACTGCCCCAGCACCTGCCAAAAATCCTGCCCCAGCACCTGCCAAAAATCCTGCCACAAGACCTGCAAAAAATCCTGTCACAAGATCTGCCAAAAGACTTTGCAAAATACCTGCCAAAAGGAATGCCCCAAGTGCTGCCCCAAGAGCTGCCCTAGCAATTGCCCCAGCACCTGCAAAAATATCTGGCCAAAGAAATGCCCCAACACCTGCTACTCCTGATCATAATGAATGGGTATCCCCAATCAATTTTTCCCCACAAATACCAGAATTTACAGGCACCCCAGGGATTCAAATTGATGTTGAGGGATTTAACTATGATAATTTTTTTATTTATTTTTGGGGGAAGACATTTTAGGGGAAATTGTGTCCCAAACCAACTTGTATGCAGCCCAGTATACTGCCGCCAACCCTACAGCTTTTGTAGTTAAGGAAGAAAGATGGAAACCCATAGACCTCATAGAATTTAAGCAATTCTGGGCCTTAATAATGGCAATGGGTATAATAAAAAAGCCCAGTATTCGATCCTACTGGAGCAAAAACCCCGTATGTGATACCCCTATATTCCCCAAGACTATGAACAGGTCCAGATTTGAAATCATTTTGCACTTTATGCATTTTAGCGATAATACCCTGTGCCCCCCAAAAGAACACCCCCAGTATGATAGACTGTACAAAATTCGTCCCCTAATAAGCCATTTGCAGAAAAAGTTTGCCCAAGTGTATATGCCCCAAAAAGAAATTAGTGTAGATGAATCCCTAATGAAATACAAAGGCAGGTTAGGGTTCAAGCAGTACATCCCCTCAAAGAGTTCCAAATTTGGTGTAAAATTTTATAAATTGTGCGAAAGTGCCACAGGCTACACCCAGGCTTTTAGAATTTATGAGGGCAAGGACAGCAAACTTGATCCTCCTGGGTGCCCCGAATTTATGGGAACAAGTGGGAAAATAGTTTGGGATTTAATTTACCCCTTATTAAATAAAGGCTATCAATTATTTGTTGATAATTATTACACCAGCCCCCTTTTATTTAAGTCTCTGTTTTATTTTTACACCGTGGCCTGTGGCACTGTCAGGCGCAATTGCAGGGAGTTGCCCAAAACACTAGTAGATAGCAAACTAAAACCTGGGACGTCCTTATCTTTGTCCCAACAGGAGCTGCTGGCAGTGAAGTTTAGGGACAAAAAAGATGTCTACATGCTGACCACAATGCATGAGGACAGATCTCTGGCAGTCACTGTTCGTGGCAAGACAGTGATAATGAGAAAGCCAGTCTGCATCAAGGACTATAATAAAAACATGGGGGGAGTTGATCTGAGTGATCAACTAATGCAGCCATACCTCGCAATGAGGAAGTGTAGGGCATGGTATAAAAAAGTTGACATCTATATGATGCAGACTGCTGTACATAATTCCTTTTTACTTTTCAAGCTGGCAAACCCCAATCAAACATGTAGCTTTTTACAGTACCAGCTACAACTTATTTCCATATTTTTATTTCAAGGTGCGTCTGAAATAATTCCACCAAGACCCGGGTTAGTACATTTTATTTATAAAATCCCCCCAACTCCCCAAAAGCACAAACCACAGAAGCGCTGCAGGGTTTGCTACAGAAAGGGAATACGGACAGACACCACCACTTACTGTCCTGATTGCCCTTCCAAACCTGGCCTCTGCATTGGTGACTGTTTCAAGGAATACCATTCAGGCACAATGCAGTAGTGCTGTAAAGGTTCTTTTATTATTTGGCCACTTTTCCCCCCTGAAATATCCTGTTTTTTATTTTTCAAAACACATCCCTCCTTAGATCTAACACTATCAAAATTTATCTCTGATAATGGAAACACACATGTTCCCTACTGGGCCTAGTAGCTCCCCCAAACCCTGACAAACCTATGCATATGGGGCATTGCCGTACTCAGACAATGTAACTCAACACTAATGTAAAGCATTTAAAAAATCTGCAAATATCATCTGATTGAAATCCAGAGCAACACTAAAATAGAAATGTGAAAAATGGTGTTTCTCTGCCTTACTGCAGATTTTGGGAGGGATTGGTGATACAGTGGCAGCGAAAAAATTGATAAGATGCAAACAGAATGAAAGCCAGGGTTGTCTACTCTTCTACAAAATATACTTTTGGGGGTAAAATTAATTGCAGCATTGCCAAACAGACCGAAATGAGACAAGGCACCAGCTGTAAAAATGGCATGTCTGTAAAAGGAAACTAATATGTTCCAACTGGGCCCAGTAGCTCCCCCAAAACCCCGACAAACCTATGTATATGGGGTATTGCCGTAATTAGATGAAGGAGCCGAACACTAATCAATGCAGTTTATAAAATCTTCACCTGTTCTGTGCTTGAAATTCACATCAACATTGAAGGCAAAGTGTAAAAAACGCTGTTTTTTTACTTACGTCAAGTTTACTAGAAAGTGGTGGTAAAATGGCTGTGTAAAAAATTTAAAAACACACCTAAAATGAAAGCTGGAGGTGTCTACTTTCCAAAAATATACACTTTTGGGGGGAAATCCTAAAGTGGAGCACTGGAAAATAGCCCAAAATGAGTAATGGCACCAGTTAAGCAGGACTTGAAAATTCAATATTTGTTCAAAATTGGGCCCTGTAGCTCCCCCAAACCTTGAGAAACCTATGCATATGGGGTATTGCCGTACTCAGAAGAAGGAGCTGAACACTAAACAATGCATTTTTAAAAATCTTCACCTATCCTGTGCTTGAAATTCACATCAACATTGAAGTGAAAGTGTGAAAAACGCTGTTTTTTTAACTTACGTCAAGATTTACGAAAGATTTGTGGTAAAATGGCTGCGTAAAAAATTTGAAAACATACATAAAATGAAAGCCTGGGGTGTCTACTTTCCAAAAATATATGCTTTTGGGGGGAAATCTTAGAGTGGAGCACTGTTACACAGCCCCAAATGAGACATGGCACCAGTGATGCAAGCTGTGAAAATTCAAAGTGTGAAACTGGAAACGCGCATGTTCCAATTTGGGCCCCATAGCTCCCGCAAACCTTGAATAACCTATACATACGGGGTATTGCCGTACTCAGAAGAAGGAGCTGAACACTAAACAATGCATTTTTAAAAATCTTCACCTATCCTGTGCTCGAAATTCACACCAACATTGAAACCTAAGTGTGAAAAACGCTGATTTTTTTTACTTACATCAAGATTTACGAAGGATTCGTGGTAAAATGGCTGCGTAAAAAATTTGAAAACATACATAAAATGAAAGCCTGGGGTGTCTACTTTCCAAAAATATATGCTTTTGGGGGGAAATCGTAGAGTGGAGCACTGTTACACAGCCCCAAATGAGACATGGCACCAGTGATGCAAGCTGTGAAAATTCAAAGTGTCAAACTGGAAACGCGCATGTTCCAATTTGGGCCCCATAGCTCCCGCAAACCTTGAATAACCTATGCATATGGGGTATTGCCGTACTCAGAAGAAGGAGCTGAACACTAAACAATGCATTTTTAAAAATCTTCACCCATCATGTGCTTGAAATTCACATCAACATTGAAGTGGAAGTGTGAAAAACGCTGTTTTTTTAACTTACGTCAAGATTTACGAGTGATTGGTGGTAAAATGGCTGCGTAAAAAATTTGAAAACATACATAAAATGAAAGCCTGGGGTGTCTACTTTCTAAAAATATACACTTTTGGGGGGAAATCTTAGAGTGGAGCACTGTTACACAGCCCCAAATGAGACATGGCACCAGTGATGCAAGCTGTGAAAATTCAAAGTGTGAAACTGGAAACGCGCATGTTCCAATTTGGGCCCCGTAGCTCCCCCAAATCTTGAGAAACCTATTAATATGGGGTATTGCCGTACTCAGAAGAAGGAGTTGAACACTAAACAATGGATATTTTTACATTTTCAACTATCTCGTGCTTGAAATCAACAGTAATATTGAAATGTAAGTGTGAAAGCTGCAAAAAAAATTTGTCCACAATTTTGAAAATTTTTTCTGGAAAAATAGCTGCATAAAAAACTTCAAAATTCTCCTGATTATTTACCTTATGTTGTCTAGTTTTCAGAAAGATATACCTTTGTGGGACATTTTTGGTTCTGGCACCGTCAGCTAAGCTATGATGCTCACATGCCAATTGTTGAGAAATTACAAGTTGGAAATAATGGCATCCATCTTGTAATATTTACCTTGTAAATGTGAGGAAGTGATTGAAATACTAGGCATATGGGGTATTCTTATATTCAGGAAAAGCAAATGAATATATTTAGGGGTATTTTTTTGTCATAAACTAATTGTATGCAAATCCTGACACGAAAATATAAGCAAAATGTTGTTTTTTTTTTAATTTTTTTGCTCTTTTTTTCTATTTTAATGAAATTAAATGATGAGGTATTCATATAATTGTGGTATCAAAAGAAAGCCCTACTTGTGCTTAAAAAAACAGTATATAATTTATGTGGGTGCACAGAAGGAATTAAAGAGAAAATATGGTTGAACAAAGACAGTCAAAAAAGTCAAAATTGCTCCGGTCCTTAAAGGGGAACTTTCACCCCTTAATAACTAAAGCTCCCTTTACTGCTGACCTGGCGACTAGCTGCTTAGTAGCGCTAGTCGCCAGAAAACTTACCCCGTTCTCAAGATTTCGCCGTTTGAAAGGATCAGGAAGCACGGACGTCTCTTCACAGTGACGTCCGTGCGCCTGCGCTGTCAGTCCCTTGTGCACCGTATGCACCGTACGGTGCACAAGGGACTGACAAGGGACTGACAGCGCAGGCGCACGGACGTCACTGTGAAGAGACGTCCGTGCTTCCTGATCCTTTCAAACGGCGAAATCTTGAGAACGGGGTAAGTTTTCTGGCGACTAGCGCTACTAAGCAGCTAGTCGCCAGGTCAGCAGTAAGGGGAGCTTTAGTTATTAAGGGGTGAAAGTTCCCCTTTAAGTCAAATCTAACTCAGATTTTCCCGGTCCTTAAGGGGTTAAAACAAAGTATAAAGGAAATAGATACGTTTTTATTAGTCACCAGCACTTCCACTCCTGACTTCGCCTGCACCCCAGATCTGTCCAAGTTCAGTCCTCAAGACCCACCAACAGGCCAGGATTTAAGAATTTCCCTGATAAAGCACAGGTGAGTTAATCAGTGGCTCATTCATTTTGACTGACTCGTCTGTGCTTAAAGGGATAGTAATACTTCGTTTTAACTTTATTTTATTTTGTAGGCATTAAAAAAACATGAACGATATAAGTCTTATCTCTCAAACCTTTATGGTTTAAGAGATATTCACAAGCAAAATTTCCCCTCCCCGCCCCTTTTACCTAGTGTAAGCTATCTCTTCTCAGATGTGAATCTGGTTGTAAGACAAGACAGATAACAGCAGGGGACAATCTTCTTTATATGAAAACAATGAAAGCCCTACCCCCCTTGACAAGTTTTTCAGGGTTTTCCCTTATCTTAATTGAAGATTGTCCCTCTGTGCAATCTACCTGGGCACCTCCCTTCTGCTTTGGCTGAGCAGTGTTACATCAGTAAAAGGGGCAGGAGGGGGACACTTTGTCATTGAATTACTCCTGAACTACAACTCTGACAGAACTGAAATAACACTCTCCAAAGTCCAAATACTATGATGATTAATTAGAGCTGTTTTTATTATGAAACATTACTATCCCTTTAAATCAGGGAAATCCTTACATCCTGCACTGTTGGTGGCCCTTGAGGACTGAACTTGGACACCCCTGTTATAGGCTGTGTAGGTGGGTGTGGCATACCAGCAGCCAACAGGAATTCCATCAGCTTTCCCAGTGGAGCCCACAAAAGTAGCGCTGGGGGAGAGAAAACGTAAAGGGATAGTAATGTTTCACAATAAAAGCAGTTCCAATAAATCTTCATGGTATTTGGGCCATGGAGATTGTTATTTCAATACTATTAGAGTTGTAGTTCAAGAGTAATTGAATGATAAAGTATCCGCCTCCCGGCCCTGAGGTGAGCTTTGTTCAGAACAGCAAGGTGGTGTCCAGGTGGAGCACAGAGAGGGTAACGGTAGCATGACATATGTCAATGACGTTACCACGAACTGTACATTTTTGTTGGTACAGTGCCCTTTTGTGCATTTTTTTAATTTACGTTATAAAAACAGCATTAACATTATGTACATTTTTTCATAAAGAAAGGGATGCTCTCTGCAGTATTCAGTCTACAAGTAACAGAAATCCAGGTACAAGAATGATCATTAACAAAATCCAGTTAGAATTAATTCACAAGACAAAACACATCAAACCACGTAAAGAAGATCTCGTTAAGTAAATTCTGCTCACACCGTTGTTTGTTGTCTCTGTTATTTAACAAATAACTATTGTACATAGAGAATGTGTGTGCCTTCGTCATATGGAGGAAGCGGCCATATGAATAATTGTTTCTTGTTTTTGAAATGCTGGAGAGCATAATAAAAATGTGACATAACCCAATCTAATTAGTATGTATATTTCCCATTAATGACCCAATTATATCACCAAACATTGGTCGCCATAGTTTTAACAGTATATTAGCTACCTGTACATTGGGGAAAAAAAAGAAACATAGTATATATTTTTGCTGACGTAACACTCCGTCACGGTGGGCGATATGATCTCCTCTTACCCGAGCCATATCTAACATCATGGGAGTGGAGGCGAACATTGTGTTTGGTGTTGAGTAGTTTCACCACAGAACCGCACGTCACAACAGACAACTCGGAGGCAAAGGTCAGCGGCGGAAGCAGCAATGGGGTGATGAAGAGCAGGAAAGAGCCAGCTCCGTCCTGTGCCTTCATCATCGCTAACCGGCCGGGACTTCACAACCGGAAGCTAACCCCAAACTGGACCGGCAGAGCTTTTTTTTTTTTTTTTTCTTGCGGAACTATTGTAAACCGGAACCAGATTTGACAGCGGCTGCCATATTGGATACTGGAAATGAGAATTGGCTATAACAAACGTGTCATTATTTCGAGAGCATCCTAGTAAATCTATAACTCCCAACATTTCAGATGGCCAAAGAGAGACAGATTTAGTTTAGGTGGTGTTCTTGGGGGCGCTGCAGGTGGACGGGGCATTATCTATATTTTTGTTATTTCACGATCTATTGACCCCCCTTCGCGTAACTGAATACATGGCTTAAAGCATGGCAAACGTTTTATTTACACAAACTAATAACACATATACTAAAATGTAAACGAACAATAATGTGAATTTTAGTGCTGTGGAATAATGTGATACATGTAAATACACGCCACGCAGTCTGGTCTCCTAAAAAGAGGGATACCAGAGAGGGATAGAGGGTATTTGGGTCTCAAAGGGGTACACTTTGTAGATAATGTAAGCGTATTCATCTGAAGTTCATCTTTATCTGCAATAGATCGGGTTATACAGGTTGTTGCAAACTTGACAACTGATGTCGGGGTGTTATAATTTTCAACGTGCTTATTAGTTATCAGTTACTTATAATATATCGGCATTTGCTCTGGTTACTCGATATGGTGCTAAACCCCTTGAAGACCTGAGGGATGTGTCGCTCTAGTTTTCGAAAACTTAAATTTAGTTTCGATGAAATGTGGGCAGCTGCGGTCAGCCATCAGTTGATGTACTACAATTCCCGTCATTCTTACCCATTGGTCCTGGCTGATGGGAATTGCAGTTCAGCAAGCGCACTCACAGAATATCGTACTACCCATTGCGTAATGCTCAGACTATGCAGAGCAGGAGATCTGCGCATGCGTATTAGTCGTGACAGAAAAGCACAACCTACGTCTATGTCGCTTGCCCGATGTGCGCATGCTCAGCTAAAGGCACTGCGGTTCTGGCATGTTGTCGCGCCTGCCTACTGTGCCTTGGTGCGGGAAGTGACATCACGTTGGGTTGCTCTGTTTTCTCCCCTTCGCTAATCTGTGTCTTGGAGTTGGACCTCCATTTTCACAAATTTCTGTGATATCGTAAGGTGAAACTCACTCTGCAGCAAGTCTAGGTACAGAAGGAGAGCGGACACCCGGCGGGTTAGGTGAGGCTTTCCCCGACAGACAGTCATAAGCCATGCATGGATGAGGTGCTTTAAACTCGAAGGCCGCATATAGGCCAGCGACAGTGAGCTTCTTTAGTAAGATCCAGGCTCTGCTGCATTGTGTGTTTGGAGTAAAATGAATGCTCTTGACCGGCAATTTCTTTTAGCTTATCCCTTGTAAAAGTAGCAGTAACGTTTTAACCCTTAAAGAGTTAAAATCTTATCTCTGTTTCATTAGCTATGAGGACGAAGCATTCCTACTAGCCTATCAGCTGGCTCTATTTCCCCTGCATAAATAAGTTACAAGTATTATTATTCTTTATTTATATAGCGCCAACTAATTCCGCAGCGCTGTACAATTGGGGATGTTGACCAGTCACTTTTAATACAGGAAGTTTAAGAAATTGTACTGCTCTGTCAGACGGTACGGGAATTAAAACAACCCTGCTTTTCATAAGCGTTTTGTGTTAAAAAGCTGAAGTCTAGTCATAATAGTTTTAACTTATTTGCTCTGACCGGTGAGTTACATAATTTTTCAGTCTCATGAATGCCAATAATTTCCCCAGTTCAGTATTTCCAAGTACCAAGTCATAAAATAAGCTGTGGTACTTGTTGAATTACATTTTCAGGTGGGAGATCAAGCAGAGCTGGATAGATGCTAGTTACCCTTTCATTATCGGGCTTTGTCTCTTTGGTCGGGTAGTAGGATTCAAAGGACATGTTCTTTGCAACTTGAAACGTGCTATTCGTTTAGAACAGGGATGGATAATTTTTTCCCTTGGACCATATGTCTTAATGTTGTTGGAGGGCTGTGTGTGTGTGTGTGTGTGTGTGTGTGTGTGTGTAATATATAGATGGATGTATAGTATGGCAGGTAAGGATCAGTCCCGACATTGAATGACATATACTTTACTATAAAATTGAAGCAGCATGGGAGTATACGACTGACCTAAAACAAGTTTTCCTTAGTATGAATGCGCTGACTTGTTATACTTTAAACAAATCATTTAACTAAAACTTCTTTGTGTATAGCATTTAGGATGGATAGCCAGACATTGAATATTTAATTCCAAAATAAGGGTGCAGTGCTTCTATAATATATGCACAAATCCTGATTAATACCAGTGATCCATCAGTAATCTTCCTTATGCAGATGTGAGTGGAATTAGTAGTGTATGTCTCTTTTGTGTTCTTCTGATTAATAGCTGTGCTACTACAATATTGTATGCATCCTAGCTCTTGTTGGTAGAATATTTGTAGCAAACTTGTGCTTTGTGAGAAATGTATCAGTCTTCCCTTACAGGCAAAGCTAGAAGTGTTATTTTCTTGGTATAACAGCAGTGCCAGACTCTTTCTTACAGCCAGCCAAATATTATTTATGGTGGATGTATTCTGCCCATTTCTGATTGAGAACAATAATGATTTCAAATAGGAGAAGTAAACACTTCATTAGCAATCCGTTGGCATGTCTCCTTTTATAGTATGTAAAATGCGCAAGAGGTTGAGAGGCACCTTTTTCATAAATGTATAACTCTTCGTAATATGTAGGTTCCAGTGTGCTTCCACACATCTTGTTCCTTAAGAATGTCTGTCAAGCGCCATCACTTGTGCAGGTTTTAAGGATTATTGCTCACCCCCCCCCCCTTTTTATTGATATATATAAATATTTTAGTACAGATGTGTAATTTGTGGATCTTTCATTCAGGTTGGTACACCTTCACTGTTGATGGTATTTGAGAACAGTGGTTCAGATAAGCTGGTATATGCCACACCAGCCTTGTCTATTTCATATCATAACTTTTGATAATGTACTGAAATCTATATGTATATAAATATTTTCTTTCCTTGCATCATCAAAAGTTATACCTGTTATGATTGGAAACAAACTGTCAGTCTACCCAAACAATCACAATAGTTTGACAACTGAGGTGAATGGGGAGATTTGTGACATGATTAAGAGGTCAACTATAGTATATTTGAATTGGTAGAAGTCAATTCTTTGAATGTGATTTTGTTTCATTCAAACACACACAATTAAAAAAGGAACCACTTATTGCAAAGTGCACTAAAGACATCCTGTGACCTAAAAACAACTTTGTTTTATTAAAGAGTTTTCAAAATCATATGTAAGTGTTTTTTTATTTTGCTAATTAATGCATGCTGTGCGGGCGCTTCCTGTTTTAAACCTACATTACCTCTTCCACTCAGACACTTAATGCTTTGTTTTGGGTTAAAGGGAAACTATCATGTATTTATACATTTTATAATTGTCCACTAAATTAATTTAGTATCCATACAATCAGTTTCTAAAGTTTCTTGCTTCAAAAACTCCTGTTTTCCCATCTATTTGTTTCACATTAGGTCAAGATAAACTTACAGAGCAAACTGACTGAATGAACAGAATATGTATGTAAATTGGATTATATTATGGCTTCTTCTGTTGCAACATTGCTATCTCTGAGCTTCTTTGCTAAGTTTGCTTTTTCATAGTCCGTTAACAAATGTGTATGTGTGTTCTGGTGAGTGTGTATGTATGAGTGAATGTGTGCCCTTGTGCATGTGATTGTGTGTAAATATGTATGCACATGTGCATGCAGGCCTGTGCAATCATACACAAAAATGTGTTAAAATATATAAAATATGTCCAGCTGTTTTTTTTTCTTTTCTCTCAAAAGAACTCGCGTCATCCTTTGTTGCTAAGAAGCAAAATACGATAGATGTTCCAGCAAAAGACAGAGAGCCACTTCTTCAACAAACACATTAACTGCACTTATCTTCAGCCAAGAAGGAACCATATTTACTCTTGATTGGCTGGAATTGTGTTCAAGGTGTCATATGCCTCATACATCCTATATAATAATTTGCTAAATCGTGTGTAACGCCGCGACATGCGCAGTAGACACTGCTGAGCGTGCTGCAGTCATGCACAGTAGAGACTGCCCGCGCCGTGGCTGATACAGAGCTGGGCTCTCTGAAGGAGCATCCAGCTCTGTATCAGCCGTGGCATGGGCAGTCTCTACTGAGCGTGACTGCCCCCGACCGGGTGGCAGTGGCACTGTGGCCCGTGTAACGGGCTGTTCAACTAGTCTAATTCGGCTTACTGTCTACCAGTCAGCAGTAAAGCAGCAGCAAAAATTAAAGTTTTATAAACAATAATATCAAGACTATAGAAAAAAGAAACCGCTTTAGCTTTGCCATAATCCACGGTTCATGCACTGCAACACTTTAATTTTTTACTTTAACATTGTAGTTGGCCTTTAAGTCTGAGTGAGTGGGCAAGGTAATGTAGGTCTAAGGCAGGAATTACTCGTAAAATCATCAAAGCTCGAGTCCATTTAAAGTGGTCTGGACACCCTAAGATAGGAGTTCACAATCTGGTTGCAGTAGCACTTAGGTGTGTTGTGGACACTCATTTAAGGTATCAGATTTTTTTGCAAGGGCAAAATGTGAACATGGAGTTTCAAATGTATAGTTATGGAAATGTAAGTATAATATTAACAGTAATTTTTGTTTTTGGTTCTGATTGAGATCTAAAAATAACTATATACCAAAATATTTTTCTCATCCTTGTGTACGCCACCCCAAACTGCCTTGAGTAAAAATTGCTTGAGAACCATTGCCCTAAGACAAGTGTAGTTAATTTTGAAAAAGAGCTATCTACCTCTGTTTTTTGCTATCAATTTGTTTGTAATATACTCCTTGAGAAACTAACCTTTGTTAATAGCACATTGTATCACTTTATTTTGGTTTTGTTTATGTGCTGTATCAGTATGATCACTGTGCTATGAAATCTAGAGTTAGCCCCAGACTGGAGGGATTTTTCTAATGGCACATAGAGCTGACTCTGGTCTCAAACTTTATACTGATTGCATGTACAGCATAATTATTACTTACTAGTGTAAAGGTCCGGATAGTGTTAAACGAAACGACTGCTACCTAACTGATCCACACAATGCAGTCTTGCGTCTCCTCACTCACGTGATGCAATCATGTGCAGTAAAAACTTCCCGAACGCGGGCAATCTCTACTGCGCATGACTGCGTAGTGACAAACATCCTAGTGAATTATTATATAAGATAGCAAATTAAATGTGTCACACTGTGTCATTTAAAAAATATTTATTTTACAGAAAAATGGCTAGTAAAACAGGCAGATGATATTTTTCTGTATAATAAACTAAACTCTTTAAATTATTACAATTATATTTGCTAACTTTCTTCAGAGGAGCAGAGTTGGTTAAAAAAAAAAAAAAAAAAAAAAAAAAAAAAAAAGCCATTTGGATGTGACAGAGAACTGACATCCAAAGCTGGTATCAGTCTGGAACGTAACCCAGAAGCATATGGCTCACAGCCACAAACTTTGTGTATTGAGCATGCAGGCTCTATAGTTCTTAAATGTCTGGCTTGGAAGCACTTTACCAGAGCCTGCAGGGACAAAACTGAAACATCAGTCTTGCAGTTAAGTTTTTTCTAGAGGAGCCAACAAGGGAGGAGGGAATCATAAATATATCATAAATATATCATATATATATATATATATATATATATCAACCTTCTTCCATTTGGACCTCCTATTGCTCTTCCCCTTTGATCCACAGGGGCTCATAATGCAGCTTGGGCATCAGCAGCAGGTCTACTCCCAGGTGATTATATCTGCCAATAGGGCTCTATCAACATGATGGTTGACCTTCAAGGCTTGGTGGCCTAGGCTCCTAAAAAGTTTACTCATAAGTCCTAAATATTTTGTATATATACCTGTGTATATCATATCCTTTTCCCTTGCTTAACCGCTTAAGGACCGGCCGCACATGCACTTTGTGGTCCCTTAAGGACCACTGAGCATGTTTGTTTGTTTTTTTTGTTGTTTTTTTTGTGCAATCTGATTCCAGACTTGCCGAACGGCGTGCAGTCCGGAATCCCATGATGGTTCCAGGACCGTCATGGGTCCTTAAGCAGTTAAACACCCCCTTGGTGGCACCTAGAAATGCTTTTTGGTTGTCAAGTTTTCAACATTTTGATTCATCCATGTGTCAAGATGACAGGTTTATTGTAATATTATTACTTTGCAGTTTTGAAGTGTTTTTATGGACATATTTTATATTTAGGTGACGTATATTAAAATGATAGTTCTGTCCATCTGCTCCTTTAAATGATGTTATCTTCCAGACTTCTTAACATCAGTGCGTTATCATTGCTTATGGGAAAGTAAGAATAAACACATTCTCACAGAAGAGCTGTTTTTTTAAATCTTCTGTCAGTGGGCTTCTTCAGAGAGGACAGAAATTTCTCATAAGAGCTTAGCGAGATAGTGATGTCACCCTTCCCTGAAGATAATGAATGGATGTGTTTTAAGTTGTAGGACATTTGCTCCAGTAGGTCTGAGGATTCTCCACAGAGGAAGAATGGATATTGACTCCACCTCCCAACTGCTAGTTGTCCCCAGCAGATTCAGCAAAACTTTGTGGAAGATGCTTAGAGAGCAGCGGGTAATGATATTCCATCTCCATTTAAAGATTTACTGTCACGGATGAGATCATCTATGTAGGACTCTGCCAGGACAAGGCAGAGACAGGCAGACCCTGATTATGGCCCTTCTACTAAACAGGAGGATGACGAAGAAGGAAGTGTAATGGAATTTGAATCTGCTATATCCTCTGCAGAGGAAGGGGGAATTGGTTGAAGAGAAGTTTTAGCCTAGAGAAATTTGAGGGCCTAATTTAGATCTATGGGGATAACATTAGGACTCACTGAAACACAAAAAGATATGGACGTCATGGATAATGCTTCTATGGACCGTAAGAAGGAATCAATACATTTTCCCATCCATAGCTCCATACATGATATGGTTAAAACTGAATGGTCTAATGGGGACAGGAGGATGGCTATTTCACGCAGACTTGAGATGTATCCTTTTTCAGAAGAAGTAACTGCGCCTTGAAGTCACTTTTGGCAAATAAGGCTCTGATTCCAGTACCTCTCCCAGAGAGCAGTTGAGGTTTTTATTGCAACCTGTTTGTGGTTCCGAAGAAAGATGGCTGTCACCCCATCTTGGATTTCAAACGTCTCAACAAATATGTGGTGACTATGCTGTTCAAGATGGAGTCTTTGCATTCTGTCATAGCAGTGATGTGCCCAAGGGAGTATCTAGTATTCTTGTACCTTCAGGATTCATACCTACACATCTCCAACCTTACAAACAGCCAAAGCTATCTGAGAATTGTGTATGGCTGGGATAATTACAAGTTCACAGCTCTGCCATTTGACCTGACTTCTGAGCCTCGAGTCAGGGGGTGTCTTAGCAACCTTAATTCACACATGGGGCATTTCCCATGATATACTATCTGGACAATCTTTTGCTGAAGGCTCTGTCAGAGGAGCTCTTGGCCCAGCATGTCCAAGACTGTGCTCAGCTTTTGGTTCACCACAGGTGGATTCTGAACATGTTGAAGTGCCTTTCCAGGAACTGGTGTTCCTGGGGATGAGGTTCCACACCCGTCAGGCGAAATTTTCCTGCTGGAAGAGAGAATTCTTCTGGTCATGCAGGAGGTGTCACAGGCCCTGGAGTGGCCATCGACCTTGATCAGGGAGTGTCAACACCAGTGGCTATGCCTTACTCTTCGGTGCACAAGAGGGAACTTCAACGGCATGTCCTTCAGAGTTGGTTGGGCAATCCTGCACACCTGGATCGCCAGATCTCCCTCTCTCATTAGGCCAGCCATGACCTTAAGTGGTGGCTGCGCCATTGCAACCTGGAACAGTGGAAACCCATTGTGATACCAGAATGGACTCTGGTCATGATGGATGCCAGCCTGAGTGTCTGGGGTGTGGTTCTGGGTCACCTGGGGGTCCAGGGTAGGTTGGACTGTGGAGGAGTCTCTTCAGTCCATCAATGTTCTGGAACTCGGGGTGATCCATCTGGCCCTTGTGTACTGCACCTCACTCTTGATGGGGAGACCAGTGAGGGTCCAGTCGTGCAATGCCACAGCCGTGGTTTACGTCAACCACAAGGGGGCACTCACAGTGCCGCCACCTGGTTTGAGGTGAAGTACATTCCTGTGCACATTCCAGGGCTAGAATACATGCTAGTGGACTTCCTAAGTAGCCAGTTGGTTCCTGGAGAGTGGTAACTCAACCCAGAAGGGTTCTATCTGATTGTGTAATGATGGGGTATGCAAATGATGGGTCTCATGGCCACCAGGGAAAACTGAAAGATCCGGACCTTCTGCTCCCAGTGGGGAGATCCTCTGGCCTTCACCGTGGACTTAATATCAATGTAACTTCCACCTTGCTTATGGCTTTCCTCCAACTTCTCTCGTACCCAGGGTACTCTGGAAGACCAGGATGGATGGTGCGACCATGATTCTGGTCACTCCTTATTGAACCAGGAGGGCGTACTTTGCGTACCTGGTCAGTCTTTCCATTCAGGATCCATTACACCTTCCTCACAGACCAGACCTACATCAGGGTTACCTGTGGCTTGAGGATATGGAAAAGATGGCTTTGACTGCATGGCTGTTGAAGCCCACCTCTTGAGAAAAGGGTTCTCCACTCATTTTCCATTAGGGTACATGCCCGCAAGCCTGTCTCTTCCAAGGCCTACCCTGGTGTATGGTGTCTTTCATTCATAGTGCTTGGACAAGTCTTTGTCCTTTTAGGCATTTGGGCTACCTTTTGGTGCTATCATTTCTCCAGGATGGATTGAACAAGGGACTCAGCTTGAGTGCCTTAAAGGTTAAAATTTCAGCTCTTTCTGTGTTCTTTCAGAGATGTATTGCCACCATTCCAGATGTCAAGGTGTTCCTACAGGAGATGGCCCATGCCTTCCCTGCCTTTTAGGCTCCCACTCCTCCTTGCTACCTTAATTTGGTTCTGGGACTTTTAAGGAGGCCTCCTTTTGAGCCCCTTTCTTCCATTCCTTTGCTGCCAAAAGAAAAGCCATCTTAAGCAGCAATTTATGCAGTCTGTTTGCAGAGTTGCATGTATTGTCTTGCAAGCCACTTTTCCTGGCCTTTTCATAAGGACAAGGTGGTGCTTCGAACCTCTCAGGAGTTTCTTCCCAAGGTGGTTTCTAAGTTTCACTTCAGTCAGGAGATTGTTGTGCCTTCATTTTGTCCTGACCCCAAGTCTGACAAAGAGAAGGATCTCCATTTGTTGGATGTGGTGCGGTGCCTTAAATTTTATGTGCACCGCACTGAGCCTACGCTGTCATTTCTGAGGGTCCCAGGGCAGGCCAAGCTTCTTGCAAGGTCGCTGTGTCCTCTTGGATTAAGGCTACCATGCCCCAGATGTATGAACTCAGAACCTATTCCCTTTAAGGTCACCGCACATTCTACTAGGTCTGGGGGGACATCCTTAGCATAGAAAAATCAGGCCTCGGCTGAGTAGTTGTGCAAGGCTGTCACTTGGTCCACTTTGCCACCTGTGTTAAGCACCGTGTCAGTGTTCTAGCTTTGCACGGAAGGTCCTGCAGGCAATCTTGTCTGTCTAGGGCCCTGCACGTTTGTATGCTTTACTGTTGTTCAACAGTTTGAGCCCCTGTCACAAGCGAGGGCTATAGACCCTGCTGAGACAGTGGGGAGAGTGTGGGAGTGAAAGGGTTAACAATACCAGACCCCTGGTTACCTGTTACTATTCCTAGCAACCCCCATATTAACCCCTGAAATCCCTCCTGCACTATCACCCAGTACTACAGTTTGCTGCCCCCACCAAGACTTTTTATCTGGGTGTCTTAGGTTACTCCAAAAACAACAGAATTGCAGTATAAAATCACCTCTAATAATCAGACATAGAATTAAACCTTTAGTAACGTGTGCTACCTGAGCTTCCTTCAGAGTAGTGAGTTCATTTTTGAGAACAGAGACAAGAGCTGGTTAATTGAACATTTAATCTGAAAAAAGGCTTCACGGTGCTGGATACAAAAATAAAGAACATGCACAAATAAAGATTACACATAAGCAAAACAGTCCATAAAATAAAATGGGAGAAACACAAGAAATCCCTAAATACAATTACTGATGTTTTAAGAGGCCTTGCGGGAACTTCAGATGGTATTTTCCCCTTCAGTTGTTACAAAGAAATTCCCCTTTTTTTTATCCACAAACCCATATTATATAGGAGTCCACAGTTGCTTCTAAGAGACCAAACCCCCTGGGTGTTACCTGGGGGGAGGTTTGGCCTGACAGTTTACGGCCCACTCAGTCAGACCTGTTGGGGATGTTACTGCACAGTTCTAGCTGAAAAGTCCTAAGGCTTCCCGAAACATGCAACCCACAGCACACCTGTATAATATTATAATCATATTCCTCATATCTGTGTGAATATCTGGACACCAAACATGCTGGGTCTAACTGGTTGCAAAGTGGCTATTCTTGTAACTCATAGTAGGAACACCTCCCCCTGGCATATTTGGTACCCACCACAAGGGTAAAACCTGGGCATTCTGAATATATATTTGTATTGAACCTTTTTACACTATATATATATGTTTTCTCCCTATTTCAGGTTATTTGGGTGTCCCCTGGATAAACCCCCCCCCCGAGCAGATGGTCCAATATATTTTATGACTCTCTGTCCTGCTCCGTGATCTACTCATTCAGTTACTGGTGATGTTATCTCCTTAGCTAATTTTATGACCTAGGACTGGTGTACTTTGAATAACATACAAAACAAACATATGCATTTTAGAAACCAGAGGCCATGCAAGGGCCAACTCATGCCTTGGCATGACAGCCCCATTGGCTTTTGTGCTGTGTATGTGCAGAGTCTGTTTGACAGTTTTCTGTTTTGGGCTATTTCGATCCAGAATTGTCCTGGGGAAATCCGGTACCATGGGGACAGACATAATGTCTTTTCTCTCCTCACCCCCCCCCCTACTCTTGGGAGCTTGGTGTATCTCCATGGTACCTGTGTTCCATATTGGATGTAAGATTAAATACAAGTTTAGTGTCCTTACAGGTTAAATCCTTTTGTCTTTAGTTCATATGGAACACAGTCTCACACCCAGCCAAAGGGACCTCTCTTTGATCCTGCCTGTCTGGACTTTAGAGTCCTCTTAGTCTTTTTTTTCTCACAGGGAATTTCCTTCTTCGCTTGCTTGCCTGGTTAGTGTGGCTTCGGTCATGTTCATACTGGGTAACAAGGCGGGGGGAAGGGTTGAGCTTGAAGGAGTGGCTGGGAGTCTCCACCTATAGTACTGTCTTTTGAGATGTGTCCTTCCCTCAAGGACAAGGAGGTACTCAACCCCCATGGTGCCTGTGTTCCATATGGACTATAGAGAAAAGGATTTAACAGGTAAGGACACTAAAATCATATATATATATATTTTTTTTATATATATATATATATATATATATATATATATATATATATATATATATATTTTTTTTTTTTTTTTTCCTTCTCTTGAATGCATACTAATATGCTTGCGCTCACATTCAGTGATGATTAGGTGCTCCTCACACATTTTGGCATGTTTTCTTGAAAAAACTTTTAAGGTGTCTTTCCTCTGTGTCCAATCCAACGGCAATGGACTGTAGGTATTGACTCCGCCCCTTAGCTGGTAGGACCAATAAAATCATAAAAGCATCAGTTCCTCCCTCTTTGCTCAGTTATTTGGTCCTACCAAGCTGGAGGACGGAGGTCTTATACCTCCTTTTAGCTCCATCTTATTTTTTATTATATAGTTACTGCAAGCGTATTCAGCGTTTTCCTCCTGCTATTGCTTATCAGACACCGGAGTTAAACTCACATGGAGATTTTTATTTGTACTCTATGTAATCTGCCTGCATCACAGTTTACATTGCTTATCTAACGGCCTTCATAACTACCAAACTATCCATACCCTTATACACTAAGGGTGGCATGGATCTGTGTATGTGGCCTCAAGGTATTTTGCCACATTGGGTGCCTCCAGGCTTACTCCACCATGCTACTGAATGCTTCCTGGTTCAGCTGGGCAAAGGACACGGGCCCTGTCATGAAGAGCGCCTTATCCGGTTTCAACAGGAAGTTGGTGCGTGTGCGTTCCAACGATGGAACACAGAAGCAGGAAGCAACTGAACTCCAGCCCAGATGCGAGTTGGGAGCAGAAAAGTGAAAGCAGATTGGTAGGTCCATAAATAGAAGGCATATGGGGCTAATGTAATGGCTACTAAAGGTTTATTTGTAGCTTGGCACTATACTGTTTATGATATAGTAGCTTACGTTCAGTTTTCCCTCTTAAGTTTACTGTATAGTATCTTTAAGGCTATGTCTTCTAAAGGAGAAAAAGGGGACAATCAAAAGCAGTCTGCTGATGTGCCCAAAAAGGATAAACCCTCAACTAAGCCCAGAAGTTGTGCTGGGTGTAAAGCAAAACTTCCTCCTTCTGACCCAGCTAAGCTCTGTTCAGAGTGTCTGCTAAAGATTTCAAGCACTAAAGTTCCATCCCAGTTTTAAGATTTTCGGGGATGGATGAAGAATTCAATGCAAGAGACTTTTAATTCCATGCCGGAGGCGTCAAGGAGGCAGCGTACATCTGACCCGGATGTGGGTCCTTCTCATTTAATGGATGATGATTTCCCTAGTGTGATAGAATCCGCATTATGGGTGGAGGAAGGTGAGATAACGGACAAAGCCGGTTCCTTCTGCCTTGACAAAGACACTCAAAGAAATGAATGTGATGTATACACATTTATTGGGTACAAAAAGGAAGCACCCACCCTCCCAGTACATAGCTCCATCCAGGAGATGATTACCACAGAATGGAAGGCAGGAGATAATCGCCCACAAACCATTAGAAGAATACAACGTATGTATCCCTTTAAAGAGGATGACACATGCAATTGGGTATCCGCCCCTAAGGTTGATTCAGCAGTGACGCAAATTTCTAAAAGTACTACCTTTTATTAATGGAAGATGGCACTACTCTCAAGGATCCAATGGACAAACGGACTGACGCTGCTCTGAAGAAACAATTCTCCGTTATTGGCCAAAAGTTGAAAACCACTACGGCTATGGCCTGCGTTTTCCGAACATTAAGAATATGGATGAATGACTTTGAAGAGAAATTAGATTCATCAGTCTCCAGGCCCAGACTTCTGAAAGAACTAGCATCTGTAAAGGACGCCATCAATTTTTCATGTGACGCCTCATTGGATAACATCCGCAGTCTGGCAAAATCATCACCTCTGTCAGTAACCACTCATAGAGCTATATGGATCAAATCTTGGGGAGCTGACACTACCTCCAAGAAGAAGTTGGTATCCCTTCCATTTACTGGGGGTAAGCTGTTCGGAAGCCAGTTAGAAGATATTATTAGTCTTCGGGGGGAAAAAGTCCTTTTCTGTTTCGCCTCTGCTGTGGAAGATCTTCTCCTGCTTGAGCCACAACTTCAAAAAAGCAGTCCTTTTGGGATGCAAGAAGAGACAGACCTGGAAGGTCTTATGATCAAAGGCAAAGAGGGGCTGCACAAGGGAACCGGTCTGGAGGCCGAAGGGACTTCCAGAGGAAGTCTCGATTCAGTCAAAACCCTTAATGAAGAACAGTTGACCCCATCCTTTTCTCTGGTAAGAGGCAGGCTGGAGAAATTCAAGGATGCATGGGAAGATCTGAACCCAGACACATGGGTGCTTCAAATCCTGGAGAGATGGTACAACTTGGAATTTAAGACTGTCCCAATCGAACGCAAGTCAACCAGAATCAGGAATCACAGGACAGCAGTCCTTATGAAACAGGCAGTACAGGATCTACTTATCAACAAGGTGATCGAGTCTGTTCCGAAGGCACAAGAGTACCGTGGCTATTATTCAACAGTTTTCTTGGTTCCGAAGCCTTCCAGTGATTTACGCATCATTTTGGACCTGAAAGAGAGAAATTCATATCTAAAACTTCAGAGGTTCAAAATGGAGACAGAAATGACAACTCTAAAGAGCTTGCAACCTGGGTCATTACTAACCAGGATAGACCTCAAGGATGCCTATTATCATGTAATGATACAGCCTTACACACAGATGATTTCATGTTTTCCAAAGACATTATCAATACAGAGTACTGCCATTCGAGCTCGCATCAGCACCAAAAGTTTTCACGAAGGTATTAGCGGTAGCCATGGCAGCATTACAACAGGAACGGATAAAAGTATTGCCATACCTGGACGATCTTCTCATTGTAGAGGATTCAAAAGTCAAAGCAAGAGACAGCACAGCAAATTGTCTACAGGTCCTTCGAAGCTTAGGCTGGGTAATAAATGAAATAAAATGAAAAAAGTCAGCTCATACCATCACAAAATCTAATATTTCTAGGAGTACGGTTCAATACCAAACTGGGATTAGCAACTCTATCCCAGGAGAGACAGGACAGTCTTCATCTGCGAATATCACGATTCCTATAACAACAAGTGCAGACAGCACAGGAGTTCTCAGCAGTATTGGGGAATCTAGCCTCTGCACATCAAATTGTCCCCTGGGCCAGATCTCAGTCACTGGATCCAGCTCAATTATCTCCTATATTTCAAACTGGAGCCATTCAACACAGCCCTAAAGATCCCAGTTCTCCCATCTACAAGAAAAGAGCTAAGATGGTGGTGTCAGCCACACCACATTCTCAAGGGAAAAGCCTGGAGCCCATTCAGTGGGAGACCATCTGCACAGATGCAGGGGAGGTGTGTGGAGACAAGTCAGCCTAGGGAAGATGGACATCGAGAGGCAGAACTTCATATAAACATCTTATAACTCCAGGCAGTTTGGAATACTCTCAGAAAGTTTGTCAGACATCGGCATGTGTTAGTTCGTTCAGACAACACGACGGCCGTACAATACCTGTTGAACCAGGGTGGGACAAGAAGCAGGACTCTCAATCAGTTGGTGCTCAAGATCTTACACTGGGCAGAAGTACATCTCACAGCACTGACGGCTTCATATCTATCTGGAAATTTAAATGTCCAGGCGGATTATCTCAGCAGGAGTCGAATAGACCCGGGAGAATGGTCCCTTGACAACCAGATCTTTCAAATCATCATACGAGAGTACGGAGAACCTCTGATAGACCTCATGGCATCCGACAAAAACGCAAAATGCAGGATGATCTTCTCCAGATGGAAGACTGCAAAAGCAGCAGGTCAGGATGCCCTACACCAATGCTGAAATATCACCTGGCTTATCTATTTCCACCCCTTTCGCTCCTTACGGAAATCATTCAGAAGATCAAGAGAGAGAGGGAGGAAGTGATCCTCATAGCTCCAGATTGGCATCAGAAAGTATGGTATACGGATCTCAGGAGGATGGTCATCAGACCTCCTATCACTCTGCCGGTGGTTCCTCACCTCCTGTCTCAGGGGCCTATAAACCATCTGGATCCAGCATTCTTGAGGCTACAGGCTTGGAGACTGAGTGGTGCTCATTACGCTTAAGAGGTATTTCAGATTCTGTCATACAAACTATCCTGGCAGGTCGCAAGCCATCATCTACCTGGATTTATCATAGAGTTTGGACAACATTTTACAACTGGTGCAGGAGCAGAGAAATTAACCACACCAACTTATCTCCAGGGAAAATACTAGATTTCCTGCAAGAAGTGTTCCAGAAGGGTCTCAAACCTTCCTCTCTCAAAGTCCAGTTATCTGCCATCTTTGCTAAATTAGCTACCCCCCTTCGCGGATCAGTATGTTTTTCGGAGATTCCTTACAGCAATACCCAAGGTCAAACCAACCATCAGAGATATCATACCTCCATGGGATCTCAATTTAGTGCTTCACCAACTCAGTACTCATGAATATTTTGAGTCTCTAGATTCCATCTCATTAAAGCATCTAACCCTAAAGACTATCATACTCCCTGCAGTTACCTCTGCTCACAGAGTGGGAGAGCTGCAGACCTTATTATGCATATCTCCATGTATGGTATTTCACCAAGATAAAGTGGTTCTTCATCCAAAACAATCATTTAGATCAAAGGTGGTATCTACATTTCACCTCAGTCAGGAAATCATCCTTCCTGCATTTTGCGCTAACCCCTCCAACAAAAAAGAAGGGGAATTAAATATTCTGGATTTAGTACAATGTTAACAGATCTGTCTCCATAGAACAAAGTCTTTCCGGAAGACATAGGCTCTCTTTGTTCATTTTGCAGGAAAATATAAAGGCATAGCTGCCTCAAAAGCCTCTATCGCCAGGTGGATAAAGGACTGCATTCACCTAGCCTATGCTTCTGCGAAGCTTGTTCCACCAGCTGGCATTAAGGCCCATTCTACTAGACTATTTCTACATATTTGGCTCAAAAAGCAGCAGCCACCCCAGATGAAATCTGCGGGGCTGCCACTTGGGCATCTGTATCCACTTTAATTAAACACTATAAGTTGGATATTCATGCACCTGCGGATGCAAAATTTGGCAGGAAGGTGCTTTAAGCGGCCATTCCTGTCTCTAACTAAGATTTCCCACCCAGGATGATGGGGTACTGCTTTGGTAAGTTCCACAGGCCATTGCAGTTGGATTGGACGCAGAGGAAAAGGTGAAATTTACTCACTGATATTTTGTTTTCCTCTGTGTCCTTCCATGGCAACCCATATCCTCTTCTAGTCTAGGTTAAGGTCAAAAGTCATACACTATGGCAAGACTGAGTACAGCAATAAGACACAAGGTAGTTATACTGCATCAGCAAGGTCTTCTCTTTCGAAGAAGCAAAAAGAAACAACCAACGTTGAGGACCATAGACACAGTGGTCTGCCAAGGAAACTTAGCGCAGCAGATGAAAGATACAGCATGCTTACTTCCCTTCACAATCGGAAAATGTCAAGCAGTGCCATCAGCTGAGAATTGGCAGAAAACAGTGGAACCCTGGTACACCCTTTTCCTGTCCGGAGAAGTCTGGTCAGAAATGGTCTTCATGGAAGACTTGCTGCCAAAAAGTCATACCTCCAATGTGAAAACAAGGCCAAGCGACTAAACTATGCACAAAAACACAGGAGCTGGGGTGCAGAAAAATGGCAGTAGGTGCTCTGGACTAATGAGTCAAAATTTGAAATATTTGGCTGTAGCAGAAGGCAGTTTGTTCGCTGGAGGGCGGTACAAGAATGAGTGTCTGTAAGCAACAGTGAAGCATGGTGGAGATGCCTTTCAAGTTTTGGGCTGCATTTCTGCAAATGGAGTTGGAGATTTGGTCAGAACTAATGGTCTCTGCAATGCTGGAAGTACGGGTAGATTATTATCCATCGTGCAGTCCATCAGGGAGGCATCTGATTGTCCTCAGAATTATTCTGCAACAACCCCAAACGTACAGCCAAAGTCATTAAGAACTATCTTTAGCGTAAAGAAGAACAAGGAATCTCAGAAGTGATGTTATGGCTCAACATCATCAATTTTGTCTCTGATTACATGGAGAGAGAAGCAACTGATGCCTAAATCTACAGAAGAACTGTGGCTAGTTTTCAAAGATGATTGGAACAACATACCTGCTGAGTTCATTAACAAACTGTGTGCAAGTGCACATAGAAGAATTGGTGCTGTTTTGAAGGCAAAGGGTGGTCACACCAAATATTGCTTTGATTTTAGAGGTTTCTGTTCACTCACTATCCTTGTAGTAATTGATAATTATAAACTATTTAATATGTGTATTTTTGAAAGCATTCTTTACAGCATTTTTTTACACCTGCCTAAAACTTTTGCACAGTACTGTAACTCAAACATTTCTGCCACTTTTTTGCACAGAATACTGGTATCTGCAGCACTGGTTGATGTCAGCTCCTTACTTTGCACTTGTGGGAGCTTTTTCCAGTCAGCCATTTGATAGCAAATTCAACTACACAGTGCATCTATGGAGACCTGAAAATGTTCCCATGTGTGCTGAGTTTGGCACGGATGTCATCAAGCTATTTAAAATAGAATTGTTTAGTCTTAGTTACAAGACAAAATCTAAAGCTGCTTCATTGTGAATTATGTCGACTGCTCTTCTATTCAGAAATGCACTTATCTCAGCCTATTTGTAGACAATCCTGAACAATCACTTCAGAGACTCTTAACTAGATTACTGTGGTACTAGGAGCCCTAGGAAAGGCAGGAATGACTGCTCCCTCAGATATCATGTAATACTAGACTATATAAATGTTATTGCTGCTAAGATATGAAGTACAGGATAATGAAGTGTATATAACAGTTTTTAGTTGCTAGTGTTCCTTTAAGCGTAAAGTCCCATTTCATTAAACGTACACTTTTGTTTCTGATGGTACAGTTGGTTTTCCCAAGAAATTCTCTTTCTACATGTATATGCCTCTGTGTCTTCCTAAATATTGTTGCTAATAAATATTTGGATACATTGTCAAGTGTCGAGTCCATGCAATTGTCACGTCTGCCTGTTCTGGTTGTTGCTTTCTTCAGCAGAATAGTACTGGGGTTTAGACAGGTTTTCTTTGATACAATTATTTTTAAAATGGAGCTTTTCACCTTAATTCAAGTTTGCATATTTGAAAACTTCATTAAAACTGCCTATTTGTTATGTTAGCCAAAAGTCCAATAAATGTACAGTTAATGAGATATTCACACTTGCTAACATATGATACCATATGCCAGTGGTTCTCAATCTTTTTTTGATCGGGGCACCCCTAACACATAATCTAGAACATTAGGGGCACCCCTAACATATTTATTGTACTTTATCAAGGCCATAATGAAGGGTACAATACATAAATATACAGTTATTATTAGGTCTTACAATCATAGTAACAAAACTAAACATATTGTGCATAACAATTTATAGAAATCTTTATTAAAAAGTCCATTTTTGTTAGTCTTTATAGAAAACACAGGGCACCCTAAGTTGATGTCCGTGGCACACCAAAGTGCCACGGCACCCTGGATGAGAATCACTGCCATATGCTAATTGCTGTTCCTGTGACGGTTCATATGCTTTCTCAATGAAGATCTGTATGCTAATGAAGGTCTCAGTGATGTTCCATATGCTAATGAAGCTTTGCGCAGTACCAGGAAATATTCATATTCACTTTGCCCAGAAATAATTGCGAATATTTCTTAAACTATACTTCCACTGGACTTTTGGTTAACATGAAATAAAGGCGGCTTTTAGTGCACTTTTCAAATATGCAAACTCAAATTAACGTGAAAGGCCCACTTCAAAAACTATATCTAAAGGTGACCTGAAATAATGCATCATTGAATAATGTTCTGGAAACAAGGTAGGAGGAAAGGTTTGTGTCTTTCCTCCATCTGCATTTTCCTTTTCCCCTTGTTTTACTTCCTCATTACTCTCTTTCATGGTTTTTACCACAAGCATCATTCTGCTTTCTCTTAATGCTGTTGATGAACATAGTATGCTGTGGAATGTATATACTATGACATGCTGGACTAGGAAACAATTATTTAGCAAGATAACTTCACTTTAGGTGCCAGAAGGATGTCCAATACATAGTTTTGTTAGGTCTGGCAGGTTTGCCAAAAAGCTTGCCATCCTTTTTATGACTTGCATGTAAACTGCATTAAAGTCATCTGAGAAAATTCTGAAGGAGCAGATTACAAATTTGTCAAAATATCACAGCAGACCCAACAATCTATTCAAAGTGAATCAAAGATGATTTGTTATAATTCACTGTGTTTTGTTGATAGTTACATTCTGTAGGTCTCTTCGTGTAGAGTTGATTTAGAGTACTGAATTGTGCTCTAGGTCTTGTCTCCAAAGTATAGCTTCACCTTGTATTCGAGACGACGCTGGCATTCAAGGGATTAAGCCTCCTTTTTGTTTTTTTATTTGTTCCAATTTTTTCTGTGCAAATGGCTCTAAGCCACTGTTTTCACTTAGTTCCGCTTTCAGTTGCAGAACTATCACCCTGAATAAAGCCCCCTCCCAATAATTAGACATGGCGATATGCTTAGAAACAGTGCTATTATTGTGCACAAGTACCACGTTACGAAGAAATCCTTCTTTTGAGACAGGTGTCCAGGCTTGCGTGCAGACATCATGGCTTAGAGACATCTGCGCACCTGCGCTGTCCTTCCCGGTCTCCTTTGTTTTACCTTAAGTTAACAGGAAGGACCTGCGCCGATGCCTCTAAAGCAAGAAGCCTGGCCGTCCATCTCGGATGAAGAAGGATTTCTTCATAACATGGTACTTAGGCGCATTAATGGCACTGTTTCTAAGCATATCGACATATGCCTAATTATTGGGGGGGGGGGATTTAGTTGGGATGATATTTACACTTAAAAACTTGAGGTATGTTCAGGAAGGTTTCATTTTACATATGTAAATACTCTTTATATTGTCTGTATAAAAGTTTTATTGACCCCTTGAGGACCAGAGGGATGTTCAATGCGAATGGAATTATTTTAGTGGAGGCCTTTGTATGCTGAAGTATGAGTGTTTTAAATATTTCATTAAAAAAAACTCCTACACTGCAGAAAGCACATAATGCATGCTTTTACTGCCCATCAATGAGCTTTACCTCTTTGGATGCTAGAGAGGACTCAACACATTTCATAGCAATGTGTTGCTTCGAAACTTCTCTAGCACCCAAGGCTTAAAATGAGTACATGTCCATTATCTCCATTTATGTGGTTTATAGAAGTACTTTCTCCTATTACCTAGATCCCTGTGATATTGAGCACTGGTAAAGAGCTATGGCAGACTTTGTGGAAAGTGAAGCGGAAGAGTCTGAGGAGGAATACAATGAGGATGGAGAGGTCGTTCAGAGATCTACCAAGAAGTTTGTGGAAGAGGAAGACGGTGAGTTTCATACTAGTTAGCAAATGAGACTGGGATTACATGAATGGATTCACAAAGCGCATGGACTGTACACTTTAATTGGACCAGTTAAGTGCTTTTTTTAATCTAAATTATGGAGCATGCTTTTTTATTTATTTATTTATTTATTTTTGATCAGTTACACTTGGAAACATTTGCCAACAACATTCATTATAGAAAGTTATAAATTATGGCAGTCAACCCAAACTGACCACCTAGCCTGCCCATCCCTTTGAAATAAAGCTTTCAGTTCATTAAACTTGTGTGTTAAAAAGAGACCAGAACATTCCTGGGGCAAACCAACTGTACCACAGGGAGACCTAAACATTTCCAAAAGTCTCATGTATTTAAATAGAGTTTTTAAATACCTTTTTTTAAAAAAAAAAGTTTTGTAGAGTTTAAAATATTAATCAATACTCTCCAAACCCTATCTCTCAAACCGATATGATTTGAGAGATATAGGGATTCAAAGCCCCCCCCCCCCCTTCCTTCTCCTGATGTCAGAGTCTAGCTGACAGTAGGAGATTCCGGTCCAGGGACCAGCAGGCGGCTCTGCCGGAATCGCATTACTTAAAAAGAATCCATTCATTGGAAAGGTCTACAAAGTGTGCTTGCAAACCAGGCACACTTTTTAGACATTTCCAATAATTGAATTCTTTAGCAATAACGCGATTTCGGCTCTGCTGCAGAGCCCCCTCGAGTTGTATGACTCTATTCTCCTGCTGTCAGCTTTACAGCTGACATCAGGAGAAAGGGAGGGGGGGGTGAACTCTGAATCCCTGTATCTCTCAAACCATAGCTGTTTGAGAGAGAGAGTTTGGAGTGTATTGAGTATTATTTTAAACTCTACAAAACGGGACTTATTTTTTTGGGGGGGCATTAGTCCCTTTAACCCCTTAACGACCCTTGACGGTCATAGTACGTCAAGGGTCAATTTGACGTAACGACCAAAGACGTACTATGACCGTCATCGAGTCGTCCCCCCCCGTGGCTGCACGCCGTTTGTGGAGTCTGGAACGAAACGGAGCAATTAAAAAAAAAATTGCTCCGTGGTCGATCAGTCGGATTGCAACTCGTGTTCCCCGGTCCTTAAGGGGTTAAGGACCATGTAGGACCAAGGTGTTTTTTTTTGTTTGTTTGTTTTTTTTAAACGCGCACACACATGTGCACGCACACACATGCGCGCGCACGCACACACATGCGCGCGCACGCACACACATGCGCACGCACACACATGCGCGCGCGCGCACACACATGCGCGCGCGCGCACACACATGCGCGCGCGCGCACACACATGCGCGCGCGCGCACACACATGCGCGCGCGCGCACACACATGCGCGCGCGCGCACACACATGCGCGCGCACGCACACACATGCGCGCGCACGCACACACATGCGCGCGCACGCACACACATGCGCGCGCACGCACACACATGCGCGCGCACACACTAAAGTTTCAGAGCAATTTTGTCCTTTTTAGTTTTCTCTGTATTCTCCCTCTAATTCGTTTAATACTCCCACAAATTATGCACCATTTTTTTTAAGCACAAGTTGCACTTTTTGATATCACGTTTATATGGATAACCCACCGTTTTTGTTTTTTAATAATAAAGCTGAAAATAAATACGTTTTATAGGATTTCCTGTGATTTTGTTCTCAATTGGTTAATTTTTAATAGGGACTGGATTAAGGGTATGAACATTCATACCTCCCATATGTCCGGTTTAGGGGGGGGGGGTACTGTCCCTCTGAAGAGTAAACTCCCTTGTCTCTCTTTCCCTCCCTGGTGTGTCACTAGGATTTGAAGATAAGACTTTGTGGTGTGTGTGTATATGTGTTTTACTTCAGTATATGTGTGTGTTTTAATTTGTGTAAATAACAATACTTTGGTCTTAAAGTGACCTACACCTACTCTCTATACAAATTGCTTCCTAGTAAGTTTATGTTGACAGTACTTTCTTCTGTGTCCCCTGCCCATGGCATAGACTCATGGGCATTATCTCTGGCTCTCATGAGTCAATGCCCTGGAAGGCACATAGAATAAAAGAAAATATCCGTAAGTAGATTTCTCTGTTTTCCAATACAGGTTACTGGTAACTCTGGGGTAGGCAATCTGCCACTTTAAGTAGGCAGGAACAATTCTAGAATTGATTGCAGGGGGTGGAGCCTACCTTCCCTCCTTGGCTGCAGCTAGCCAACCAGCTCCAGAAAGATGTGTTCCTTGGTGAAGATAACACAGACAAGAGAACAGTTCTGCTATAGCTTTAGAAGTTTTTTATTTCTCTGTTGGAAATGGAATACCACCATTAGGCGGGTTACCATAACTTACAATGCCCTTAGATGTGGTTAGCTCAGTGACCAGGTGCTTTTTGTGGACCTTAAGCCCTGGGGGGAAAATCTTGGGTTAAAGTTCTTTCCTCAGGATTCGCCCACCGAGACTTCTTCTTTAAACATGGTAATCTGAAGACAGAAGATCTGCAGGAAAGGTGAGCAACCCTTTGAGTGCTGCAGGTCCACTTGTCCCACAGTGCCCCTCCGCACAGGGGTTTTTCATTTGGAGCTCCTATTGCACACTCCTGCATTCTCTGCTGCATTTCATTGGGTCTATCTGTATGTCTGTTGGGTGTTTGGAGCAGGTTTGTGGTAATTAACCCTTTAGTTGCTGCTTTGGGGGGTGGTTTCTGACACTTTTCCTACTGATTTAGTGTTTTTTTTTTTTTGGGGGGGGGGTATCCTAACATGTTCTAGTGATGTTTCATGTCTTTTAGTTTTACACTTCCAATTTTTGTAAAATTTGAGTAAAGGCGCGCTTTACCGCATAGGCGGCATTGCTCCATTCACTCCTATGGGACTACATTTTGGGACATATCTCTGCAGCCGTTTAACCTAACGACTTCAGAGATGGCTCGTTTTACTTGTCTGCCCTTGCTCTATCATCTGGTTCATGTTTCTAGTGTGTTGGGGGGCTCAGGGGGGTTCGGGCACTGTTTGGGATAATTTTCTGGGAAAACTGCATTTCCCATGAGCGCTTGCTTTGCGTGCTCGTTTCTGATTGGCTCCTGCCGCTGCAGCCATTTTGTGCTATTTCCAGAACCAGTAGCCATTGCAGGGCTTGGACTCTCCTTCTCTCCTCTGCTGTTTAACCCTTCACCTGCCAGATAAGTTTATTTTAGTGATTTCTGAGGTGAAACTTTAACCTTAGGCACTGTAATTGGGTGACGACTTATATTGTAAGGTTATTTGACACTGTAGAATGTCTATAATGCTGGAGCTTGGGGCCAGACCTAAGACTAAGGATGCTGGGGTCTCTGTATCCCCCATTGTGCATTGCTCTTCCTGTCATTCAGAGTTACCTAGAGAATTCTCAGGTAATTTATGCCCAGCATGTTCTGATGTCCCTGAGAGTATTCCAGGGACCTCCAGCCATGCATTAGAGCCACTTTGGGTGCAAGAGTTCAAGGCTGCTACTAGGGACCTTAGATCCACATTGCAACTCTTTCCATCCCAGTTACAGGAGGGGCTTTCATTCTTGGCAGACCCCCTCCTCCATCAAGTCTTCCCTGCCAAATCCTCAGGGAGTACCTGATGCGTCAGGTTCCTCTGTGGAGGAACTGGTGGTGGATTCAGATGTTGAGGAATGTTCTGCGGTGGGACCCTTTTGAGGCTGATCCTGAGCCCTCTGCTGAGGGCCTGATTAGGGCTGTTTTAAATACCTTAAACATTCCCTTGGTGCAGGAGGTTCCTTCTGACCCTTCTGATGTATTTCAGGAGCCTAAAAAGCCCTTTACTTGCTTTCCACCTAACCCCACTCTTGACCGCCTTGTGTACGAAGATTGGAAGTCTCCGGACAGGAAACCTTCTGTCTCTAAGAAATTTGCCAAGCTTATCCCTTTTCTGAGGCCGCACTTGCTCAGTGGGTTCATCCTCCTAAAGTGGCTGCTCCTATCTCCAGGCTATCCAAGTCTACTGCCCTGCCAGTCTCTGATGCGTCTGCTCTAAAGGACTGGACTGACAAGAAACTTGAGGTCTCCCTCAAGTCCATCTTTGTCACTGTTGGCTCTGCCATGTGTCCAGCATTCACTGCAGCATGGGTAAACCGGGCCATTGCGGTCTTGGCTGAACAGCTCACCCTGGCTGTCCGTCAGGGTGCTCCTACTTCGGATATGTTGCACCTTCTTGCCAACATTTCTGAGGCACAGCACTATGTTTCTGCTGCCTTATTTGATGCCATCTGTTTGGTGGCAAGGGTTTCCACCATGTCTGTGGTTGCCAGACGGGCTCTTTGGCTCAAGACCTGGTCTGCTGACACTGCTTCTAAGAAAGCATTGCTCTCCTTGCCTTTTCAAGGCACTTCCTTGTTTGGGCCAGATCTTAGATCTCTGATCAATGAGGCCACAGGGGATAAGAGTACACTTCTACCCTTGGCTCCTAGGAAGAAAACACAGCTTAAGCGTAACTGGTATTTTCATTCCTTTCAGAATGAGACACGTCCGGCGAACCAGACGGTTCACTCCGCTCCGCATACCTCTTCCAAGCCCAAACAGCAATGGAAGCCCAAGGACACCTCCCAGTCCAAGGCTTCCAAACCGCCTTCGGCATGACTCACCGAACCCGGATCCATACTCTGCTGTGCGTGGTCGTCTGCGACACTATCACAGCATTTGGGAGGATTCTGTGACCGACTCATGGGTTTTACAGATGGTGACGGAAAGGTACATGATCCATTTCATATCTCTTTCTCCCTTTGGCTTCTTTCCTTCTCATACACCTCAGGGCACAGAGAAACGCCATCTGTTCGACTGCTCTGTTCAGGCTCTTCTGGACAAGGACGTTCTAGAACCTGTTCCAGTTCAGGACAGAGGTATGGGGTTTTTACTCTTTGTGGTCTCCAAGAAGGATGGTTGTCGTCCCAGTTTGGATTTAAAGGATCTCAATTCCTTTGTGATCAGGAGTCTCTCTCTGTGATTGGGATTACCTTGCATATTTGGATCTTCAGGATGCGTACTTACACATTTGCCGTTCATCCAAATAGCTGGCAGTACCTCCGATTTGCCTGCGATCTGGGACATTTTCAGTTCTCCGCTCTTCCATTTGGTCTGACGACAGCTCCTCAAGTCTTCAACTGTGTCCCGGGAGCCTTATGTGACAGATACCTGTACTCAGACTGAGTAGCGCCGCCAAAACTGTGCTTCCTTAACCCAGGACACTAATGATCCTGGTTCCTGACTGGAGAAGATCCTATCGCCATTCACCCAGGCAAGACTCAGTGTAGGGTGAGCACGTTCTGGATACAGCAAGCTTACCCCACCAGACAACACTTTATTGCGACACATACAGGGTTTAAATACACACATCACAAGTTATCCACCCATATTGGGATCCAATCAGGTACTGCAATACCTGTTGGTGGAGGGGCACAAAATGCAGAGAGGCGCACAATAGTGAAGTAGGAATACACATCTTTACAAAATTGTCATTGGGTGGAGGATGGTTTCAGTATAACCATGAAGTACACTGAGCACAAGGGGAGTGTAAACATACTGTATGATGAGACAGTGGGTAGGTGACAGCATGTTAAAATGGGCCAGACCTGAGTGAGTTAACTATACAATGGGACAAAGGAATAGGGCTGGGTACAAGTGTTACAAAGAGGCCACAATACACAGAACAGGTTAAGGTACTGAAACATAATTTACATATTAGTCTTTTGGGAGGTATGGTATCCTTTGGATTGTCAAGGCTGGGAAAAGTGTTCACTGGGTTTCTTGGTCACCCTGTACCTCCAATAAGCACAGGGTGACTTAGCCCCAAAAGAGGACTGGGGAGCTGGTAAAGAATCCTTCATTACAAGGGGCAAACAGGGCAGAGATTAGTCTCAGGGGGAGTCCATACCCTGTTCCAGGGCTAGGTCCATAGTCTGTGGACAGGAGGCTGTCCCTCATGCCCCTCCAGGAGCCAGGGGCCCAGTGGTTCATGTGACACCTTAGTGTCTGTCCTCCACTGAAACTGCCTCAGAATTACTCCATACATGGACGACCTGCTTCTGAAAGCCCCTTCTGCGGAACTCCGTCATCAGCAGGTTCAGCAATGCATCAATGCTCTCACCCATCACGGGTGGATCATCAACTCGGACAAGTCAAATCTTGTCCCATCCCAGCGTCTGGTCTTCCTCGGCCTTCTCTTCGATGCTCAGAAGAGCATGGTGTTTCTGACAGACGAGGTAGCTCACCAGATCGCCCACAGGGTTTCTGTAGTTCTGGCTCAAGATCCAGTTTCAGCCAAGAAGCTGTCGTCTCTAGTGGGGAAATTAATCTCCACCATAGAAACAGTCCCGTTTGCCATGGCACACACCAGGGAGCTCCAGAGGTTTGTGATCCAGGTGTGCAGGGGTCAGCCGGACGTTCTGAAGATGTCAGTGTCCCTCCCTCTTCATGTGGAGCTGCGTTTGTCATGGTGGCTTGACCTCTCCAATTTGCTGTAAGGCAAGTCCTTCCTGGTATCCTTCTGGACCACTGTGACAACGGATGCCAGCCTCTTCGGCTGGGGAGCGGTCCTGGGTCGCCTGAGCGATCGGGGTCGGTGGTCTCCAGAAGAATCTCTCCTTCCTATCAACATATTGGAGCTTCGGGTGATATTTTATGCCCTTCGTCATTAGACATCTCAGCTGGAAGACTGTCTGGTCTGAGTGGAGTCCAACAACGCAACAGCCGTGGCTTACATCAACAAGCAGGGTGGAACAAGAAGTCTCGCCGCTTGGTTAGAGGTCAAGGCTATTTTGTTTTGGGCAGAACACGTTCCTGCCATATATGCAGTGCGCATTCCTGTCATAGACAACGTTATGGCGGACTTCCTCAGTAGACACACAGTGGACAGTGGAGAGTGGGAACTACACCCAGAGGTGTTCACCCTCATTGTTCAGAAATGGGGCCTTCCTTGCATTGACCTGATGGCGACAAGACACAACAGGAAGGTTCCGAGGTTCTGATCTCGTTGGAGGGACCCTCTAGCTCTGGCAGTGGATGCAATGTCCATTCCTTGGTTATTCCCTCTGGCCTACATTTTTCCTCCCCTCCCAATGTTGCACAGGGCGTTACTGAAATTACGACTGGAGCGTTGTCCAGTCATTCTGATTGCTGCATAATGGCCTCGACAGGCTTGCTTTCCGGTGCTTCTGGATCTGTCGGTGTCGGATCCATTCCGTCTCCCTTGCCGTCCGGATCTTCTTCTACAGGGTTAGCTGTGGAAGTCAGATGTTCATCGGCTATCTTTGATGGCTTGGAAATTGAATCCTCAATATTGAAGAAAGGCTTTTCTTCTGGGGTGGTGGCTACTATGCTCCGTGCCCGCAAACCTGTTTCTTCCAAGATCTAGCATCGTGTCTGGTCAACCTTTCTATCTTGGTGTGCTGAGAAGGACCTGTCTCAGGAATTTGATCTGCCTACGGTCCTGGCCTTTTTGCAGGACGGTGTGAATAAGGGCCTCAATTTGAGTTCCTTTAAGTTTCAGACTTCTGCTCTCTATGTTTTCTTTGAGGTGCATTGCCATCCTTCCTGATATCAAGGTTTTCTTCCACGGCGTTGCTCATACTCGTCCTGCCTTCAAGAATCCCGCTCCTCCGTGGGATCTTAACTTTGTTTTGGGTGTTCTTCACCTTTTTTGGTGTTTCACAGGGACAAGGCGGCGCTTCGCACTTCTCAGGAGTTTCTTCCGAAGGTGGTTTTGGAGTTTCACATCAATCAGGAGATTGTGGTGCCCTCTTTCTGCCCTGACCCCACCTCTGACAAGGAGAGGGATCTCCACTTGTTAGACTGGTGCGTTGTCTCACGTTTTATGTGCATCGCACTGAGTCTATCAGGAAATCTGACACAACGTTCGTCATCCCTGGGGGTCCTAGGGCAGGAAGACCTGCATCCAAGGTGACTATTGCTTCTTGGATCAAGTCCACTATTCGTAAGGCTTATGAGTTGAGGAAGCCGCCTGTCCCTTTCAGGGTCACAGCTCGTTCTACACGATCTGTTGGGGCCTCTTGGGCTTACAAGAATCAGGCCTCCGCTGATCAGTTGTGCATGGCTGCCACTTGGTCATCTGTACACACCTTTTCGAAGCACTACCGTGTTGATGTGCTGGCATTGGCTGACGCCAGCTTTGGGAGGAAGATTCTGTAAGCAGTCTTGCCTGTCTAGGATCCTCTTTGGTTCTTGGGGCTTCCTTCTCTTTTGAGCCCTGTTGGCTCTAATTCAGTGTGCTGTGTAACAGTTCCTGGGGTATTGTTAGCCCTGTTCAGTGTCCGTTGACACTTCATTGTTTTGTTGGGCTGTCTCTGACCTGATGGTTCATATCTGCTCTGGTGACTTTGGGGCCTTGCGCCTGGTCCTTGCCTTACTTCCCGCCTCTGGGAAACTCAATGGTTGGACATTCTAAAGTTACCAGTAACCTGTATTGGACAACAGAGAAAAGAGGACTTTAGTCTTACCTGTTTAATCCTTTTGTCTTAGTCTGTACAGGTTACTGGTCTCCCACCCTGTCAAGGGATCATGCTTGGCTCTCCTGTGGCAGACTGTGGGGGTCCTTCGGGGTCATGCTCACAGGAGTCTTCTTTCCTTCCACTATCTAGTCAATAGTTAGTGTGTCAGATCTTTCTGGAGCTGGTTGGCTAGCTGCAGCCAAGGAAAGAAGGTAGGCTCCACCCACTGCAATCATTTCTAGAATTGTTTCTGCCTACTTACCCATGAGTCAATGATGTGGAAGGGACACAGAAGAAGAAAACATCTGTAAACACACTTTACCATTTTCTGCTTTTCTGGATCCATAGCTGTAGGCAAGCTCTTGCCTATAAAGTGTCATTATACTTTTTTCTTTTACTGCTGACTTTTTCCATGGGCTTGCCAAATACTTGTGCACACTTTTAGATCATATGAAATAATGACTTCCCTGCTACATTTTGAAGGAAAATTGTCAGTCATGATTGTCTGTCCTAATAATAAAAGACTTGATAGGGCTGCATGTTTGCTGTCCTTGAATTGAAGGTTGCTCCCTTCTAGGCAGGAAACAGAACAGCAAGACTGATATATGGTTTGTATTACTGTCCAAAGGCCAGTATAGAGTTGTCTATTTTAGCTGAGGTCTGGACTGGTTAGCAGGTACATAAACTGAGCCACAAGATAAAAACTTGGGGCAAGTGGCTACCTTATGGAAGTATAAGGGTAACAAGATATGAATCTTTTTAAGGTAACAGCAGGAATTGAGGGTCATGCCATTTTTGTTAAGGACAGATGTGCCCCTCAGAATTTTGACACATGCTAATGGCAAGACAAATATGCTGTGCACTGTGGCAATTTGGGTGCACACGAGCTGGAGCCTTGCACAGGTTTAGGTGTACTGTGCATCTTGTCTAATCTAAAAATCATCAGCTCTTAATGTATTTGTGTGATGTTAATTATCAAATTTGATGTAGTCAGTGGGAATGTGCCTGGCCTACATGAGGAAGGCCTTGCTCTTAATTATAGACTGGTGCACAACATTTTACAGTAGACCTTGAATAAAATGCTAAATACATTGTGCATGTTTAATTTGTTCTTAACATGTATTTAGTGAACACATTTCCATATCCCCTTTGGGACTATAGTAGTGTGCAAAGCCAGGTATCGCATATCCCACTGGTCTTCGAGGGGATATTTTGAGTTGAATTCCCTGCTTGAGCACTGGTAACTTACAGATTGACTCTTCCAGTTGTGTTAAGTAGGGGGGTTTGTCCACTTGAAACAATCCTAGTATACCTGGTGTTTAAATCTCACATCATAGAAATCATGTACACCATAACTGATGTGATTATAATGCAAGTTAATTATGCTCAAAATGAAAGTGGAGTTGTTTTGGAGAAACTGAAATAGGGGACGAATACAAATCCTCACTTATTTAAAATGTGAGTTTAATCCACTGAAGACTAACTGTCTCCAGTACTTTGATTTTGGTTTCCCCTCATCAACTTCTTATCTTTAGTTCCACTACTGCTTTCTGATTGTCATCTCTTGATTCTTTACTTTTGCCTTGTGGGACCCCTTGTCTGTCTTCTGGGAGCTCTAGGTTTCCACAAGACCCACTGTTTTTTGAAGTTTTATCTAAACTGATGAGCCTATATATGATGGACAAATATGGGAAACAGTTTGTTGCATTTTTTTGCTTAATCTCCAATTACTTCAGATGAAGAAGAGGAGGAGAATCTAGATGACCAGGATGAGCAGGGAAACCTGAAAGGATTTATTAATGATGATGACGATGAGGATGAGGAAGAGGAGGAGGAGGAAGGAAGGAGTGAATCTGGAGGCTCCGAGGATGAAGTTGGCCACAAAAGGAGAAAGCGCTGTAAGTTAGATTTCCTTCCTTTATTTTCCAGTGCTCTATGGAGTCAGATCCACAAAGTAGTTTGTAATAGTGTGTTTTGCATGTAGAGTATTGCAGTGTGTGTGTGTGTGTGTGTGTGTGTGTGTGTGTGGGTGTGGCCAGGGAGCAGTCACGCCGTTAAAATCACACCCTCAGGAATGGGCCTACGGAAGTGCCAGCATGGGGGATATTTGAAAAACGCCTCCTTATTGCTCCGGGGGAGGGGTATAATAAAATTGGAATTGTGACAAATTTCCTTTACATTGTGATCATCAGCACGTCTAAATTATTACCTCCCACTCTCCTTACTATTGCAGAAAAATAGTAATGGCCACTGTACATTGTGCCCTTGCGCCTTTGTTCAAGAGTAACCTCTTCAGTTGTTCCTGGATAACATGTTCATGAATGAGTACAGGATTCAGACTTTTCTTACTGCACTTGGTAATCTGTAGCTCATACACTCTGCCTTCAGTTTGAAAGAGGTGGCATAAATTTTCAGTGGGTGGAGTGTCATTCAAAGATACTTCCCACAACATATTACATACTTCCCACAACATCTTACATATCTCATTTTACAGTACTGGATGACCGCCTGGAAGATGACGACTTTGATCTTATTGAGGAGAACTTGGGAGTCAAGGTCAAACGTGTAAGTGTGTAAAGCAGCTTGCAGTAAATGGTTTCCCTACCCTTCCGAATGGGAGATCACCTTAAACCATTTGTGTGCTAGGTGGTGTCTCCCTAGAACTATGTGTTAAAGGGACAGCAACACTTAATATGTGAAAAAATATCATCTAAAATTAGGGTTAATCCTCGTTGGCTGGGGTGTACTTCCACTGCTGAGAGGTGTTTTATTCAAAAGTTAATGCAGCTCAAGCTTGCATTTTTTTATGTGCAGTATCTCAGTGGCCTAAGATTTTACAGTGACACTGTTGCTACACCATCCTATGAAGGTTTATGTTCAGCTGACCAGAGCTGCCCATAGGAAGGTGTAGCAACAGTGCCACGGTAACATTTCAGGCCATTGAGATACAGCATCATAAAAAATCATCCTTGAGCTGCAATAACTTTTGAATAAAACCTCTTAGCAGTGGAAGTACTCTTGTTTTACTCAGGATGATAAACCCCTACAACATATATTTTTCTACTTATTAAGTGTTACATTTCCTTTAAATAAAGCTTGTGCTCAATTCTGTTTTATGGTTCTCTATAAATGTGGATTAGGCTTCTGCAGACAAATAAAGGGCTTTACCTTAGCCCAAAGGTGTCCTTGGGTCTCTGTGGCATTGCTGATAGACAATAAAATACTAGTTCTGGCTCTACAAAGGAAGAGTGTTCAATGTTCTTACCATGAACAGCACTGATACAGTATATCTGAGCCGTCCAAGTTCAGTCCTCAAGGGCCACCAACAGGACAGGAATGAAGGATTTCCCTGATTAAGCAGAGATAAGACAGTCAAAATGAAAGAGCCACTGATTAACTCACCTGTGCTTAATCAGGGAAATCCCTACATTCTTGTCTGTTGGTGGCCCTTGAGCACTGAACCTGGACAGCCCTGCAGAGAGCCGGAATTGGTACATTAACTAACTGATTAGGCAGCAGACAACTGTCAATGACATCTCTATCTCTCTTCCCTCCCCCCCCCTCTTTTCCCCCCACTTGCGTTCGCTTGCTCGCATTCCCCCCGTTCGCTCACTCGCTCCCTGCTTGGCTGTCTTTCTCCCCCACCCCCCCTTTTCTGGCTCGTGCTCACTCCACACCCCCCCCTTTCTGTCTCACGCTTGCACTCTGCGCGCCCCCCCCCCTTTTTCTGACTCGCACTCTCCGCCGCCCCTCCTTCTTGCTCATGCCCCACTCCGAGTCTGAAAATATTTTACATAGTACAACATCTATTGTCAGATCTTTATTCTATATATATATATATATATATATATATATATATATATATATATATATATATATAAAAAAAAATAGATTTATGTAAGGGTGACAATTACAACTTTATTGGCATTACCAAAAAATTCCTAAGTTTAATCTAATGACTTGTAGTCTAAATCATTATCTTAAGAGTCAATTTATAATACGTTTGGAAATCTGCCTTTGCAGCAAAAGTTCAGGCGAGTTCGTAAGATGTCTGATGATGAAGACGAGGAAGAGGAAGACGTTGAAAAAGAAGAGCATGAGAAAGAGGCCATTGCTGAGGAAATCTTCCAGGATGGAGAAGACGAGGAGGGACATGAGTCCATGGAACAGCCCTTGGCTGCCCCAGAGGAAGAGGAGGATGAGGAAGATGAAGAATCTGGTAAGAACCTATGGTTTTGTCGCATTTGCAAATTTGGATTTATCTCCAGAAAATAATGCAGTTTTGATGCTGATGTAACCTTTGTATGCAAGATGTTTCCAAAAATAGTTTTACAATGCATTGATGTAGTCTCTAGCATTCATTGGGTTAAAAGGAAATTTGAATTTTACCAAATCTAGTTCTGTGGCATCAAACTTGTTAAATAGATTGACTCTGCACTGCACAGTCCCAAAAAGGGCTTCTGTGAGGTGCCTTTGTCTGCTATGTCTGACCCCACAGCTAGCAGGGAGCTGGGCTTCACAAATTAGTCACTTCACTTGCTGCAGCAACTATTCAGTCTCATTTTCTGCCTTTGGTCTTACTTGATTAACACCTGGAACCTGAACTCTAAGATGCTTCTCTTGGTGAATATATAAAGTTGAGTTGGCTGCAGAGATCAGTATTTCAACCGCCCCCCTCCCCCAACAGCTATTGGACTGGAGGATGCAGAAACTATTAACTGGGAGGGTCCTATAACCTGCTTCAGATAGATCCCTTTGAAACGTACTTCCGACTGTCATATGAGCTTTTCTTTCTCACTTTACAGACATCGATGATTTCATTGTTGATGATGATGGGCAGCCACTGAAAAAACCTAAATGGAGGAAGAAGTTGCCAGGATATACTGATGCGTAAGTCATTTAACCAGTTATTTAACAAGTGTTCAACTTCATAATGGGGTGGTCATTCTGTGGTCTTCTATTTTTTTTAATGGATGACCGCTCCCAGAGTTATTAGTTGGTCATTGGCTAACTGCTGTAGTGGCATTGGTTGTCAACCACTTGTATACAAAGTGCATAAATATTAGTCAGAAGTTTACTACTGACTTTTTTCAATACAGTGCAGGCCTTGATTACAGTAGTCTGCTTGCTGTTGATTGTCAACCAGTAAGCTCATTAGACATAGCTATAATGACAAAAGTAGAGAAGTTCTGGGCAAATCAACTGCACTATGGTGAACAAATAACTTGAGGAAAAAATATCCCACAGATTTTAAATTTAGCATTGAAGCACCCCATCATTCAAGTGGGTGAATGCCCCATTTAAATCATTGGGATTTAATGGTTCAATTCAATGGTGTAGTTGGTTTGCCTCAAATGTATTCTTCCTAAAATTTTGTATATATGTCTCATGTTTGAGGAGGCACAAATGAATGCCTGTTAACATTTATCCCTCCTGTCTTAGCAAAGCTTGTTCATTACTTAGGTGGACACACAACACCATCCTGAACATGTCCAGTCAATGGTGGAATTGCCATGAGTACAGAGATTTTAGAAGCTTACTGAATGCTTCAATGAAAGCAAGTTTAAAGATATTTAATTGTTTGCACTTGGGCTTCTTTAGTATGTTGTTGTTTTTCCTAGCTTTTTATGTTTAACAATAGCCTTTTAGTTGTTTAAAATACTTGTATACAAAGATGCAAATATTGGTGCTTATAGGAAAATGTTTATTTAAAATCAGTTTACCAGATGTTTAGCCGAAGTCTCACTTTCTGAAACATTTGGCAGGAGCCAGTTTAATGTTTCTGTCTCTCTACAGTGCATTGCAGGAAGCTCAAGAGATCTTTGGTGTGGACTTTGATTATGATGAATTTGAGAAATACAATGAAGATGATGAAGAAATGGAAGAGTATGAATATGAGGATGATGAAGCTGATGCAGAGACTCGTGTCCGGCCCAAGAAAACCGCCAAGAAGCGTGTCAGCAGACGCAGCATCTTTGAGATCTATGAACCCAGTGAACTGGAAAGTAGCCATCTGACTGACCAGGATAATGAAATCCGGACCACTGACTTGCCAGAGAGGTTCCAGGTACAGGACTGGTTATATATTTGTGGGAATTGTTATCCTTCTTGTGGGTGATACAGTTTTAACTCCTTTGATGCTAAATATCATTTCCCTGGATACATTGCTTCACCTTGTGTTGGAGATGTATTTAGCATTCAATATGTCAATTGCTATGTAGTTGGTTAAAACAAACAAGTCTACTATAATGCATTGCTTGTTTAGATCCACTCACATAATGTACTTGAATTTTTAAGTTTATTTTGTGACTGGTTTTTGCCAGCTACAGTAGAATGGTGATCACCTTGGAAATTTGTAGGTCAGGGGAGAGGATATATAATACATTTTTCTCTTTCTTCCTTTGGTGGACAAATGGGCCATGGTATTGAGGTCCCTCCACTAGGAGGCATGGCACTTCAAGAAGAGATACCCCCTTAGCCCTGCTTAACATTTGCCCAGCTTGGCCAAACTGGAATTTTTAAAATGTGGTTAAAGGAAGTTACAAGAAGTACAACCTAGTGTCTTTTTTTCTGGGAAAGCTGTAAAAATCATCTTTCCAGATGGCAAAACTCCAATTTCCTTTGTCCTTCTGCCTCTGTTAGGGATTACATGTAGGTTCTGGTAATAATGGTGGCTCAAACAGAAGCTGTCCCTAATGCTCACTTTCTATACCAAAAATACCTTTCAATTGGAGTTCTGAGAACATGGTCCTGGCAACCAAATCTGTTTTGTCTAATCACGCTGTCAAAGACCAGGTTGCATCTCCATTGGAAGTTTGAGGCAGACCATCTGAGGATAGTAAAACCTTTTTGCTATGGAATGGATAGCAAGTAGTGTTGACGGACCACAGTCTGTCAGTGTGGGGAGCATAGTTTGGATAATGCATCACTTGGGATCAGTAGGCATTGTTGGATAACAATTACACTTTAAAGATCAATGTGCTGGAACTCTGGGCTGTTCATCTAGCTCTGTTTCACTGGACCCTATTAGTACCTCCTGTTGTGAGTACAGTATGACAAATCCACTGCTGTAGCAAATAGAAACCATCAGAGAGGAACCAGAAAAATTCAACATTGGAAGAGGTAGAGTTGATACTTCTGTGGGAGGAGGTGCATGTTCCAGAAATTTCTGCTAATTTATATACCGGGGTAGACAATGTGCAGGTAGACATTCTCTGTCCACAGAGGCTGGAGCTGGGAGAGTGGAAACTCAATCTATTTTCAATTCCCTTGCACCCAATTAGGGAATCTGTGAAGTATATTTGGTGTCCTGAATGAATCACAGGGTATAAATATTTTGCATAAAGTATAAGGATTTGCTGATGGCTGTAGCAGTAATAATGGTTGCTTGGCATCTCATTCTCACAGCTCCAACATAGCCCAGAAGAGCTTGGTACACAGGTCTTAGTTTGTCTGGAGATGATCCATGAAGGCTGCCGTTTCTTCCAGACCTGCTGTCACAGTATCGGCATCTTCACGATCTGTAGAAGCTAGCATCGACTGCGGGACATTTGAAGAGGACAAATTTGAGATTTTTCAATTGTGCCTTTGATGTATGCATGGAACCATGGGGTATAGTCTGCTAGCAGGAGGCAGTGTGCTCTACAGTTTAAACTCTAAAATAAACTCCTCCCACCTGCACTAATATTCTTTAACACTGCACTGCAAAACTAGTTTTCAGGTGGCCTCGGGAGGTGACAGTGGCTATTTTCATGCCCTGAAATGCTCTTTTCTTTATCTCTTTTAGATGTCTCTTATTATGATAGAAGAGGTCAAGAAGCAGCTAGGGAATTATTGCTTTCTGTGTCCATCTTCCTACATGGGATTGACTCCCCATTTCCCTGTTGCATTAAACCTGTATGTCTTGGAAAGTTGTCTGGCTGTTTCCTTTGGAGCTAGATAGCTTATCCATGGAGTCTCTGGGCCCCCTTCAAGGTAGAAGAACTAGGATTGGGGAAGGAGAATGTTAACGGGTCATAGTGAATACTGAAAAAGCATAATAATAACAAAAGAAAAACAAACAAACCCTTGTTATACAGTTTTTCTGCCACGAATATCCCATTGGTGTCTTAGGGATTACTAAGGCATTACCAAGTAATTTACCCTAGGTTCACTTCACCTCAGCCTGTACAGGATTTATTGTCTACTTGGTTCACATGGAGCCCTAACTGGGACATCCAGCTCTATGGTTACAGGGACAGCTGCTAGGGCTTTGGAGCTTTTCTCCCTGCGTGGTGTATGTCTATTAGGCACCCGCTGTGCTCTGGTTCTGAGAGCAGGGCTTTTGTTTAGCCTTTTGCTATCCTCCCTTGAAAGTTTGACTGTTAGGTGAATATTGGGAGGGGTCATTAATTGTGAGGCCATTTTTGCACCAGATGTGCTATATTGCATTTTGCTTGGGATGCCTTCCTGAACTCTTAAGTTCTAATTTTGTAGAGAGACAGGGGAGCAGGCCAGTCCCATTTTTGCCCTCTCTCATGATCCTTCTCCTACACTGGAGCTGTCTTCGAGGGAGGGTGGGTTGTTGTGTTGAACTGCTTATTAAGGTCTTGCTGGATGTTTTACATGTATCTGAGGACTGTCCAGAAGTTCATCCTTCCTAGACACTTTAAATGTATGGAGTTCCATACCCCCGTCAGACACATTGCTCCTGTCTTTATGGGCCGTTCTCAGTTGGATAGAGATTCCTCTACTGAAGAAGCTGACACTGATGAGGAGGACATGGATTCCTCCTTGTTCTTTGGGGATGCTTGTGAGGAAGACCCTTGCCCCTAAGCTGAGGTGCTTATCAAACCAGTTTTGTGGACTTTTCAGGTCTCCGAGGCTTCTGGAGCAGGGTCTTCCTCACCAAACAACTTCCAATGGCACAAAAGGGAGTCACCAATTTTTTCCTCTGGACCAGGTTATCTTGAAAATAGTGGAAGACCGCTGATAAGGGACTCTTCCTTAACAAACTCATTTCCAATCTCTATCCTTTCTCTGCTGAGGCTTGGTCATAGTGGCTTCTCCCCCAGTATCTTGCCTTGCAAAAAAAAAAAAATGCTCTGTCTTTTGGCAGACTTCGTGGCCCTTAAGAATCAGGCTGATAAGCCCTTAGATTCCTTGTTGAAGTCATACTTTCCAGCCACTGGGGCTTCTCTTCTACCCTAATTCGCTACAGTTTTGATAACTAGAGCTATGGCTATCTGGGGTGTGGCTTAAGATTTGGTCAACTGACCAATCTTACAAAAACTTTTTGCTGTGTCTTCTCTTTGTAGCAAGACAATGTTTTGGACCTGACCTTGGCAAAGTCATTAGTAACTCTTCTGGAGGCAGAAGCACAAACTTTCTTCCGATTGCTCCTAAAATTCCTTTTTTTCCTAAGAAGACTTGTGGTTTTAATTTCTCCCTGCCAGTTTCGGGTGCCTAGGGTTCAACCTCATCAGGACTTTCATACCCGTCCTGCCCCAAAGCCCAAACAGGTTTGGCAGAACAGGAAGTATGCTCTGAATCCTAAGGCTGATAAGCCCACCTCCTCATGACTGATGGAGATTTGTCCCTTCTCTGCCCGTATGGGGTTGATTGTGTCTTTTTCAAGATGCATAGGAGTGTTTGTGATGGACAGTTGGGCAGAAAGGTACAGCATAAATCTCTTCCTCCCATTAGTCTTTGTCCAGAGTTCCTCGACATTTTGATTCAGTTGTTAAATAGTGGAGATACGGGCTGTTCGCCTATTGCTTTGGCACTTCTCCCTTGTGGTGTTGAGCACACTAGCGAGGGTCCAGTTGGACAACGTTACAGCAGTCTTCTGCATAAGTATCCAAGGAGGAACCAGAAGTCTGCTTGGGTGGAGATTCTGGAGCTTCTTCAGTGGACAGAAGCTCATGAACAAACAATCTCGGCGGTTCACATCCCAATCGTGGAAAAAGTGGTCGCAGACTTAAGTCACCATCTTCTTGATCCTGAAATCTGGGGTCTTAGAGTGTGTTTGACCAGATTGGCCACTGCTGGGGTCTCATGGCAACCCGCGAGAACCAGAAGTCTCCTCTATTCTGCACCAAGAAGAAGGATCCTCTAGCGTTTCGTTGGACATGATGTCTATACCCTGGAACTTCAATCTGCCATGTGTTTCCACGGATTCCCAGTGTGCGGAGGAAGATCCAGATGGGGAGTGCCCAAGTCATCTTGATTGACTTGTTTTGGCCCCATCAGGCTTGTTCCTTGGACCTTCTCAATCTGTCCATTGCGGAGCCACTTCGCCTCCCTCTGAGGCCAGATCCTCCTGACCTAGGGTCCACTTTATCAGGTAGAAAGGTTATGTTTGACTGCTTGGCTCTTGAAGTCAACATCTTGAAGGGCTTTTCAGACACTATCATCTCCACTATGATTCAGGTTGGGAAGCTTACATCCTCTACGGTTTGTACAGTACCAGTTAGTCCTGTGGAATACTTGTCTACAGTGAGGTGTTTTTTTGTTTCTCTCTTCCAAGATTCTTGGTGGATTCTTTGGTTTGTTCCTATGTTCCACATTGGATGTTAGATGACTTTAACAGCAAGTTCACTAAAATCCTCTTCTCTTACATGCAATGTGAACCTCCACTTGGAGGGAAAAAAACTTTGTTTAAATCCCTGGCCAGAGGGATCCTGTTGGGGGTTTGTGTTCAGGGGATTTCCTTTCCTTTTTGTCTCTTTATGCTACTTTGCTGTACATTGAAACTGGAGGGTGAGTGTTAAGCTGGAAGGAAGAGGGGAGTTTCTGTCTCAAAGGCTCTGCCTTTTTTGAAGTGCCCTACCCTTTGGAAGGGTAGCTTTATCCAGGGTTCCTGTGTGCCACATGGACTAAGAGAAAAGGAGGATTAAGTACACTGAAATTCTATTATCTAGGTAAGTCTTGCATTAAGAGACACTTATTCCTATGGTATATTTCCTCTTTAAAGGGATAGTATTACCTTGAGACAAGTGATTTTTAAAAGAACTTGCATCCCAAGTTACCCTTAATAAAATAGCTTAACACAGCATGCAGTAGCAGAAGCCTTCCCTGGTTTGCCAAGGCATACTTTGTAAAATGCTGCAATATAGAAAAACCTGGTTCTTATGTCTTATTTCCGTGCATCACCAAATTCATTGTGAGTGAACGATGAGCATGCACTTGGCTCTATGCTTTGTTAATGGAAGGCTGGAGACAAAGCAAAACTAGTTAGTCTGAAGCATTTTGATGTCAAAATACAGACCATGTCATTGCTTGTCCTGACTTCAAAGTGGAGACCTGGAGCAGATCAACTGTACCATATGAATGGGCTTTAAACACATTGAATGCAAATTTCAAATGCAATGTGTTGGGGATCTCTCTACCATTCAAGTGGTTAAACATTTTAAGCAAATGTGTTTTTTTGTTTGTTCCTTATGGAGATGTTGGTTTGCTCCACTTAATTCTTTACAAACAAGACCCATAGACTCTCTCACTAACTTTCATCTAGTGCAGGGTTGACAATGTCTTGCTTAAAGCACCAGCTGTAGAATCTGTTCAAACCTCAAGGTCACAGGTTCTAGTCCCAGCAGGATCGACTTAGCATTTCATCCTTCCAAGGTCAATAAAATGAGTACCGTTAAATTGGGTAATAATATCTATGCCTCCAGGACGTACTTGAAAACGAGAGACAATCTCAGTGTATCCTTCCTGGTAAAGTACTTTGGATTAATTTATTGAGTCTATCCCCTTAAGACAAATAATATCTAATACTTGGTTTTTCTTTCAGCTTCGGACTATCCCTGTCAAATCTGCAGAAGATGATGAGCTGGAAGAGGAAGCAGACTGGATTTACAGAAATGCTTTTGCAACACCGACTATTTCTTTACAGGTGATTAGAATTTTCAGACATTGAGGGAAATTTGAAGCATAGAAACAGCATGCATTTTGCAGAAGGCAAAGGAGCAATTCTGGAACAAACTAAACTGGTCCATAAGGGGAGGAGATATATATTTTTTTATTACTTTAATTGGAGTTGCTTTTATGATAAAATATTGCTAGCCCTTTAATCTTCATAGTATTTGGGCCATGGAGTGTGTTATTTCAGTACTGTCAGAATTGTAGTTCAAGAGTAATTGAATGATAAAGAATCCCCCTCCTGCCCCTTTTACTGATGTAACACTGCTCACCTCAGAGCAGCAGGGTGGTGTCCAGGTGGATTGCAGAAAGGGACAATCTTCAATTAGCTTAATGAAAAAACCTGAAAAACATGTCAAGGGGGGCAGGGTTTTCCTTATACACACACAGTAAGAAGATTGTCCCTTGCTGTGAGCTGTCTGGTCTGTGCACCAGATTCCGCATCTGGGGGAGGTGGCTTACACTAGGTAAAAGGAGTGTGGGCACCTTATCATTCAATTACTCTTGAACTACAACTCTGACAGTATTGAAAGAACACTCTCTATGGCTCAAATACTATGAAGATAAATTGGAGCTGCTGTTTTTGTGAAACATTACTATCACTTTAAAGGGTTGTCTGTTTTTACCCAATTGTTATGTTGTAGTTCTTTAAAAAAAATACATTAATTGATGTTAGTCTGCTCTCTCAAGCTTGTATAGTTTGAGAGATATAACATTATAAACTTCCCCCCTCCAACCCCTTTCACAGACTCATCTGTCAAGCTCTCAGAATGAGATTTGAGTGGGGCGACCTGATGGCGGCTCTTCAGCAGAGCTGAAATAGCGATCTCTAAAAGTAAATACTACAAAGTGTTCCTGGTTTGCAAGCACACTTTTTAGACCGTTCCAGTGATGTATTTATTTTTAGATATCGCTATTTAGTCTCTGCTGAAGAGCCGCAGGCTGGTCCTGGGACCAGGATCTTGTGATGTCTGATAGAAGCTGATGTCTGTGAAAGGGGAGGGAGGGGGGGAAGTTTATAATCATATCTCTGTATACAAGTTTGAGAGACCAGACTAACATCAACTTATTTTTTTTTTTTTTATAACTACATTATATCACTTGGATAAAACAGACATTACTAACCTTTTAACCCCCTTAAATCATTGCAAAGTGGTTGTTTGAGACCCTTCTATCAATTAAGGGGCTACATTTTCCCTCAATCTAAGTGTTTTTGGTGTACTCCCAGAACTTTTTTTGTGATTTAAAAAAAAAAAAAAAAAAAAAAAAAAAAAAAAAAGTCTGATGGATTTAAAATGGTTTAAACCTTGAAATTTGGAGATGTCTTCAGCATAGTGTTTTGCAATTTTGGTGATCTTTCTAGGGGTTAATCTTTTAAAGCGTGATAATTTTTTTTATGTTTTTTTTTTATATATATATATATATATTATTGGATGAGACCTGGTAGACACTCGGAGGGGTGTTTCGAGCTTGTTAGGGAGGGACTACATCATGCCTGACAAGACTAAACTGAGAGTCTCCAGTCATGCATTTCAGTTTATTCTCACAGGTCCAATGAGGGGGGCCCCAGTGCTGGCAAAAATATCCTTCCTGATTTTTGTTTTAAATTATTGGCAAGCAACATTGATGGAACAGAGAAGCTGATGGACTTGAGGACACCCTGCAAAGATTATGCATGTAATTGGCTCCTGTTTGGGAGTAATTGTACAGTTGGAAATGTGAAAATGTGTTCTGTGAATATCATTTTGATTTTCTTTTCCCAGGAGAGCACAGACTACCTAGAACGTGGGCAACTGGGCAGCAACTTTAGCAGAAAGGGACCAAGCACCATACAAAAGATCAGGGAAGCTCTGAACTTCATGAGGAATCAGCATTTTGAGGTACTTTACAGAATATATTTAGTACAACATTAGAAATCAAAATATAGAGCCATGTTCCCGGAACCTGAAGAGGTGCAATACTGGAGCAAACCAACATGGGGGGGGGGGGAATTAACATTGACTTCAGTGGGTCTTTTCTATCCTTTTCCTTCAAAATGTCTTGGAGACCTCATTACCACTGAATAAATTAAAAACCTCATTTAAATTGATAGTAGGAGGAACTCTCAAAATTCCTACTTGTCGTGGAACACTGGAACCATGGCTTTAAAGCTAGAAGCCAGGGAACTTCAAATAAGTCTTCTCTCCTCCCATAGTGTCCCACAGCTTCATGTGCACTTTACTTTTTAAGTGTTCTCTTCCACAGCAGGTTCAGGACTGGCTTTGTTGCCTATGGTACAGTTGTCTTCCTACAGAATTATATCTGTAACTTCTGAATACCTCCATAATGTGATGTGTTTCACATGTTTGACATCCCTGTTTGTTTTACTTAAACCCTAGAGTGCCAAGAATCCTGAATCCTGTATGGGGCATGTTCTTGGCCATGTGTACCCACACGACCAAGCCCGTGCACCACGTGGTTGGGGTCGCTCCACCTGTGGTGGTCTTCCTTCCCAGCTATTTATCACCTATCTGATTGCGCTGAGAGATCAATAATGGAGATGCAGGAAACCAACATGCCATCTTCCTTCACTCCTTGTATTTTACAAAAAAAAAAAAATAAATAAATAAATAAATAGAGAGGGGCATCAGGACCCTTTCTGATGCACTCTCCCAGTCCAAGCTTCTGGGTGTAGTGGGCAGGATTAGAGAGGGCTTCTCACATCACTAATGACATGATAACCATTGATATGAAGAGATTTTGTTTGGTCCCGCCCACTCCTACTGTGTCGGGTAGGAGTGAAGGAGGATAGCATGTTGCTCTCCTGCATCTTCATTATTGATCTCTCAGTGCAATCATCAGCTAGGTGATAAATAGCTGGGGGCAGGCATCATGAGGGGTCCTGATGTCTCTCAATGAGGACTGATTTAAAAAAAAAAAAAAAAAAAAAAAAAAAAAAAAAAAAAGGCTTGTTCACCTGTGGCACACACAGCATTCATTTTTTGGACCTTCTTGGGGGCATCAGGGTATCCTATTGAAAAGTTGCCTTGTATTAGACAACCAACAAAACAGCACATTCAAAATGTTGCAAAGTTAAAAATGCCGACATGAGAATGGCGCAAGGTTGAAAATGCAGACATAAGAATGTTGCCTGCACAATGTCACAGGTTGAAAATGCCGACCTGACAATGTATGACAGTGTTACATTCAGAATGTCACCCCATGTAGTTCCCAATCTTAACCTTTTGAGCGCCAGACCTGGAGAGATCCCTCAATCTGGTAGTCGTATCATATTTAACCACTGCAACAGACACCCTCTTTGTACTTATATTCTTAATTTTCCAGTTTTTTTGAGGGTTAATCATGGTTTACATATTTACTAAATTCTTCTAACATTTATAAAACGCGGTATATGAATACTGACCAAGTTATATACGGGTTAATGATTAGTTTATGCTCTTACAATGTAAAAATCCTTGAGAACAGTAGTAAAAGTATCACATAATTTGTTAAACACTTTGTTGCAGTTATTGCATCCTAGCAGTATATTGCACACAGCGCTCTCTGTATAGTTATCTTTAATAGCTGATTTGTGCTTGCTCCCTCCTGATCGGGCAGATAGCCATGTGCTGCCTCCACCTGACCAGGCAGATAGTCCCTGCCTTCTCCCTGAGATGGAACTTGGAGGAGACTGCGCTCTGTTGTTCACATCCCATACAGATCTGTCTCCAATCAGGTCCGCCTCTCAGTCTCCTCTCTGGTTGGTAGGTAAGAATCAGAGGTGTAACAAGGAGCTTTCCCGATCAGAAGGAGGGAACACATGCTATCTGTAGAGGGTAGGTTGCTGCACGGTGGGACTGGGGCATTGATGATGTGTGAGCAGTATATGTTGTTAAAATGTTTATTTAGTTTTCCCAATTTTCTGAGGGATGGAGGTAACATGAAGTACAAATACTTGGACATTACTGTATCCACATTAATGATGTGCACAAGTATGGTGAAAGATTCTCTCTCTCTCTCTCTCTCTCTCTCTCTCTCTCTCTCTCTCTCTCTCTCTCTCTCTCTCTCTCTCTCTCTCTCTCTCTCTCTCTCTCTCTCTCTCTCTCTCTCTCTCTCTCTTTATTGCATAAAAGATGCTTTATACAACCAAATGTTTTCGGTCCTTCATGGGACCTTCATCAGGGTAACGCACACATGCAAGAAATCACATGTTAAAATACCATGAGCATGAAAAAACACCCACAACATCCATGTTGCCTGCCAGACTCCTGATGTACAGCGACGTTCCCCGGAGACCCGGTGACTGACGTCACCATTAAGAGGCAGATCTAGGGACAACGTGGAAAAAAAAAACTGGACGAAAAAACAAAAAGAAAAGAAAATCCATCATACAGTGTGACCAATACTAACAAAAAATATTCAGTGTTGCAAAAAATAAAACATAAAAAAAAATAAACCACGAAAAAGAAGGAAAGGAAAAACAAATGTTCTAAAAATAACATCCCCCGAGATCTAAGGAGACTAACATGAACAGCAGGATTAACCCTCCAGATGCCAAATCTGCACGTTGCGCACTGTATAGCAGCAAGCTGCATGTCACACTGGCACACCCACAGGGTCAGTGTATAAAATACATCACATACATGAGCACACTAGATACAGCTGCCGGAACATCAAGCAGGGATGTCAAATCTCGCTGCGCCTCACGGCCACAAATACTCGCAACCATGTAGCACAGAGAGATCATTGAGCACCACAAGCCGGCATAAGAAAGTATACCAATTCAAGCCTGCGTTGCGGTGTAATGAAACCCAGCAAGGCAAGACTATAACATTATCAGAGAGACAAAGTAGAGTATCTTTAATGACGGGACTCTCGCCTCACATCACACCATACTCTGCGATGTAATTGGACCTCAAGTTCCAATTACATGAATAATTCAAATATGAACCAGTACGTACATGGCTGCTGGCTGTAGGTGGCCACTCACATCACTGGACACAGTATTGCAGACTCATATTGCTAATTCTGTGGGCCCAAGTGTAAATAAATACTCGCCACTTGACAAAAAAATTGTGAGCGTTTATGTAAATTAATATCCAGATAATAACCAGCTGTCCTGGTCCTCCAAACGTTTTAATCAGGCATGTAGCCCAAATTGTATGTCTCTTTAATGAACATCTTTAATGGAAAAGGTAATCACTATGATGTCGCTTCAGTCAGGGACTGCCCCATAAATACGTCCATCCAACCACTGTGGGATAAATGCAAACAATAAATCATATCCTTACTGTAGATGCTTTGTGCCATATCATATAGATTAGAATTCCAATCCTTGATCCATTATGAATCAATAAAATAATTCCAGAGGCTGGGTGTAGCAGTCAGTGGGTCATTCCACATGAGTGCCACCATCACAAAATAATAGGTGCAAAGGAATGCAGAGAAATGCTGTCCATCGAGTCTCCTCCAAGTGTCTAATTGTGGAACAGTATCAATAAGGTTCCACTGACCGATGAAAGCACTGTCCTGTATGTGCTACAGAAAGGAACCAAGTTGAAGTTTATGATTTAGCCCTTTGGGATGGAGAGTGTTCAAAGTATAAATTAATCTCACCTCCAGCTGGAGCAGAAGTTGACCACAGTTTCCCCCTCTGTTGGAGGTATGAACCTGAGCAATAGGCATAAACTTAAAATCAGTCAAGCGATGTTAATATTCATAAAAGTGTTTGGCCACAGGTTTTCTGGCACTATCCTTTGCATCCAGAGTGCCACCCAAAGCTTTCCTTATTGAGGACTTGTGGTTATTAATTCGCTCCTTAATCATGGTAGAAGTCTTGCACATGTAGTAAAGACCACAAGGGCAGACTATAATATAGAACGCATACTTGCTCTCACAGTTCAAGAAATCCCTGATTGGAATCACTCTTTTTGTGTGCGGATGATTGTAATGTTTGCCTTCCATTATGTTCCCACAATTGGTACAGCCCTTACATTTGTTAACTCCTACAGGACATGATAGCCAACTTTTGTCCCGAACATACTTTTCTATAGGGTCAGCTTGTACAAGTCTATCCTTGAGGTTCTTCCCTCTGCGATAACAGAACAGTGTTGGATTCAGGACAAGTGAACCCAAACCAGCATCACCTGTAAGGCTAGGCCATTGGTCCAGGATCACTTGTTTGATCCTAGGGGATGCCGTAGTGTATGTGGTCTGTATACACAAACGGTCTGCTTTCTTGTCACTGACTCCAATCTGCCGAGGGAGAAGAGCCATAGATCTATCAATCGTAGAAGCTTTCTTCATAGCTGCTTCAACCATCTTTGTCATAACCCCTCTGGCAAAACTTATCTCGCATAGTTTGTAGACTCCACCTTCTAATATCGGGGTCAGACGTATTTCGAATGACCCCCAACATTTGAGAGTTGGGTAGACCTTTTTTAAGTGGGGTAGGATGATGGCTCTCTGCGTGCCAAGATCTGTGGGTTTACTAAAAATCTTAGTTATCATGACGCCTTCTTGCACATAGATGGTCATATCCAAAAAAAATTAATAGATTTATCATCAAATGTCAGAGTAAACCATATTGTGAATTCAATGTTATTAAAGTAAACAATAAATTTCCTAAGCAATCTACCATCACCCCTCCACAGCAAGAACACATCATCAGTATACCGCTTATAAAACAATGTATTCTCACTATATTGGCTAGAGAAGATGTATGTCTGCTTGTAGTGGTTCATGAACAATGATGCATAAGTGGGCGCCATGTTGTACCGTTCAATTGGAGAAAAAATGAGTTTTCAAACTTGAAGTAATTATTTTTTTAAAATGATGTCAACCAACAAAAATAAATAGTCAATGGTGGGACCACTATATGCAGCATCAGTTCCAAGCAGTTCCGTACTGCCAATTCACCAAGCTCATGGGGGATATTGTGTACAGGGAGGAGACATCAAGGGTAGCCAACAGGAATTCCCCTAGGGGCTGAGTAGGCAATTTGGTGATAAAGTCTGAGTCTTTCACAAAACTCTTTATCTTACCCTCATAGTCCTGTAGATAGAAATCTACAAATTGTGAAAGTGGCTAGCATAACAAGCCCCTAGCTGAAATGATTGGTCTACCAGGGGGCGCTACAAGAGATTTGTGTATCTTAGGTATTGTATACAAAACCGGCACCCTAGGAGAATGTTGAGTCAAAAAATCTTTTATGTATGTGAACTTCCATTTACCCATGAGAACAAAGAATATGTTCTAGTGTAAGACCTCTATGATTACCAGAAACAAAATGACCACAACACTTTGTTATAATTGACCCCACAGATGCTAGTCTGCCAGCGTCTATTAACCCTTTGAGTGCCAAGTGGGTACATTGTACGAGTTTGGACAGCTGTACCCGCTGTGCCAAGCTCGTACAATGTACCCACTAAAATGCGGTCACTGCATGAGCCGGTATAACCGGCATGCAGTGGCCGCATTTTAAAAAAAAAAAAAAAGGTGGGCAATCGTGGGGGGACATGAGGATCACTCCTCATGTCCCCCCTGTTATTGATCTCCCAGCCGATCGCGCTGGGAGATCAATAAAAGAAGAGGAGAAGCGCAGCAGAAGCGCAGCTTCTCCTCTTCCGTCTCTCCTACCCGAACTTCCGGGTAGGAGTGGGCGGGACCGGGGGAAACCTCCTAACGTCATTGGTGACATGATCACCGATGACGTTAGGGAAGTTTCCCTTAAGCGATTCACTCCTACCGGTGGTAGGAGTGAAAGGCAGGAGAGCTTCTGCTCTCCTGCAGTCGCCAAATTGGTCTCCCAGCCTATCGGCTGGGAGATCAATTACTTGGGGGACACCAGGAGGGGTCCTGATGTCCCCCACGAGGTCTGAATATATAAAAAATAAAATAAAATAAAAAAAACCCACAAAACTAACCCTGTGAGTGCCGCAGTGGTCCCCAGCACATTGCAAAGCACATTGCAAAGAACTCACAGGGTCTTTTCTTTGGGGGTTTTTTTTAAAGACCTCATTGGGGGGATCAGGGGGGATCCTGATGCCCCTCAATGAGGTCTATTATTAAAAAAAAAAAAAAAAAAAAAATTAACCCTGTGTGTGCCACAGGGGGGGGTCAAATGCACCCCCCCCCTCCTGTGGCACACACAGGGCTTCTATCATTACTTTGTTACTAGAGATTGTTGGGGGGCCATCAGGATTGGTCCTGATGGCCCCCCAACAAGCTCTGATTACAAGGTAATAATAAAAAAAAAAAATTAACCCTCTGAGTGCCAGAAGGGTCCAATGCATTGCTTTGCAATGCGCTGGAAACCCCTTTGGCACTCACAGGGACATTTATTTTGATTCCTTTTTTTTTTTTTTTTTTTTTTTTTAAAGACCTCATTGGGGGGAATCAGAGGGGTCCTGATACCCACCAATGAGGTCCATAATAAAAAAAAAAGTAAATAAAAAAAAATTAACCCTGTGTGTGCCACAAGGGGGGCCAATGCAGCCCCCTTTCTGTGGCGCGCACACAGGGCATTTATCATTACTTCGTTATCAGAGATTGTTGGGGGGCCTTCATGATTGGTCCTGATGGCCCCCCAACAAGCTCTGATTACCAAGTAATGATTAAAAAAAAAATTAACCCTCTGAGTGCCAGAAGGGTCCAATGCATTGCTTTGCAATGCGCTGGAGACCCCTTTGGCACTCACAGGGACATTTATTGTGATTCCTTTTTTTTTTTTTTTTTTTTTTTTTTTAAGACCTCATTGGGGGGAATCAAAGGGGTCCTGATACCCACCAATGAGGTCCATAATAAAAAAAAGTAAAGAAAAAAAATTAACCCTGTGTGTGCCTCAAGGGGGGGCCAATGCAGCCCCCCTTCTGCGGCGCACACACAGGGCATTTATCATTACTTCGTTATCAGAGATTGTTGGGGGGCCATCATGATTGGTCCTGATGGCCCCCCCAACAAGCTCTGATTACCAAGTAATGATAAAAAAAAAAAAATTAACCCTCTGAGTGCCACAAGGATCCAATGCATTGCTTTGCAATGCGCTGGAGACCCCTGTGGCACTCTCCGGGTCCCCTGTTTGTGGACATATATATATATATATATATATATATATATATATATATATTTTTTACTAAGACCTCATTGGGGAGGGATCAGGGGGTCCTTATGCCCCTCAATGAGGTATATAATAAAAAAAAAATAATTAAAACACAAATTAACCCTGTGTGTGCCACTAGGAGGGGAGTTCAATGCCGACCCCCTTCCTGTGGCACACACAGGACTTTTTATCAACACTGGTAGTCACAGATCTCCCATACACACTATCAAACACTGCCCCACCATCCTTGCTCCTCTGCTCATACCCACACACACTGCCTAATCCCTCACCCTCCCACATACTTTGTTACACTTGTAGTCACAGGTCCGCACGTACACCGGCTGACGCCCTAGCTTCTTTCATCTGTTAGCCATAAAATCACACATACACTGTTTGCTTTACCATTTCTGTTTCACTGGTAGCTACGCTCCTGTAGCGTAAATTGGTATGTCAACCCACAGCAGTGGGGTACCATTTTTCTTAGGCTGGCAAGAAGTCCTCCTAGGAAATCCCACGCCATTGAACCATTTTAGTATCTTTGAAGTGACTGATGTGTAAAACAAAATTTTATTTTTTCCTGTAGCACCACATTCTGGAAATAGTTGTGCCAACTAACTTAGGGGTAAAAAGGCAAGTGACCCCTCATTAGATGCGGCAGGTTGTCTTCTTTCCAAAATGGTATGGTTTATCTACCTTTTCTTCAATTCTGAAGGTGTTATAGTCATTTTCGTACAGGCAAGTCAGGTTTGAGAAAATGTTAGAAACATCAGAGGTTGTAGTAGGTGTAGTTTTCTACTTCTAGCACCCCCTAAGGTAGTTCAACTCATACCAATGGGGTGTCATTTGACTCCTAAGAGCACTAGCAAACAAATGCAGTTGAAAATTCCATGGTTTTCACAGCGCTCCATACATTTGAAGGGGCAGAAATGTAAAAAAATGCAATTTTTTTCCTATATCGCCTCCTTCTGGAAACATTTATGCACACCAGTATTGGGGTAAGAAGGCAAGTGACCCCTCATTAGATGCGGCAGGTTGTTTTCTTTCCAAAATGGTATGGTTTATCTACCTTTTCTTCAATTCTGAATGTGTTCTAGCCATTTTTGTACAGGCAAGTCACATTTGAGAAAATGTTAGAAACATCAGAGGTTGTAGTAGGTGTAGTTTTCTACTTCTAGCACCCCCTAAGGTACGTCAACTCATATCAGTGGGGTGTCGTTTGACTCCTAAGAGCACTAGCTAATGAATGCAGTTGAAAATTCCATGGTTTTTACAAAGTTCCATACATTTGAAGGGGCAGAAATGTAAGAAAATGCCTTTTTTTTTTCACTAGCGCCACCTCCTGGAAGCATTTGTGCATACCAGCCTTTGGGTAAGAAGGCACGTGACCCCTCATTAGATGCGGAAGGATGTTTTCTTTCCAAAATGGCATTGTTTCTCTACCTTTTCTGCATATCTATTATGGTTATAACCATTTTAGTGCAAGCAGATAATTTCAAAAACAAAAGTGTCAGGTTTACGTACGTGTTCCTAGCACCCACATATTGTATGTTAACCCACACAAATAGGCTACCATTTTTCTCATGTTGGTAGCAGGTACTGAATACAGCAGGAAATGTTATGGTTTTCAAAGATTTTAGTATCTTTGAAGTGGTGGAAATGTAAAAAAACATGTATTTATTCCCATAGCGCCACCTTTTGGAAATATTTGTGCACTTCAGCCCAGGGGGTAAAAAGGCAAGTGACCCCTCAATTGATGCGGGAGAATGTCTACTTTCCAAAATGGTATACCTTTTATACCTTTCCTTCATGTCTCTAACAGTTATGGACATTTTAGTACAAGCCACCATTTTCGAAGAAGCAAACAGGTAGGTGTAGTGATGTGCTTCTGGCACCCCTAAGGTAGGTCGACTCATTCCAGTGGGGTGTCATTTTTCTCCTAAGAGCACTAGCTAATGAATACAGTTGGAAATGCCATGGTTTTCACAAATTTCAGTACATTTGAAGGGGCAGAAATGTAAGAAAATGCCTTTTTTTTCATTAGCGCCACCTTCTGGAGGCATTTGTGCACTCCAGGCTTGGGGTAACAAGGCAAGTAACCCATCATTAGATGCGGCAGGGTGTCTTCTTTTCAAAATGGTATGGTTTGTGTACCCTTTCTTCACTTCTGTAGTTGTTATAACCATTTGGGTACAGACAAGTAATGTTTGAGAAAATGTTAGAAACATTTCAGGTTGTAGTAGGTGTCGTTTTGCACTTCTAGCGCCCCCTGAGGTAGTTAAACTCATACCAATGGGGTGTCATTTTTCTCCTAAGAGCACTAGCTAATGAATACAGTTGGGAATGCCATGGTTTGCACAAATTTCAGTACATTTGAAGGGGCAGAAATGTAAGAAAATGCCTTTTTTTTTCATTAGCGCCACCTTCTGGAGGCATTTGTGCTCTCCAGGCTTGGGGTAACAAGGCAAGTCACCCATCATTAGATGCGGTAGGGTGTCTTCTTTTCAAAATGGTATGGTTTGTGTACCCTTTCTTCACTTCTGTAGTTGTTATAACCATTTGTGTACAGACAAGTAACGTTTGAGAAAATGTTAGAAAAATTTGAGGTTGTAGTATTTGTCGTTTTGCACTTCTAGCGCCCCCTGAGGTAGTTGAACTCATACCAGTGGGGTGTCATTTTTCTCCTAAGAGCGCTAGCTAATGAATACAGTTGGAAATGCCATGGTTTTCACAAATTTCAGTACATTTGAAGGGGCATAAATGTAAGAAAATGCCTTTTTTTTCCATTAGCGCCACCTTCTGGAGGCATTTGTGCACTCCAGGCTTGGGGTAACAAGGCAAGTCACCCATCATTAGATGCGGCAGGGTGTCTTCTTTTCAAAATGGTATGGTTTGTGTACCCTTTCTTCACTTCTGTAGTTGTTATAACCATTTGGGAACAGACAAGTAATGTTTGAGAAAATAGAAACATTTGAGGTTGTAGTAGGTGTCATTTTGCACTTCTAGCGCCCCCTGAGGTAGTTGAACTCATACCAATGGGGTGTCATTTTTCTCCTAAGAGCGCTAGCTAATGAATACAGTTGGAAATTCCATGGTTTTCACAAATTTCAGTACATTTGAAGGGGCAGAAATGTAAGAAAATGCCTTTTTTTTCCATTAGCGCCACCTTCTGGAGGCATTTGTGCACTCCAGGCTTGAGGTAACAAGGCAAGTCACCCATCATTAGATGCGGCAGGGTGTCTTCGTTTCAAAATGGTATGGTTTGTGTACCCTTTCTTCACTTCTGTAGTTGTTATAACCATTTGTGTACAGACAAGTAATGTTTGAGAAAATGTTAGAAAAATTTGAGGTTGTAGTAGGTGTCATTTTGCACTTCTAACGCCCCCTGAGGTAGTTAAACTCATACCAATGGGGTGTCATTTTTCTCCTAAGAGCACTAGCTAATGAATACAGTTGGAAATGCCATGGTTTTCACAAATTTCAGTACATTTGAAGGGGCAGAAATGTAAGAAAATGCCTTTTTTTTCATTAGCGCCATCTTCTGGAGGCATTTGTGCACACCAGGCTTGGGGTAAGAAGGCAAGTTACCCCTCATTAGATGCGGCAGGTTGTCTACTTTTCCGAAATATATAGTTTTATATAGTTATTCCACTGTTTTAGGGTAGTTTTACCACAAAAACCCTAGAATGCGCATATTAGTTTATGAAGTTGAAAATGTCATTTTGCGCTGCTGGTGATTAGGGCTCTACGCTAGCCATGGACGTAGGTAAAACTATACAAATTTGGTATTTTTTTACTCAGGGGACTCGAGGCTTTTTCAAATAATTGAAACTTTTTCAATCAAGGTAAATGTTTTTGATACATAGTATGTGATTTTAGCAAAATGAGTAAATTTTCACTTTTTTTCGTCATTATGACATCATAGCTTTTTGCACGATGTAAAATTCTCTTCATGTAAGGTATCACAAGAAAGCTCAATTCGTTCTGAAAAAAACAATATATAGTTTTCCATATGTAACTAAAAATCCCCAGAGGAAATCAAGCCTAAACGGAAGGATAGCAAAAATGTTGAAAAAGTGTCTGGCCTGCAGGGTTCAGGAAATGGCCCGAGCCTCTGGCACTGAAGGGGTTAAAGCCATCAGTATTTTCTTAATTCACCAGTTGTTTGAGCGTCAATCGTGTTTAACTTACTTCCTGACATTTATAAAAGCAGTACATGAATACAGATCAAGTTATATACGGGTTAATATTCATAATCTGTGTGATGGCGCTATTACCAAAGCTGGGAACTCTCCAGATTCGCCCCAGAGACTCCGGGTTTGTCTTCTAATTACCGCATTTCCGGGGCAGAGGATGATTCTCTGGGTGTGGGGAGTTTTAAATAAAACTCTACCCACTCCTTGCACTCCAGCCAAATTCCCCTCCTTCCCAGGCTATTTTTCAGTTTATTTTTGTGGTTTTTGAAGCCACGTCCCCCACTCGAGTAAGCCCCGCCCCTTTTCTGACACAAATCCCGTCATACATCTCCCCCAGTGGCACCAGAGGACTGCCCTCCGGGTAGTCAACAATTAAAAGTTCCCAGTTATAGCTATAACAGATCACTATACAGAGAATATTGTGTGCAGTATACTGTTAGGTTAGTAGTAAATGTAAGAAAATAAAGTAATGAATGTGAACCGGTATATAACTTGATCTGTATTTGTGTATCGCTTTTTATAAATGTCAGAAGAATTGCACTGTGTGCAATATACTGCTAGGATGCAATAATTGCAACAAAGTGTTTAACAAACTATGTGATACAATGTAGCAATCCTTGAGAACAGTAGTAAAAGTAATAGAATAAACTAATCAATATTAACCCGTATATAACTTGGTCGGTGCTCATATACCGCGTTTTATAAATGTCAGAAGAATTTAGGAAATAAGTAAACCATGACTGACCCTCAAACAACAGAGAAATTAAGAACAGAAGTACAAAAGGGTTGTCTGTTCTAGTAGTTAAATATAATTTGACTACCAGATTGAGGGTTATAATATAAGAAGACTACATAAAGATCGTGTTTGATGGGATAGTAATGTTTCATAAACTCTAATTAATCATCATAGTATTTGGGCATTGGAGAGTGTTATTTCAGTACTGTCAGAGTTGTGGTTCAAGAGTAATTGAATGATAAAGTATCCCCCTCCCGCCCCTTTTACTGATGTAACACTGCTCACCTCAGAACAGCTGAGAGGTGCCCAGGTAGACTGCAGAGAGGGACAATCTTCAATTAAGATGAGGGAAAAATCTGAAAAACATGTCAAGGGGGGCAGGGTTTTCATTGTTCTCAGAGTAAGAAGATTGTCCCCTGCTGTTATCTGTCTGGACTTACAACCAGATTCCACATATGAGGAGAGCAATGTTTCACTAGGTAAAAGGGGTGGGAAGGAGATACTTTATCATTCAATTACTCTTGAACTACGACTGACAGTATTGAAATAACACTCTCTATGGCTCAAATACTATGAAGATTATTTGGAACTGCTGTTTTTGTGAAACATTACTATCCCTTTAAAATAGTGTTTTAAAATGGCCTTCAATTTGAATTAAAAAAGTGAACATCGATCTCCTGGTGTGAGGTGCATATTCTCAATTTATTGTATAATTTAAGCGGGCTAAAAAGAGTGTGTACTTACACCACTGATAATAAACCTCACATTGATACTAATAACATTTCTAAATAAAATATCTCCAAGGGCTGCCAACAGTGAACCATATTACTCCTAATGACACTTAAGCGCTCTTTGAGCGCCAGAGAGGTATACAACGCATTGTATACATGTGGTCCTTCTTGGCACCAAATAGGCCAGGCGATTAAGTTGTACTAATATGCTTAGTGTGGGGGATCTCTCTCAGGTACTGATTATATTCTGTTCTCTTTCCAAGGTGCCATTTATTGCATTTTATAGGAAGGAATACGTAGAACCAGAGTTAAATATCAATGACTTGTGGCGTGTCTGGCAGTGGGATGAAAAGGTAAGTCATATTACAGAATGTCCCTTTCAGTTTTTTTTCCCCCCTTCTTGTCTTTCTCTTAAATGACGAGATTTGATTATTATTGTTTTTCAGTGGACCCAGCTGAAGATTCGAAAGCAGAATCTGATACGGCTTTTCGAGAAGATGCAAGCATATCAATACGAGCAAATATCGGCGGATCCTGACAAGCCATTAGCTGATGGAATAAGAGCCTTGGACACTGCCGACATGGAGAGGTAATTTTATGACCAATGTCATCATAACCTTTTAAAAAACACATATGTTACATTAGTAATTGTGGGTTTTTTAGAAAGCTAGTGTCTCCTTTGTCCACTGTGGAGCACAGAGACCATGGGTAAAGAATTCTCCCACAGAAGGGCAGGACACTTTCAAGCGGAGTTCTCTCTGGAGGAGGAGACTCCCTACTTACTCAACCCCACTAGACATTCTCTGCTTTAAAAGTGACCTCAAAGGAGAGGGTCATGGCAAAGATTTTTCATGGCAAATTTTGTTTATTGGGCTGTGGTGACTTAAAGACACATGCAGTTGCGGCAGCCCTATTTAATGAGGCATTGTCTGTGTTCACTCAGTCTCCAGCAGCGCTGGGTGGGCTATGGTGTAGAGGAAGGGTCTAATACTTCTTACTGTTGACAAGTATGAAGGGCAACTCCTTCAGGAGGGTCTCCCTGCCACTTAAGGTCCCTGAGGCCCCTGACTCTACTTCTTCATCCCCAGCTATCTTTGAGGCCCAAGAGGGATGCTCTGCTTTTCCCTCCCTATTGTTCCCTGGATCAGGTGGCTCCTGAGTAGTAGAAGTCGTCTGATAAGAAACTATTCCCTGGAGTTTTTCTCTCTCATATTCCTTTTCTTGTGCTGCTCTACAGCAAAGGGCTACCCCCTCAGCTGTTTACCTTCCCATTTCTCACCTTTCTGAGCTTACAGAAATGCCTCCTAAATTCTCTTCTTAAAGTGAATTTCACATTATCTAGAGCTGCTTTCCATCCGACAGTCACTACTGTTTGGCTTTCTAGTATCATGGCTGTTAGGGGAGCAACCGTTAGGAGCAGTCCATGTGGATGCGCCTAAAGAGGACATTGTTCTTGTTTATTTCTAAAATCCTTGAGGCTAATGCGTATCTTAATGAGGCTGCATTTGTTTCAGCCAGTCTTATTGGGAAGCCTTTAGCGCTGCCTGTCCCTACTAGAGTTCTTTGCAAGCAGGCCTAGAAAAGGGTATAAGTGTTATCTCCCTGAAAGTTAATGTTTCAGCGCCGTCCGTTCTCTTCCAGAGAGAAATTGCACCTATCCCTAAAATTCAAACATTTCTTGTAGGGGGTGAACAGAATAGTTCTTCCATACAGAGACCCTGTCCTACCATGGAACTAAAATTTAGTACTAGAGGTTCTTCAAGCCTCTCCATCTGAACCATTCTCATCAGCTGACCTTCATAACAGGGTTCCTGAAGGCTATTGTATTGGCAAGAAGTGTCAGAATTCTGTGCACTATTTTGTGCTTCACCACATCATCTAAATAAAGTGGTTTTACGAACTGATCCAAAATCCGACTACAAAAGTGGTTTCTGCTTTCTACATCAAGAAATGATTCTACCTTTGTTGTGTCCTAATCCACACAAATGAGAAGGCACTCCATACATTAGATGTTGTAAGATGTCTAAGACAATATGTCCAACTTACACAATCCATACACACATACGTTTGGTGGCTAGGGTTTCCACCATGTCTGTGGTGGCCAGACGGGCTCTATGGCTCAAGATCTGGTCTGCTGACACTGCTTCTAAGAAAGCCTTACTTTCCCTACCTTTTCAGGGTACCTCTTTGTTTGGGCCAGATCTTAAGGATCTGATCAGTGAGGCCACAGGGGGTAAGAGTACTCTTCTACCCTTGGTTCCCAGGAAGAAATTGCCGCTTAAGAGTAACCGGTATTTCTTCCGTGTCCTCCACCCGGCACTAAAAGGGTTAATCCCCGCCCTCCAGCTGGTAGGACCAATAGTTAAAAAGCGCGCGTCCGCCGTTCTCACCATTTTTTTTCTTGGTCCTGACCAGCTGGAAGGACGGAGGGATGTGTTTTCCCTCCTACAAGCTTACTAAAAGGACAGGAGAATTGGATGGCGGCAGTATTGTCTATTTGGCGTGCCTATCGGATCGCAAGTTTGCGCTTCTATGGGCAGCCTTGTTTTTTAAATATGATCATTGTTTTCCCCTATTGCGGTGGAAAAATTGAGTATGTGCAAACATGTTTTTTACATACCGGATGACTCCGATGGCGTGGTCAGTCCGGTGGAGCGCAGTATCACATGGCATCTCTAGAGGAAGCAGGAAACCGGATATTCTTCATAGCTCGGTTGGAACCGGAAGCGGATGTGCTTCTGCGTTCCAACAGTGGAACGCACGCGGTCTCCGATCGGATAGGCGCACTATAAAGAGCAGCAGTTGCCAGAAGTCTGTAATAAGGTCAGTGCACTTCAGTTTTCTCAGGGGTGTCATTATGGCTCACAAAGCAACTAAAGAGAAGGAGAAGGACATGGAGGATAGTAGGAAATGCTCTGCATGTGGAAAAGAATTGTCTGAATCTGAAACTACTAACTTGTGTTCAGAATGTTTAAAGCAGGCTGCAGGGCAAGATATGACTTCTCACTTTCAGAATTTTTTAGAATGGATGAAGGAGTCCATGAAGCAGACCTTTAATGCTATGCAGGAGTCTGGCCCACCTAGGAAGAGGTTAAGACAGGATGACCCTGAGGAGGGACCCTCTGTCAGATCTCAAAACCCTGAGGATCTTTTTAGTATTCAAGACTTAGATTCTCCCTATTCCTCGGAAGAGGAGGGTGAAGTGATTGAGGATTCTGGTTCTTTTAATATGGATAAGATAGACTCCTTAGTAAGGTCCATGAGGAAGTCTTTAGGTCTTACGGAGTCTCCCGTACAGCTGGATGTTATTGATACAGCTTTTTTAGGTAATAGAAAATCGGTTCCGGTTTTCCCTATCCATAGTTCAGTCAAAGACTTAATAAAGACAGAGTGGAACAAGGTGGATAGGCGTTTTACATTGTCCAAAAAGTTTTTAAAAATGTATCCTTTTGAAGAAGCTGATGTACTATCTTGGGTCACACCACCTAAGGTAGACATAGCCATTTCCAATTTAGCAAAGAAAACCACTCTCCCTATGGAGGATGGGTCATCTTTGAAGGATCCTATGGAAAGGAAGATAGACTCAGTTTTAAAGAAACAGTTTGTGTTATTGGGTCAAAATTTAAAGGTGGCTACAGCCTTAGCTTGTATGACCAGAACAATGAGGATTTGGTTAACTAGTTTGGAGGAAAAAATTGATTCCTCGGTTTCTAGGTCTAAACTTCTGAAGGAAGTAGCCATTCTTAAAGAAGCAACTAATTTTTCCTGTGATTCCTCATTAGATATGGTGAAATTATTAGCTAAGTCTTCAGCTCTCTCTGTAGTAGCTAGGCGTTCCCTTTGGCTTAGATCCTGGGGGGCAGATTCATCTTCCAAATCTAAGTTAGTTTCTCTTCCTTTTCGGGTGAATTTCTGTTTGGGTCTCAGCTTGATGAGCTGGTTAAGAAAATTTCAGGTGGGAAAAGTTCTTTTTTGCCTCAGGATAGGAGAACTAGGTCTCCTCAAAATTCCTTTCGGAATCAGGGGTTTCGCTCTCAGAGACCCTCCTTTAAGGAATCTAGGAGATATCAACCTCAGAGGTCATTTCATCAGTCTAGATTCTCGGGTCAGGTTCAAAAGGGATTTAGAAGAGATTTCCCTAAGAAGTCCCAATCTAGAAAGGAGTCTCAATGAGATCCGGCGGGTCCCTTCTTTGGAGTCAGTAGGGGGCAGGCTTGCTCAGTTTGCACACAAGTGGGTAAAACCTTTCTGTTCGGACAGATGGGTAATGCAGACTGTAGAGAAGGGATATCCGCTGGAATTCATTTCTGTCCCAAGTATAAATTATTTCAAACAGACCCGGTTGCCGAACAATCCTACAAAAGCGAAGGCTATGCTCAGCTCAGTACAGAAGCTATTGAGAGAAAGGGTAATAGAGACAGTTCCGGTAGATCAGCAGTTTCAGGGTCTATATTCAGTTCTGTTTCTGGTCCCCAAGTCATCAGGAGGTTTCAGGACTATTCTGGACTTAAAGCATTTGAACAGTTTTATCAAGCCTGTTTCATTCAAGATGGAGACGGTAGCTTCAGTTTTGAAGGTCATTCCCCCTCAAGGTTTCCTAGCATCAATAGATTTGAAAGATGCTTATCATCATATCATGATAAGGCAGTGTCACAGACGATTCCTACGTTTTGCTCTAAAATCTCAGCATTACCAATTCAGAGCTATTCCTTTTGGCCTTTCTTCTGCTCCCAGAGTTTTTACCAAGGTGCTGGCAGCATGTTTGCAGAATTTGAGGAAACAGGGAATCCTGATAGTGCCTTATCTAGACGATATTTTGATAATAGCAGATTCTCTTCCTCAGGCATCCAGGTCCATCAAGAGGACGCTGGATCATCTCAGGCAAGTAGGATGGATAGTGAATCAGCAGAAAAGTCAGTTGGTTCCAGTGCAACAATTGGTGTTTCTGGGTATCCATTTGGATACACGGAAAATGATGGCATGTCTATCCGCAGACAGAATAAGGAGAGTGAGACAAAGGGTCCAGAAGTTCAGAACTCAGGTGAGGGTTTCAGCTCAGGAGTTCATGCAGTTACTTGGGACCTTAACCTCTACCATTCAGATTCTTCCTTGGTCTCGGTTTCATCTGCGCAGTTTACAAAGCAATTTCCTAATGTTTTGGAATCGGGATCCCCTTTGCTTCAGTCAAAGAATTCCCCTGCTGCCGAGAATAAGGAAGGATCTAGCATGGTGGTGGAAGGCAGAGAATTTGCGGAAAGGTCAGTCCCTTCTTCCTCCAGTTTGGGAGATTCTGACTTCGGACGCCAGTCTCAGCGGCTGGGGTGGAACTTGGAATTCACAGACTGTTCAGGGAAGATGGTCAAGTATAGAGACAGACTTACACATAAACATTCTGGAAATGAGGGCTGTGAGGAAATGTTTTCAGAGGTTTCCATTACTCAGAGGAAAGGCTGTGATGGTGAGATCCGACAATCAAGCGGTGGTCAGTTATATCAGGAATCAGGGAGGCACAAGGAGCAGAGCTCTAATGAGCGAAGCTCACAGATTACTGGCTTGGGCAGAATCCAACTTAGTGGCCCTGACAGCAACTTACATTTCAGGAAATCTAAATGTAGTAGCAGATTACTTAAGCAGAACAAGGGTAGATCAGACAGAATGGTCCCTCAAGACAACAGTTTTTCTGCAGATCTCTCAGAGATGGGGTCCACCAGAGATAGATCTAATGGCGTCCCATCTCAATTCCAAGTGCAAGAAATTCTTTTCGAGATGGAAGGACCCGAAAGCTCTGAGCCAGGATGCTCTAAGGCAGAAGTGGGAGTTCAGGCTAGCCTACATTTTTCCTCCAATTCCCATATTACTGGAGGTTCTAAGGAAAATAAAAAGGGAAAAAGCAGAAGTTGTGTTAATTGCTCCCAACTGGCCAAGGAGAGTATGGTATCCTCTCTTAATCCAGATGGCAGTAGAACCACCATGGTCACTTCCACTTTGCAAGGATCTACTTTCTCAGGGGCCACTTTGTCATCCCAACCCAGCATTTTTACAGTTGATGGCATGGAGGCTGAGCGGAGGTCTTTACTTGCAAAGGGCATCTCTTCAGCAGTAGCAGAAACTATTATTGCAGGAAGGAAGCCATCTACGGCTAAGGTGTATGGTCGAGTATGGAAGATTTTTAAGACCTGGTGCTTAAGAAACAAGATTTCAGGCCACGAGATTTCTAGTTATAGGATTTTGGATTTCCTGCAGCATGGGTTTGATTTAGGCCTTAAGCCATCATCCCTGAAGGTGCAGTTGTCTGCATTATCGGCGATTTTGGCAGTTCAGTTTATTGATGACCCCTTAGTGAAGAAATTTGTTAAGGCATTAGGGAAGGTTAGACCTACTATTAAGAAGGTTTTTCCCCCTTGGGATCTTAACTTGGTTTTAGACCAGCTAGCTAGGTCAAAAGTTTTTGAACCAATGCATAGCATTTCGGTTAAGAATCTGACTATCAAGACAGTATTCTTAACTGCAATAACGTCAGCTCGCAGAGTGGGTGAAATCCAGGCATTATCATGTAGGCCTCCTTATATGGTTTTCCATAAGGATAAAGTAGTTCTTAGAACTAAACCATCTTTTAGGTCTAAGGTTGTGTCTGATTTTCACCTTAACCAAGAAATTGTTTTACCTTCCTTTTGTCCATCTCCAAAGAATGACAAGGAACGAATTTTTCATAATTTAGACTTGGTTAGATGTCTTTCTTATTATTTAGACCGTACCAAGGAATTTAGGCAAACAGAGACATTATTTATTCACTTTTTTGGTAAATACAAAGGTAGACCTGCGTCTAAAGCATCCATATCCCGCTGGATAAAGGAATGCATTAAGTTGGCCTATGAGGAGGCAAAGGAAAAAGTTCCAGAAAACATAACTGCTCACTCTACAAGGTCACTGTCTACCTCCTGGGCTGCAAAAGCTGAAGCATCAGCTACAGAGATTTGTAAAGCAGCCACTTGGGCATCCATTTCCACCTTCATTAAACATTATGAAGTGGATGTTTTGGCATCGGCAGATGCAAAGTTTGGAAGGAAGGTCTTGGAAGCAGTAGTACCCTTATGAAGGTAAGGTAATTTTGTTTTTTTTTATACCTTTTAGTCTATTTGGTTCGAATAAGGGTATACCCGCTTTTATGACATGTTTAAATTCCCTCCCCTTTTTTGGTGCACTGCTCTGGTATGTCCCTTTTAGTGCCGGGTGGAGGACACGGAAGAAAGAGGGAAATTTACTTACCGATATTTCTTTTTCTTCAGTGTCCTCCACACGGCACACCCTACCCAATTGTTTTTTCTCACCTATCCTAGTCATTTTGTTACAGCTTGCCCAAGAAGGTTAACTGGTGAGAACGGCGGACGCGCGCTTTTTAACTATTGGTCCTACCAGCTGGAGGGCGGGGATTAACCCTTTTAGTGCCGTGTGGAGGACACTGAAGAAAAAGAAATATCGGTAAGTAAATTTCCCTCTTTTTGTTCCTTTCAGAATGAGACACGTCCGGCGAACCAAACGCTTCCCTCAGCTCCGCGTACCTCCTCCAAGCCCAAACAACAATGGAAGCCCAAGGTCTCCTCCAAGCCCAAGGCTTCCAAGACTTCTTCGGCATGACTCGCCAAACCCGGGTCCGCACTCCGCTGTGGGTGGTCGCCTACGACACTATCACAGCTTTTGGGAGGACTCGGTGGCGGACCCATGGGTTTTACAGGTAATGACGGAAGGATACAAGATCCCTTTAATTTCTCTTCCTCCCTTTCGCTTTCAACCTTCTCACACGCCTCACAGTGCAGAGAAACGATATCCGTTTGACAGCGCTGTTCAGGCTCTTCTGAACAAGAATGTTCTAGAGCCGGTGCTTATCCAGGACAGGGGTTCGGGTTTCTACTCAAACCTCTTTGTGGTCGCCAAAAAGGATGGCGGTTGTCGCCCTATGTTGGACTTGAAGGATCTCAATTCCTTTGTGGCCTGGACTCATTATCGTCAGGAGTCTATGCTCCCAGCGATTGCTGCCATGTCTCTGGGGGAATACCTTGCTTCTCTGGATATTCAGGACGCGTACTTACACATTGCCATTCATCCAGAGAGCAGGCAGTACCTCCGGTTTGCCTGCGACAGGGGACATTTTCAGTTCCGCTCTTCCATTTGGTCTGACAGCGGCTCCTCAGGTCTTCAGCCATATCCTGGGTGCCTTGATATCTGTCCTCCACCGAAACTGCTTCAGTGTTACCCCATACATGGACGACTTGCTTCTGAAAGCCCCCTCTGCGGAACTTCTTCATCAGCAAGTTCAGAACCAGATCGCCCACAGGGTTTCCGCGATTCTGTCTCAGGATCCAGTTCCAGTCCAGAAGCTGTCATCTCTTGTGGGGACCTTCATATCCACCATAGAAGCGGTTCTGTTTTTCCATGGCGCACACCAGGGAGCTCCAGAGGTTTGTGATCCAGGTGTACAAGGGTCAAACGGATCTTCTGAAGATGTTTGTTTCTCTTCCTCTTCATGTGGAACTGAGCTTGTCATGGTGGCTCCACCTTTCCAACCTGCTGAAGAGCAAGTCCTTCCTGGTACCCTTTTGGACCAAGGTGACGACAGATGCCAGCCTCTCCAGCTGGGGTGCGGTCCTGGGTCGCTTGATCGCTCAGGGTCAGCGGTCTCCGGAGGAGTCCCTCCTTCCGATCAACATATTGGAGCTTCGAGCAGTATTTCATGCCCTGCGACATTGGACATCTCAATTTGAAAACTGACCGGTCCGAGTGGAGTCCGACAACTCCACGGCTGTGGCTTACGTCAACAAGCAAGGCGGAACAAGAAGTCTCGCTGCTTGGTTAGAGGTCAAGGCTATTTTGTCCTGGGCAGAAGAACACGTGCCTGCCATATCCGCGGTTCACATTCCAGTCTTCTACAACGTCATGGCGGACTTCCTCAGTCGACACACAGTGGACAGCGGAGAGTGGGAGTTGCACCCAGAGGTGTTCCAACTCATTGTTCAGCGATGGGGTCCCCCTTACATCGACTTGATGGCGACAAGACACAACAGGAAGGTTCCAGTGTTCTGCTCTCGGTGGCAAGACCCTCTGGCTCTAGCAGTAGATGTGATGTCCTTTTCGTGGTTCTTTCCTCTGGCTTACATCTTTCCTCCCCTTCCCATGTGGCACAGGGTGTTACGGAAATTACTACTGGAGCATTGCCCAGTTATTCTGATTGCTCCGTACTGGCCTCGTCAGTCTTGGTTTCTGGAGCTCTTGGATCTGTCAGTGGCGGAGCCCTTTCAGCTCCCCTACCGTCCGGATCGTCTTCTACAGGGTTACCTGTGGAAGGAGGATGTTCATCGGCTAGCTTTGACTGTTTGGAAATTGAATCCTCAATATTGAAGAAGAAAGGCTTTCCTTTTGGTGTGGTGGCTACTATGCTCAGTGCCCACAAGCCTGTTTCTTCCAAGATCTACCTTAGTGTCTGGTCGACTTTTCTGTCCTGGTGTGTTGACAGGGACCTGTCTCAGGAATTTGATCTACCTATAGTCCTGGCCTTTTTCAGGACGATGTGGATAAGGGCCTCAGTTTGAGTTCCCTTAAGGTTCAGACTTCTGCTCTTTCTGTTGTCTTTCAGAGACGCATTGCCATCCTTCCTGATGTCAAGATTTTCTTCCAGGGCGTAGCTCATACTCGTCCTGTTTTCAAGACTCCCACACCTCAGTGGGATCTTAACTTGGTTTTGGGTGTCCTTCAGCACCCTCCCTTTGAGTCTTTGGCTGCTATTCCTCTAAGCCTGTTGACGTGGAAAATGGCCTTTCTCCTGGCGATTGTGTCTGTTTGCCGTGTTGCGGAGTTATACGCTCTGTCCTATAAACCACCCTATTTGGTGTTTCACAAGGACAAGGCGGTGCTTCGCACTTCTAAGGAGTTCCTGCCGAAGGTGGTCTCTGAGTTCCACATCAATCAGGAGATTGTGGTGCCCTCTTTCTGCCCTGACCCCACCTCTGACAAGGAGAGGGATCTCCACTCTTTTGTTAATCAACATGTGATGGAAAAGTCTGTATCATCATGGGGTTAATGTGTAAAGGACACTGAACAAGTTAGCTGTAATTTTCCTAGCCCTTGAGGTCCACAGAGACATGCAACACATTGAGAAGCAATGCATTGTACAAACATCTGGTCCTCAAGGGGGTTAAACATGCATACTTTTTAGTTAAATAGTTTTTAAACTTGGGCTAAAATAATTGTACGTGTTGCATAGTTGTAGAGAAATAAAAGGAGGAGGTTCCTTCAGAATGCGTTGAAGTCTTTAAACAATGCCAGTAGGCTTAACTATATTTGTGGAATCTGAATAAAATATTAACATAGACCTTTGCTCTCTTAAACAGGCTGAAAGATGTGAGGTCAATGGATGAACTGAAAGACGTGTACAACCACTTCTTGCTATATTATGGCCGAGACATTCCCAAGATGCAAAATGCATCAAAATCAAGCCAAAAGAAGCTAAAACGCATCCCTGAGGAGGGAGATGAGGAAGGTTTGTAGCTTTGATAACCATAATTAAGAGGGATAAAGAAATTACTCTTAATTTGTTAAACAGAGACTTGTCTAGGTAAGAGTACCCTCTAGTAATCAAAGGGTAAATACAGCTTTTTTTTTTTTTTTTTTTCTTTTGAGCTCGGTTATAGTCTAGAGCTGTGGGATTTCACTATCTGAAAATGCTTATATGGTTCTTAACCCCTTAACATCACTCGTCTCAGACGTTTATGATCATAGCACAGCTGCATGCAATAATGTTATCACAGAACAAATTTTGTATATAAAAAAAAAATGTTGTCCTTTAGAAGAACTGAAGAACTACTTTTCCTGTTGTTCTAATTCTCCTTTAAATTTTTTCTAGTTGCTATTTTAATATTATGCATCGTTTAGCTTTCAGACACTATAAAGGAAGATATGGCATCTGCTGTTAATAAAAGACATCATCTAAACATTGCAATTTGTTGGGTATTCTGGCACCAAAGTGTTTAAAACATTCTTCCAGCTGCTTTTTGATGACGACTCCTGTCATGATGGGTGTTGTGGTATAACAGCAGAAGGACTGCTGGTTTTCAAGTCTTATTTAACTGTACTAACATAGTCCATCAAGTTCAGTTCATGCCAAGCTACCCCTGTTTATTCAGAGGAAGGCAAAAAAAACAAGTGGGTAAAAAAAATCCCTTCCTCACTCCAAATGACAGTCAGGTAGTTCCCTGGATAAACAACCTATCTGCTTTTGACGCCAACTGTCATAATTCTCCATATTCTTGCTAGATGGGTATCCATTCTCAACGAACAATGGAGGGGGAGTAGACTTCGTGTCTGGTAGTCTCCTGCCCCTCCATTGCTCATTGAGTGATGGGTCCCTCCCTGCCACCTGTGAGCTGTCCCAGTTCCGGATTGTTGTTACCGGTCTCCCAGCAGAATGCTATTCTTGGCATCTAAGCCACTCCACGTGGGCTCTGAAAATTAGATTAACTTTATTAAACATTGGACAAGTGCTTCCAGTAGATCGCAGCACATCCTTTTGGATTGCTAACAATATAAAGACATCCATTTAGGTAACCCTGTAAGGTAAGAGGTATGTACAACACTTTGCATCTCAGTGTGCCCACACCCCTTTTATGTTGAAGGGTTTACAAAATCTCTCTAGGAAAACTTTGGTGTTACAGCTGATACAGCTTTTACATTCTTGTGTTTTTATTTTGTAGGGGCCGAAGGTGCAGAACAAGAGGAAGAAGAACATAAAGGACCAGAGTTAAAACAAGCTTCTCGAAGAGATATGTATGCGATCTGCCAGACTGCTGGTCTGGGTGAGTTTGCCTTTCACAGGAGACTTTTTAAGCTGATGTATTAACCCATTCAAGGGGTCAAAAGCCCCATTAAAATGAATAGTGATTTGGGGAATTTTTTATTTCCCTCGTATTTTAAAGTTGGTTTATTCCAGAACTAATCTAGTTTTAGCACATCATCCTCAGTATCTCTTGAGTCTACCCTTTCCTTTATATTAAATTACCAACATTTATTTTAATCTTGCAGATTATAGCAATCTACTGTTGGTTTTCTCATTTTATTAATAAGCTTTTGTTTTGCTCCATTATGTTACTGGCACTGTTGACTTGAATTAAGCAGTTTGCTGTGTCATCTATTTACAGATGGGCTGGCGAAAAAATTTGGATTGACACCTGAGCAGTTTGGAGAGAATTTAAGAGACAGTTACCAGCGCCATGAGACAGAACAGTTCCCAGCAGAGCCACTGGAGCTCGCTAAAGATTATGTATGCAGGTCAATATCAGATTTTATATTTTGTGATGAAAAACTGCACTTCAGAACTGATATTACTATGACATTGATGCTGTTTCCACAGTTTTCTTTCCTTAGATACTCTCTAAAATTAATATAAATAGTACACAAGTTATCTTCCTCTCTCCAGAGCCAAAATCTCTCCACGACTTTCCCAGCCCCCCCCCCCCCCCCCATCACATCCTTCTCACAAAAAGTTACATCTCCTCCATTGCTTCCAACACCATCCTGCCTGTCCCACACTATAGATTCTCTTGGTAAAATGCAATAATTATCTCGGATGAATCAGATAATCCTTGCTGTTTCATGGGTCAAAGCATTTTCCTCTCCCTACTCACCAAATCAGTGCCTTAAGCATAGCCCCCAACAGATCAGTCTATTCTTATGCCTGCTCTCTAGATAATTATATTCCTCTGTCACTCCCTAGAAAAGTGTCTTACATTTACACAAACCTGCTCACAGGACCTCTGCCCACCCACCCCAGGTGCTATCATATAAAGGGAGCTGGAATTTCAGCAGACTGTTGGTGCATTTGCTGTGTTTCAGTTATGGGATTGTTTTGTGACCTATAAGTGCTTCTTCTTTTTTGTTTGTGTTTTTTTTTTAAGGGAATGGAAGAAAAAGAACATCTATTTTAGTAGTTAATCTTCTTTCCTCTTTTTAATCTATTTAGTCAGTTTGCTACCCCTGAGATTGTGTTGGAAGGTGCCCGTTATATGGTCGCTCTGCAGATTGCCAGGGAGCCACTGGTCCGGCAGGTTCTAAGACAGACCTTTCAGGAGAGGGGCAAAGTTAACATTGTTCCAACTAAGAAGGGCAAAAAGGTAGGAATATAACATGTTGCCGTTTTTAGCACATTCTGTGCAGGATTTCTGCCTTTATTTTTTTTATACATTTTGATTTTGAATTAATATAATTAAACATCGTAAAATGTTACTAAAACCTTGAAGTTAGTCTGTTTTAATTTAATTTGTTTTTAGTAGAAGGGTCTTTTTTTTTTTTTTTTTTTTTTTTTTTTTTTTTTATTATAAAGGAATGTGTCCTTACTGTAGAATAAAGTATAAATTCTTCCCAGAAATTATTTTTCTATGTCATCCAACACAGGTTACTGGTAACTTTGGGTAGGCTCTCTGCCCCTTTAAGTAGGCAGGAACAGTTCTGAGAAGTGAGTGCAGGGGTGGAGCCTACCCTCTAACCTTAGCTGAATCTTCCTGTTAGCTCCAGTGAGTTTTGTTCCTCGTTGCAAGCAGCAAGGCAAGAGAACAGTTCTTTTTAGTTTTAAAATGTTATTATTTTCTGCTAGATATGGAATACCACCATTAGGCAGATTACCATCACTGACCATTCCCATCACCCAAATGTGGATAGCTCAATTTACTAGGTGCTTATTTGTGGACCTAAGCCCTGGGGGAAAATCTTAGCTGCAATTTCTTTCCCCAGGAGTTGCCCACATGTCCCATGAGACCCCTCCGCACGGGGGTCTTTATCATTTGAGTTCCTATTGCATACTCTAGCACACATTGGGTCTATCTGTAGGTCTGTCGGGGTGTTTGGAGCAGGTTTCTGAGGTACTTTAACCCTTTCACTGCTGGCTTGGCATATTGAGGGGCAGGGGGTTTGAGAGCACTTTCCTTACTGGGTTTAGTGTTTTTATGATTTAATTACATGTTCTGGTATAATTTTAGCTTAAAATTTACTTTCATTCATTTTTTTGTTGAAATTGTGTACTGCGCCTTTAAGACCACACTTTACCGCTCAGATGCCATTGCGTCATATTCACTTCAATGGAACTGTACAGTTTGGACATCTCTGCAACCGCTTATCACAGCGAGGTCAGAAATGGCTCACTTTTCTTGTCTGCCCTTGCCCTGTCATCTGGTCAACATTCTGAACATGCTGGGGGGCTTGGGGGGGCTTCGGGGCACTGTTGAGCTATTTTAGTCAGAAAAACTACAAATCCCATGAACACTTGCTTCGCTCGTTTCTGATTGGCTCCCGTCGCAGCAGCCATTTTGTGCCTTTCTGAGAATGAGTATCCTACGCAGGGCCTGGACTCTTCCTCTCTCCTCAGCTGTTTAACCCTTTCTTTGCCAGATAAGTTTATTATAACGTTTTCTGGGCTATTTTATCACTTTTAAACATTGTTTTTGGGTGATCAGTGTATTTATTGACCAGTTGACTTCTGTGAGAATGTCTATTTCACTTGACTCTGGGGATAGACTTAAGACTAAGGAATTTGGGGTGTCTGTGTCCCCCATTACTCCTCATGTCACACAGGTTTACCTAGCAAATTTTCAGGTCATATTTGCCCAGCATGCGCTGCTGCCCCTGAATCTCCTGCAGGGACCTCCAACCATGCACTAGAGCCAGTATGGATGCAAGAGTTTAAGGCTATTACCAGGGACCTCCGGTCCACCTTATAACTCCTTCCATCCACTTTACAGGTGGTCTTCCACTAGTGGCAGATCCCCGTACCTATCAGATCTTCCCTTCCTAAACCGCCGGGTGTTCCTGATGTGTCCGACTCCTCTGAGGATGTTGACTGTTCAGATGTTCCTTCATCTCAGTTTTTCGGGGAACCCATCCCCTCGGCTGAGGGGCCTGATCAGGGCTGTGTTGTCCACCCTGAACATACCCTTGGTGCAGGAGGCGTCTTCTGACTCCTCTGATGTTTTTCAGGAGCCTGTTAGGCCCCATGCTTGCTTTCCACCTAACCCCCACCCTTGACCGCTTGGTGTCAGAGGAGTGTAAATTTCCAGACAAGAAACCATCTGTGTCTAGGAGGTTTGCTAAACTTTACCCGTTTTCTGAAACGGCCCTCACTCAGTGGGTTCATCCCCCCAAAGTGCATGCCCCAGTTTCCAGGCTTTCTAAGTACACTACCTTGCCAGTGGCTGATGCCTCTGCTCTCAAAGACTGGACTGATAAGAAGCTTGAGACTTCTGTCAAGGCTATTTTTGCAACGGCGTGCTCTGCCCTTAGTCCTACCTTTGCTGCTGCATGGGTAAATAGGGCTGTGGCTGTTTGGACTGAACAGCTCAATTATGCTGTCCATCAGGGGCCCCTACTTCTGACATGTTGCGACTTCTCGCTAACATTGCTGAGGCTTAGCATTATGTCTCTGCTGCCCTGTTTGACTCTGTGCGTATGGTAGCCAGGGCTTCTACCATGTCTGTGGTAGCCAGAAGGGCTCTTTGGCTCAAGATGTGGTCTGCTGACACTGCCTCCAAGAAGGCTCTCCTGTCTTTGCCTTTTCAGGGATCCTCCCTATTTGGGCCTGAGCTCAAGGATCTCATCGATGCCACTGGAGGGAAGAGTTCTCACCTGCCAGTGGTCCTGAGGAAGAAGGTGCCTGTCAAAAGGAATCCGCTTTTTCGTCCCTTTCAGGCAGACTCGCCCCAGGCGACCCAGACGGTCCCTCAGGCTCCGTGCTCCTCATCAAAGCCTAAGCAGCAATGGACATCCAAGTCCTCCACGACACCCAAGGCTTCCAAACCTTCTTCTGCATGACTCACCGAACCTGGGTCTCCACCCGCAGGTAGGTTTTACAGGTGGTGGCCTCAGGATACAGGATTCCCTTCACCTCTCTTCCTCCTCCATGGACCTTTGTTTCTCGTTCTCCCTTGGGAGCAGAAAGAGACACCTTTTTGAGGAAGCTATACAGGCCCTTCTGGACAAGGTGGTCCTGGAGCCAGTTTCCCCTCAAGACAGGGACTTGGGATTCTACTCCAACCTCTTTGTGGTCTCCAAGAAGGATGGGGGCTGTCGTCCCATTTTGGATCTGAAGAATCTCAACTCCTTTGTGGTTAGGTCCCAGTACCGTCAGGAGTCTCTGCGCACAGTGATAGCAGCCATGTCTCCTGGGGATTTTCTGGCCTCTCTGGATCTTCAAGATGCATATCTGCACATCACCATTCATCCAGAGAGTTGGCAGTATCTCCCCTTTGCCTGCGACCGAGGGCATTTCCAGTTCTCTGCGCCCCCCCCCCCCTTTGGCCTAACCATGGCTTCTCAAGTGTTCAACAGAGTCCTAGGAGCATTGATCTCCGTCCTACATCGAAACTGCATCAGGGTGACGCCATACATGGACGAACTCCTTCTGAAGGCCTCGTCTCTGGAACTCCTTCACCAGCAGGTGCAGGACTGCATTCATACTTTTTCTCATCAAGGGTAGATCATCAGCTTGGACAAGTCGGACCTTGTTCCTTCAGAGGATGGTGTTTCTGGGCCTCCTTTTCGACACCTAGAGAGGGATGGTGTTTCTCACGGACGAAGTGGCTCATCAGATAGCACTGAAGGTCCATGCTATCTTGTCTCTGGATCCAGTTCCTGAGGGTCCTAGGGCAGGGAAGCCTGCTTCCAAGGTTACCATCACTTCTTGGATCAAGTCCACGATTCGTAAGTCTTACGAACTTCGGAAGAAGAGTGTTCCCTTCAGGGTCATATCTCATTCTGCGAGGTCTGTTGGGGCTTCTTGGGCCTACAAGAACCAGGCCTCAGCTGATTAGTTGTGTAAGTTGGCCACTTGGTCGACTGTGCACACTTTTTCTAAACACTATCTTGTGGATGTGCTGGCATCGGCTGATGCCAGTTTTGGGAGGAAGATCCTGGAGGCAGCCTTGCCTGTCTAAGATGTCTTTAGTCTCTCAGGTTTGTTTTACCCCTGTTCAGTGTCCGTTGACACTTTGCGGTTAGTGTTGAGCTGTTCATGATCTGTAGGTTTATTGGTGCTCTGGTGACTTTGGGGGCCTGCGCCTGGTCCTTGCCTTTCTTCCTGCCCTGGGGAACTTAATAGTTGGACATCCCAAAGTTTCCAGTAACCTGTATTGGACAACAGAGAAAATAGGATTTTAGTCTTACCTGTTAAATCCTTTTCTCTTAGTCCATACAGGTTACTTGTCTCCACCCTGTCAAGTGACCTTGCTTGGCTCTCCTGCGACAGAAAGTGGGGGACCACTTTTGGGTTCATGCTCACAGGAGTCTTCTGTTTCCTTGGGGACTACTTGTTGTAGTTTGTTCCAAAACTTAATGAAGCTAACAGGAAGCCGCAGCTAAGGTTAGATGGTAGGCTTCACCCCTGCACTCTTCAGAATTTTTCCTGCCTACTTAAAGGGGCGGAGCGCCTACCCAAAGTTACCAGTAACCTGTATGGACTAAGAGAATAGGCTTTAACAGGTAAGACTAAAATCCTATTTTCTCTTAGTCCATGGAGGGCACAGACAGGGACAATTGGATTAAGGTTCCTCCAATAGTAGGCAGGGCACTTTAAGGGAGGCAGGGGGAAGCCTGTGGAGGTGGACTTCCTCACAGCCCTGATTCAGTCTGCTCGTCAGTCAATTTAAGTATAGCAAAGTTAGCCTAAGACCAAAAGTCAACTTTCAGAAAAGGACATAAAAGTTGTCACTATTCCATATAAGATGAGGAATGGCAGGGAACTTGTGCCAGATAAAGCGGACAGGAGTTTTCTCCGAGAGGGATGCCCTGTATAAAAAGAGTCTTTATTCTCTTTCATTCACTGGAGGGGGTCCTGACAGGGACCATGTGGTCATCCCAATACAGAGTCAAACATAATAATAAATAAATAAAAAAGAAAAAAAATGAACTGCTTGTGTTGGCATACACTGTATCAAAAACACAAGCAATCAGACTTAGAGAAAAGTTATATAAAGAAACTGGGAAGTGGAGCTACTTAGTCAGTTGCCATAGCACTTTCCTTCCAAAAACCCTCCTCTGCAAAGACAAATTCCTAGATTCTCTACTTTGTAATAAGTGTAGAGATATCCATGTAGCAGCCTTGCACAGTTGCTGAAGCTTTGTACAGATTCAGATTCCACCTGTGAGTCTTCTTGTTGTCGATACAGGTTGTAAATGAGGGTGCAGAACATCTTAAAGGGATTGTAATACTTAAAATGTAAAAAAGGGTACTTCCACTGCTGAAAGATGTTTTATTTAAACGTTATTACAGCTCAGATTTGAATTTTTAGGTGCAATATCACAGTGGCCTGAAATTGTACAGTAGCACTGTTGCCACACCATCCCATGGACAGCTCTGGTCCTGGGACCATAAATCTCCATAGGATGGTGTAGCAACAGCGCCACTGTACAATTTCAGACCACTGTGATATTGCACCTAAAAAATTCTAATTTGAGCTGTAATAACTTTTGAATAAAACACCTTTCAGCGGTGGGAGTACTCACTGTAGTACCCTACAACATATATATATATATAATTTTTTTTTTTTTTTTTTTTTTTTTAAACATTTTAAGTATTACTGTCCCTTTAAGATGGTGCTATGTTGAGAAAATGCCTTTGGGTCTTATGTCACCTGACAGAGCCACCATTACCTTTTTTAAAAACCCTCTGCGCTGTGGCCATACCAAAGTACAGTTCTGTAAACTGAAAATGATTGCAGCTGAAGCATACATGAGAAACATGTGATGCCGTTCGCATATCAGAAATGGGTATTTGTGTCCAGGGATGGCAAAAACTTTCTGGGTTCATTGGCAGTAGCATAACAAAGGGATTCTATCTTGATTCTGGCTGTGCACATTCCCCCCCATAGAGTTTTCAGGTCTAAAACCAGGCTGCAGCCACTGTTGTCTTTTGGTACTACAAACATGTTAGAGTAAAATCTCTTGAAATTCTGGTTCTCTAGGGTAGTGGAGCCATCCCTGGACACGGCATAAAGAAAAGTAATTGGGGAGGGGGCACACTTGATTCTGTATCCTGTCATCATGAGTTGAAGAACCAAAAGGTCTGACGTTGAGAGTCATGCCTCCTGGAACAGTTGCAGGTTCCCCCCCCCCAAGCAAGTTATGCCAAGGATGACTTGTCCACGATTGGCTGAGACTTCTTGGTTGGCCACTACATCGTTGGTTCATGTGAAAGCAGGAACTAGCCGAGGAAAAGGAAGCAGGGTGCTTGGACTAGCAGTAATAGTTCCGTGAGGAATGGGGAAAAAAAAGATTTTGTAAGCGGCAATCCAGGTCTTAGTTGAGGTAGTAAGATGGTTCTGTGTGTTATTTGCAGGTGATGGTTTCACTTTAAAATACTGAACACAGGATAAACTTTGTGGGAAATGTTTATATTGTTTGAGTGTTTGTTTGAAATGTACGAATCTATGAATGGAAAGGAACATAATTCACTACCTTGAATATTTTTATATTCCCTAAGAATCATGGGCAGGCTTCGCTCTAGTTTCTCATCAAAGTGCTGAGATACTGCTGTTGCTATAGATGGATATTCATACTTTAGAAATGACCGTAGAAAGCCAGGAGGAGGGGTAACCATATACATACAGGAATCAATAATCTTTACACTTCTAAATGACTCTAATAACTCTGCTTCTTATGAATAAATTGCTGACAAAATTTGTCTTCCATACTCAAAACAAATCGTAATTGTTGGCATCTACAGACCGCCAAATACCCCAGCACATTTCCTGTCAGACATAGCTCAACACCTAAAGGAGATTGCTACTCAAAACAAAAAAAAAAAAAGCGAGCTGATGGTTCTTGGAGACTTTAATATTAATTGGCTGGACTCCAGGAATGAAAAATGATGTTAGTTGTTTAAAACCTTGAACTTATCACAGCTAATATCCTCCCCTACTCGCATAAATCTTAAAACATCCAACCATACTCTGCTAGACTGGATCCTTTCATCCTGCACAAGCAGAATCCAAGATTCAGGTGTACTAGCAAACGTGTTTAGTGATCACTCCATAGTTTACTGTGTCCGCAAAATAAAACCAGTTAAGTCATGTTCCAAAGTCATACTCACAAGATCATTTAGAAAATGTAATCTTCAGACCTTCCTAAATGATTTAAGAAATTGCTCATGGCATAGAATACATCTAATACCTGACATAGACTCGGCTATTGAATTTTTTAACTCAGAATTCTTATTACAGACCTATACCCATGCCCCACTAAGGAAGTTCAGGGTTAGGGGGGCACATCTACCCTGGGTCTCAGCTGACTTGATTCAGTTATACAGTTTCAGAGATGCCTTATGGACAAAATTTAAACAAACCGGCTCCGCTTATGATCATACTGCATACAGACAATTAAGGAATACATGTACAAATCAAACAAAATTATCAAAAGCACAATATTTTACTGACCACTTAAACAGTAATACTTCAAAGCCAGCCAACTTTTTTATCACCCATCAACAATAACTGTAGACAAAGAAATAATACAGTGCCCCACAGCCATAGTCAATGCATTTAACAGCTACTTTGTTAGATGTGCCACCACCCTGAATAAACAAAACAAAGATAACTCAGAAGTTAAACCATCTATAGAACACTCAATGGCACCTATTGCCTAGTCCAGTTATGAAAATGAATTAAATTTCATGCCAGTAAATGAAAACGAAATAGATGAACACCTTCTCAACCCAAAAATGAAATCCCAATCTAGCCCTGAAACTACCAGCAATGCTATTAAAGCTCTGCCATGGTCATGGCCAAACCGATTGCATCTTTAATTAATGCCTCTTTGGCAAATCCTGGAAGGTGGCTAGAGTTGTGCCTATCCACAAAAGTGGGGATAAAAATGTAGTATCAAACTACAGACCAATATTCCTACTCCCCACTTTGTCCAAAATCCTAGAGAAATGTGTACACATGCAACTAAATAAATATTACCGGCAAACCAGTTTTTTTCACCCCTCTTCAATCATGCTTTTGACCAAATCATGCAACAGTCACGTCCCTCCTAAAATTAACCAACGATATCCAGACAGGCATGGAAAATGGTGACCTCACAGGAGCCATTTTCCTAGATTTTGCCAAGGCCTTTGACACAGGAGACCATAATATCCTTATAAACAAACTCCAAAGATCAGGATTGAGTAATACTGGTTCCGATCCTATTTATCAGACCGAATGCAGTATGTGTCAGTTGCCGACAATGCTCTCTTCCGCTCAAAGTAACAAGTGGAGTTCTTCAAGGCTCCATTATTGGCCCTCTTCTATCTGATCTGCCCAAGGTTTGCAGATCATTTTCACTACATATGTATGCAGATGACACCATAATCTTTGCTAAACACTCAGACATATCACACCTTGAAGCCATATTACAACATGATTTCTGCGAGGTTGAAAGATGGATAGCAAGGAGCAAACTGTTCTTAAACACAGTCAAAATTGTCACAATGATATTTGGCACAAAGCATAAACTGCGTAATCTCAGCAATACCCACCTACCCATTGTAATGGAGTCTAATCGTAAATTGGCCCCAGTGGACTCCTACAAATATCTTGGTATGTGGCTTGACCCCAACCTCACTTTTGGTCATCATATTGACAAATTAACCTCCAAGCTTTATCCCAAAATTGATACTCTTTTTAGACACAAATCATGTTTAAGTCCCCTGGTTAGAAAACATATTGTGCAACAGATGCTGCTGCCAGTCGACTGTGGTGATGTAGTATATGCTCCAGTGCCAGAAATCCATTTTAGTAAACTTGACACACTGTATAATTTAATATGCCGCTTTAGCCTCCAATGTAATTACACTACTGATTGATGTGATGCTAAAAGAAGTAAATTGGTTAACACTCAAATCTAGACGTGCCCTTCACCTTTCTTGCTTAGTACACAACTTCTTCTTTGGAAAACTACCAGACTACCTGAGCAGTATGCTCACTCCTGCTCTCTATACGAACTATAACCTCCACTCCACTACTAACAACTCACTGCGTATACCACAATACAAGAAAGAAGCAGAAAGAGCTGCCTTCTCCTTCAGAGCTCCAAAGGCCTGGAACAATCTGCCTGAAATAATCAAATCTGCACCCAGTCTAAAATCCTTAAAAGTAAAGGCTTCTTTATATCGAAAAACAGTGTAATTGTAAATAATTTTAATATTCCATATGTGTGTATATTCATATATGTGTGTGTGTGTGTGTGTGTGTGTGTGTGTGTGTGTGTGTGTGTGTGTGTGTGTGTGTGTGTGTGTGTGTGTGTGTGTGTGTGTGTGTGTGTGTGTGTGTGTGTGTGTGTGTATGTATAATAACATGTAATATATAGTGTTTCTCAATTTGTGTAAATGTTTAACCCTTTATGGAAAACTATCCAGGACATACTTGAAAACGAGAGAAATCTCAATGTATTCTTCCTGGTAAAACATTTTCTAAATAAAAAATAAAATAAATCTATTATTAATTATGTAGAAGTGAAAACAATATATATACCTAAAATGGTGCACACATTTAGCCACTTACTCCTTTTGTTACAGCTCTCTTTAAACCCATTTGTAGAGCATTATCTGTTGTGGCTACTTTAGAACAGATGTGTTACTTAACCAGTGGCCCATGAATCTGTGCTTTTCCACAGCAGATCCACCACCATGTTTTCCCACAGACAAAAATGGACTGGGTTTTGAAAGATGTCCATCTCCATTTAGGAATGTAGCAGCTGATCCTTGGCACCAAAGTATCTTATTGGTACTGGAATAAATGACTGCAAGAACAAACGTGGAGGCTCCATTGTCTTTGTACTCCTATTTTATGTTTTGCATCTGTTTAATAACATCTGTATCAATTCACAGGAAATTGATGAAGCCCATTACGGATATGCCTTCAAGTACCTAAAGAATAAACCAGTTAAGGAGCTTAGAGATGATCAGTTTCTCAAAATGTGCTTGGCAGAGGAGGAAGGCCTAATCACAATTGAGATCTGCATTGACATGAAAGACGTTGAAGGGTAAGCTTATGCATCTGTACAGTGTTTATAGTTAATTTTATTCTACTTTTGGTGCATAGAATATCAAACTTCATAACTTCCATTTAAAACATAATTGAGTTGTTCAATTTTTTGTCAGCTGTCACTTGTTACACTGTGAAATGCAGTTTGTATTGGGCAGGGTGGGCAACCTTTGGCTCTTTGTTTTGGACGCTACCACTCCCATCATCATATGCATTGTAGTCTCCAACAGCTGGAGAACCAGGGGTTGCCTACCCCTGCTCAGACTTCATCTGAGTGAAGAGGGGGAGAAATAGAAGAGCATCCCAACAGAGACATTTTCTATGGGTGTTGTGCACTGCCCCTTTAATGGAATAATAGAGCAGAATGTCTTAGGAAGTACAAAAATCCTTGGTTGCATCTCTCAGCACCTTGTAGCTGAATGCTGCATGCAGATTCAGCTTCCAAGAAATATTTAGTGAAGTCACCCATCGCAAGTTCTCTTTAGACCTGAATTAGATAACCTTGTCAGTCAAGCCATGGCAAAAGCATTCTGCTACCTCAAAATGAACCTTACAGGTTTGAATTTATCAGGACAGGTGTGACATTTTTGTTCTAGTAGAGAGGCTCTCCTGATCAGTCTGTATCGATCAGCTGTCTGGGTCTTCCTTTTGCTGTGCTGGTAAATCTAAGCCCACTTGGACCCAAAAAAAGCCACCTCCCAATCTCCAAGATACTAAATCTACCTCCGTCTGAAGTGGGGAAGTTAGAATTGCACCCCTCCACCCAACAGTTTTTCACTCCCAACACCTATGTCCTTCAGTGCAGGAACTCAGTCTATGACGATTGGGTAACACTGGTGATATCCAGGGGATACAGGATGTTGTTCCCCATATCTTCATGTCCAGAGTGTCAAAGGACAGACCACTCCCAATGGCTTTCTGTCAGGCTCTGCAGACCATGTTGTAGTAGGCAGGATTTGAGAGCTCCAATACCACAAAGCCAATATTTGAAAGTGTTTTATTCCATTCTTTCATTCTACAAAAAAAACTTTGTCCTGTCATGGACATGAAAGCTTTGAACAAGTATCTTTGTGTACTTACGTTCAGAATGGAGTCAGATATGTGATGGCTGCCACAAAACCGTCAGAGTACATAGTCTCTCTTGGCATCAAAGATGCCTACTCTCATATTCCCATTCCCTCCAGTTTGTGTTTCAAGATAATAACTACCAGTTTGTGGCGCTTCCTTATGGCCTGTCTACAGCCATAAGGGCTCCACAAATATGATGACACCCCCTGGTGGCGGCCTTCTTATGGACTCTGGGAATGAATGTAACTTCTTATCTGCAAGACCTTTTATTGAAGGCTCCCTCGCCTGCTTAACTTTCAGAATTGCACGTGTTTAGTTTAATTACTTAAAAAAAAAAAAAAAAAAAAAACTCACACACAAAGTGCCCGTTTCAATTCTGCATACTCTATGCATATCTATGGAGGTACATTGAAGAAGACTAACGGTGTTCTTTTTTTCTTTTTTTTTTAGTTATGGTTCAGACCAGACCTACTTTGAAGAGATCAAGCAGTTTTACTACAGGGATGAGTTCAGTCACCAGGTGCAGGAGTGGAACAGACAACGTACACTGGCCATTGAACGGGCTTTGAAACAGTTCTTATACCCTCAGATGGGTAAAGAGTTAAAAAGTAAACTCCTCCTGGAGTCCAAAGAGTTTGTAGTTAAGGTGAGATGCAATCATTGCTTCAGAATCTCTAGCGTGTTAAACCTGTTGCAGCTTCTGTGTGCAGTTTTCCTTACAAGCATTAAAAGGCTTGCATTCATTTTTGGCTGCTATCACTGATGCATTTTCCACCAGAATAAAGCATTCATTAACATTGCAATTAAGTGTTGGGTATTGTTAAGGGCTCAAAATACGTTCTATCTATTCACTTGGCCAGGTGTCTATTTTTTTTGTGAACCTCTGAATAGAAATCTTTAACCCTTTGATTGCAGATGGGTACGCAGCGCATTGCAAAGCAATACGTTGCATACCCCCCTGACACTCAAAGGGTTAATAAAAATTCAAAACCGGTTCGTCAACCTTTGGCACTCCATCTATGAGGATATTCAGCTTCAGTCATTACCAACCAGCCTCTAGCTGAACTGGAATGATGGGAGTTGTAGTCCCCATCAGCTGGAGTGCTAAGAGTTGCCTATCCTTTTTTTATGTTGAGTGACAGTCAACCAACTTTTTGTTTATACTTGCCTATTTTTGCACTCTTATGTCTCACAATGCAATAGGTAACGTAAAAAAATTAAGTTGACTGTCACTGTAAATACTAGTATGTGTTTTATGATATTGTAAAATCTGCCACTTAATGTTTTTTTCTTCACACAAAAATTGTAAATGATTGATTTACAATACTGAGAATGTCACAATAAAGACTTAAGGTGGAACTGTCACTTTGTAAGAACTAAGTAGAGCCTTCACAAGCAAACTGTTTGTTGGGCATTTTTTTTTTTTTTTTTTTTTTGTAAACAATAGTTTACAAGATACTTGTCAGTTCATGCTAGTCCTCCAGCCATATCTGTGGCACTCGAGCAGTCCACATAGTTCTGCATGATCAACTACCACTTCCTACCAGAAAGTTACCAGCTCTACTGCAAATAAATAAACCTAAATATCTCACCTATTGTTTGAAATTAAAAATGACTTGCATAAATATTGGTGATTTATGGACACCTTTAATAATAATATAATAATAACTAGTATTTATATAGCGCCTTTCTCCCAGTGGGACTCAAAGCGCTTTCAGAGCACGCTCTCGGAACTAACCAAATCGGCAGCTGAAATAATATGTTATTTCAAAATCTCCTATTTACAAAATCACAATTCCACTTTAATAATGATTCAAACATTTGTGAAACTTAACTTTCCTATGCATTAAATCCTAACAAACCCTCCACCCCCACTTTTCCCTCAAAGAAGTGCTATTTGACAGGTTTAACAACCAATGATAAAATAATTTTGCTTATATAAGCTTTTGTTTTAGTGCATATGAGTGCTGACTCTTATTTTTTCTTTTTATTCAGGCCTGTAGTCGTAAACTTTACAACTGGCTAAAGGTGGCACCATACCGCCCTGATACACAGGTGGAGGAAGATGATGACTTCATGGAGGAAAGTCAGGGGAAAGGAATCCGTGTTCTAGGAATGGCTTTCTCATCTTCTAGGTATGGCTATGCAGGCACAGTTTTTTTTTTTTTTTTTTTTTTTTTTTTTTTTAGTGTGCCTGCAGAGTTATCACAGATTGTACCTTACTCATTTCAAGTTGCTTACTTTATGGAGAAAGTACAAAAAAATTATGATAGAAGACCTTGGTTTAAATTGTCTGCGTTATTTCCCAACTATAAGAGCAACTAGCTTGATAATATAAGAAAAAATAATTAAAGTGGACACGTCACCTTAATAAGTTTAATCTTAAAGGGATAGTAACACTTCGTTTTAACTTTATTTTATTTTGTAGGCATTAAAAAAACATGAAGAATGATATAAGTCTTATCTCTCAAACCTTTATGGTTTATGAGATATTCACAAGCAAAGTTCCCCTCCCCGCCCCTTTTTCCTAGTGTAAGCCATCTCTTCTCAGATGTGAGTCTGGTTGTATGACAGTACAGATAACAGAAGGGGACAATTTTCTTTGTATGAAAACAATGAAAGCCCTTCCCCCCTTGAAAAGTTTTTCAGCTTTTTCCATTATCTTAATTGAAGATTGTCCCTCTCTGCAGTCTACCTTGGCATCTCCCTTCTTATCTGGTTGAACAGGGGGGGGATACTTTGTGAATATCTCTTAAACCATAAAGGTTTCAGAGATAAGACTTATATCATTCTTCATGTTTTTTTAATGCCTACAAAATAAAATAAAGTTAAAATGAAGTATTACTATCCCTTTAAAGATCATTAAAAACTGCCCTTTGTTATGCTAGCTCAGGGTTGTCCAACCTGCAGACCTCATGCGCCACACTCCTGTATTATTTGCAGCCTTCCACTTGAGGCAAATTGCTGCACGAATAGTGGCCCATAGGCAGGTGCCAAGGGTACAATGCACCCAGCTCTCAGAAATTATCAGTCATGCATCCTGAGCAGATTACAGCACAGCAAACAATCATAGTTGAGGATTTCCTCTGATACAGTTTACAACAAATAAGTGTGCACAGTACATAATCTGAAGCTTGGGTTTCAGACAGGAAAAGAGAGTGAGCGAGTGTCTAAGGTGGCTGTGGCCGTACTTAGCAGGGCCACTATCAAGGGAGGAACAGGAGAGACTGTTTTCTCTTCTGGTATGGGACAACAGTTTCTCCTGTTTTTCCCCCTTGATAATGTCCCTGCTAAGTACAGCTTTAGCCACCTTAGAAACTTGCTCCCTCTCTACCCCTCCTGTCTGAAACCCAAGCGTCAGATTATGTACTGTGCACACTAATTTCCTATAAACTATATCAAAGGAAATCCTCAGCTATGATTGTTTGCTGTGCTGTAATCTGCCCAGCATGCATGACAAGCTAGGTAGATTAGTTCTGTTCGAGGTCACACTTGCCCAGGGATCTGGGCGAGTGTGGACAAGCTCAGATTAATTAGGAAGGACCTGAAAGCCATTGAAGGAAGCGGGCGGTGAATGGAAGCATGCCGCCCGCACTTATGCTTTACACACCGGTAGCTTTTATATTGGCTGCTCTTTGAAAGATGAAGACTTCAACGGGGAATTACTTTTAACCTAGTAAGTCTTATTGTAGCAACGGTTAGCGCCTGGGAGGGAGGGAAGGGATCTACCGGCCTGCAAAACCTTTAGTAAAGGGGAAAACAAGGGTGCATATTATACATTGGCACTCTTGTTTTCCCCTAAAATCTTGGGCATAATATGCACCTGCGTATTATACACAGGTGCGTATTATACCTGAGATTTTATGGTAGATACTCTAGAGAAAATTCAGAGAAGGGCTATTAAAATGGTGACTGGCTTTCAGGAAAAGAAATATCAGGATAGACTAAAGGATCTGCACATGTATAACTTGGAGGAGAGAAGGGTATATGATAGAAACGTGAAGGGATTCAGCAAAGTGCAGGATGGAAGGAGTAAAAATGTTAGGACGAGAGGCCATAGTCTAAAACTAGAGGGACACAGGTTTAGACATAATGTAAGAAAGTTTTACTTCACTGAGATGGTAGTAGATAAGTGGAATAGCCTACCAACAGAAGTGGTAGAAGTTAATACAGTGACAGAATTTAAGCATGCATGGGATGGGCATAAGGATGCCCTTAACATAAGAAAAGACCAAGGACCAAAAAAGGTTTGAGGTTTTTACAGTAGGAAAATGGGCAGAATAGATGGGCCGAATGGTTCTTATCTGACGTCAGATTCTCTGTTTCTATGCTTTCTGCATGTAAGCTGGAGTAGTTTTATTGGCCAGAGAACACTCCAGCTTACATGCAGGAAGCCTCCGTCATCGGAGGAGGCTGGATAAAGGGAGACCGCTCCAGCTTACAGGCAGAAAGCCTCTGTCATTGGAGGAGGCTGGATAGAGGGAGGGGAGCAGAGGTAGAGTGACAGACTACGGTTAAAGAGCTGGTAACCGCAGCCTATCCAGAAGGAAGCCGCAGGGTAATCTTTAGACGTTTAATTTGGGCAAAATGAAGATTTAAAAAAAAAAAAAAAAATTAAAACCGTATTCAATCCAGTGGTTATTTACACGAACGTTTTAGACAGACATGTATTAGCTGGTGATAAATCCCCATTAAGATAATGGCGCATTTAGTTTGCTCCAGAATTGTACCAATTTGTGCAAGAATTAAGAATGAGCGTGAAATAAACTGCATTCTCATCTTTTGGTTCTTTAGTGTGCTGATGTCAGCAGGAGGTCCGGTGCCAGTTCAGATTCTTAATTCCTGTTGTGATTTATTTATTTATTTTTGTGTTTGCAGGGATCACCCTGTGTTCTGTTCCTTGATTAACGGTGAGGGGGAGGTTACAGACTTTTTGCGTCTACCATACTTCACTAAAAGGAAGAATGCATGGAGAGAAGAGGAGAGAGAGCGCAAGGTGAGGCCTACAGTCAGCTGATGTAGAGGCCTAATTCAGAAAGCTGAACTGGAGGAGTTTTCAAGCAGCATAGGGGACAAATGAAAATGTCCCCAAATCCCATTAATTTGAATGGTGCTTTTAGCCTATTGATTGCTAGTGAGTTTTGGAATGCAAGGGAGACCTCTAGCATTCAAGGGGTAAAAACCCTACTTAAATCAAAAGAAATTTGGGGAGTTTTTATTTTCTATTTGTCAAACTACGGTGTGTAGTTGGTTGTCCCCAGAATCCCTCCAGTATATCTTGCTGAATTAGGCCCTAGATTTATTCAAATGCATTCATTGTGCTCGGGGGGCTGATTAAAATGGAATAATGTTTAGTTCTGTAAGGTAGAGGAAAAAAGTGGTAATAAAGTTGCTTTTTCCTATGGTTTAGGCTCGTGATATGGAAACACTAAAGAACTTTTTAATAAGCAAGAAGCCTCATGTTGTGGCTATTTCCAGTGAAAATCGGTGAGTTTGCAGTTGACTACATATGACTATTGTAAGTGTTAAAGGAGCAGTTAGGAGTCATTATAGAGATATTTATCTGGAAAATGCTGTCGGAATATGTTGTTTTAGTTATTACAGTGTATATCTTTCTCTGTTTAACCCCTTAGGGACCAAAGGGTAACATGACTCATTGCTTGACAATGTGTGGCACACTCCTCTGTTCTTTAAGGGATGAAATTATAAACTCCCATAGAAAGAAAAAAAAAATTGCATTGGGCAGAAGTTGTCACTGCCAACAGTTAGAATAAACATAGTATGGACTGTAATAATGTTTGAATGAAACATCTCCCATTAATGGCACTACCCTCGTTTTACTCTGCAGGGAAAGTCCTGTTTTTCCCCTTAATAAAAACTTATGCTACAAATATTCAAATTCCTCTGTTTCAGATTCTCTAGAGTTTGGGTTAGTCGATTGTCGGACCTCCTGTTATTGGGTACTACAACTCCCATCATCCTGAGCATCTGATTGGGGATGATGGGAGTTGAATTCCCTAACAGCTGGAGGTCCAGCAGTTGATTGTTCCTGTCCTTATGCATTTATAGATATGCTGAGCCCAAAGTAGAAAGCAAGTAAAGCAGTTCTGTAGTAAACGATTTGCACCATATTGGGGAGTAAAACTTCTCATTGATTTAAATAGAACTTTTAACTCCTTGAATGCTAGGTTGGTCCACAACATTTTGTGAAGCAATGTGTTGAAGAGCTATCAAGTATTCAAGGAGTTAAATGCCTATTTAAATCAATAGGATTTTCCTATAATTTTATGGCTGCTATGGTGCAGTTGGTTTTCTTCAGAATAACTCCTTTTTCTGCCCTAAGCCCTTGTCTTAAATTTGTCAAAGAACCTTTAGGCTTCACTCTCCCCCTGCAGGCTGATTCCTTCACATGCCTGAGGGTTGTGCAGTGCATTGCTTCTCTATGCTTTGCTCACCCCTCCTGCATTCATATGTCTTTATTTTAAAGTGATTGTAATGTCTAAACACAACTATATCACCAAGTCTTCTTTGTATTATAAGAAAAACTTACACTCTTACTTTTGCATTGTTTTAAAGTTATGAAGTGGAGAAGGATCCCCCGCCCGCCCCTTTTGCCTACGTCATTGCTGCAGTTCACTGAGGTCTGGACAGATTCAGCGAGGGACAAACTTCATTAACCAAAGGGAAATCCTGCCCTCCTTCGTCAAGAGGGCAGGATTTTCCTTATACTTACTGAAGTTTGTTCCTTGCTTCAGCCATCAGGTGGCACGACACCACTAGCCATTCAGTGGGAGGTGGCCAGAAGGGGCGGGGAATCCTTCTCCACTTCATAACTTTAGAACGACACAAAAGTAAGAGTTTTTAAACAGCGCAAAGTGTTTCTTACAATCTAAAGAAGACTCTGCAATATAAATAGGTTGCAAATTCAATTGTGAATGATTTGCTCCTACTTATTAAAGGGGAACTTTCACCCCGCAATAACTTAATGTTCCCTTACTGCTCACCTGGCGACTAGCTGCTTAGTAGCGCTAGTCACCAGAAATCTTACCCGGTTCTTCAGATATCGGCGTTTTACAGGAGCAGGAAGCACAGACGTCTCTTCACAGTGACGTCCGTGCGCCTGCGCTGTCAGTGCCTTGTGCACCATACGGTTTACCCTTACGGTTTACCCTTTAAAGGGATAGTAATACTTCGTTTTAACTTTATTTTATTTTGTAGACATTAAAAAAAACATGAAGAATGATATAAGTCTTATCTCTCAAACCTTTATGGTTTAAGAGATATTCACAAGCAAAGTTTCCCCCTCCCGCCCCTTTTACCTAGTGTAAGCCATCTCTTCTCAGATGTTGAATGCAGTCCATAGACCAGACAGATAACAGAAGGGGACACTCTTATTCCTATGAAAACAATGAAATCCCTGCCCCACTTGACAAGCTTTTCAGGTTTTTCCCTTATCTTAATTGAAGATTGTCCCTCTCTGCAATCTACCTGGGCACCTCCCTTCTGCTCTGGCTGAACAGTGTGACATCAGTAAAAGGGGCGGGAAGGGGACACTTTGTCATTGAATTACTCTGGAACTACAACTCTGACAGAATTGAAATAACACTCTCCAAAGTCCAAATACTATGATGATTGATTAGAGCTGCTTTTATTATGAAACATTACTATCCCTTTAACAGAGAAACAAAAAAGGTAACTTTTCCTTCCTCCCTTCCTTACCTTCCTCTTACCGTTTTTTCCCCTCACACAGATCCTGTGAGCCACATCCAGAGCCAAAAGTGTAGCAAACCTTCTACACCTTAAAGAACAAATGAAAAAAAAATCAAAAATTTCTATTAATTTAAAAGGGGAAATTTTGAACCTAGAGGTCCCAAAAACAAACTTTTTAGTTGTTTCTTTGGTGCCATTAGTTTACTCAAGTTTTGCTCAACTTTTTTCTTTTGTACATATGACACTAAATCTATCTTCTCTGTCTGGCCTCCACTTTCTGTTTATACCTTTGTAACAGGGATGCGCAGATGATGTTGGAAGATGTTAAGCACGTTGTGAATGAACTTGAACAGGGGCAGCAAATGTCCTCCATTGGAGTGGAGATGGTGGACAATGAACTTGCCGTTCTGTACATGAACAGTAAAAAATCTGAGGTGAGTTTTGCTTAGGCTGTTGTTATTTACAAGAGCAGTAAATGTTTATTACAAAATAAAAAAGTGTGTTTTCTTTCGGCCATTGTGAAACATTGGAACCATGGAAGATGATACCATTAGGAGGTTACAAAACTCTCTGGAGGAGACTTATTTTTTTTACTCTGGGTCTGGAGGTCTGCATGATTTAACAGTGGACATAGTGGGGATTCCATGACGTTCTCCCTGACCTAAGTGCTTCTTCCTCTTCCCTTTATCCCCAAGGTGTTGAAAATGGTCAAACTGGACCAAGCACTCGTCGTTCTTATCGACCCTTACTGGTTTTGCAGGCCTTGGTTCATGGATCTGATCACTTTGATTGCATCTCCTCTCTCAAGGTTTGCTTTGTTATCCAGACTTGGCAAGGTTAACCTAGATAACATGGTCCTTGAAGCAGATATCCTGAGAAAGAAGGGATTCTCTGTGCCAGCCATTGCGACAATTCTTAAGGCCCATAAAACTAGTTTGTCCAAGATTTACTATAGGGTCTGGTCTTTGTTCTTCAGGTAGTGTGAAGAGTATGGCTCTCATTCGGTCATTTTGATCTATCTAAGATAAATAGAAGTAATTTTACTACATGTAAAAAAAAAAAAAAAAAGTCACAAACCATATATGTGTGTTCTAAATGTATGGAATTAGTGGCTAACAGGGCTTCCACATCTACTGATGCTCCCTCTTGAACCAGAGTGGGCCAAGTCCTTAACAGGTCCCCTTGACAAATTAGAGATTATTTTGGACAAATGTTTAAAAGAAGCACCCTTGTGCTGCAGTTAATGTGTCAAGAAACAGAAAACCCTATAAAAATATTCTCTTTTTCACCCTCGGATTCATCTGATGATGGTGAATTGGCTAGTGACAGTTTTGAGTCCCCATCGTCCGTTGGAGATTCAAAATCCATGGACTCTTTAATTAAAGCTATACTGGATGTCTTGGAAGTTTCTGATGACCAAGCCTCTAAGCCTTTTCTGAAGCCAAGTTTGACCTTTGGTCTGCACCGCCAACAGCTGACCCTTCTGTATCCAGATTATCCATACAGACCATTATTCCTGTTCAGTCTGCAGCAGCACAAGGTTGATACCTTGAACAGACTAATTTTTCTGGATTAGAAACAATCATTCAAGCTTCCTTTGCTTCATCCTGGGCATGCAGAGCTGCTGAGGCCTGGCAAGCTCACACTGTTCAAGCTTTGCAAGATAATGTGCCTCATCCTATATTCTAATTCACTAAGGATGTTTGTCAGAAGCCGTCATGTGCAGTAGAGATGGCTGTGCATGCTGCAGTCATGCGCAGTACAGACTGCCTGCGCCGTGGCTGATACAGAGCGGGGCACTCCGAATTCAGACTGGAGTCATCTCTGTCCACCTTCCTGGGACCAAGCAGTCCCGGGAAGGTGTGCAGAGAGAGGACTCCAGTCTGAATTCGGAGCTCCCCACTTCGTATCAGCTGCGGAGCAGGCAGTCTGTACTGTGCATGACTGCAGCGTCGCCAGTGTTGGCCCGTGTACACAGGCTTTAAAACTAGTAATTATATATTTCCTCTCTGACTACCTCCAACTGTCCACCTCCCATACTGGAGAAGCTGCCTTGGAGATTGCTAAACTGGCATCTAGATGTTAAGCTTCAACTGATACAGCACTTTGTATTTTATGGTTAAAGGTTTGGAATGCAGATTCTGCTTCCAAAAAAGCTCTAATTTTCTGATCCCTCCTTTTTGGGCCAGGGTTAGGCAAAATTGTCAGTCATGCCACTGCCTCAGACTAAACGTAAAAGGTATGAAGACAAGAAAAGGATCTTTACTTACAGAGGTAAAACTTCCTCCAGACAAAACTCTAATTCAATCTGGAGGTTCATTTTGTTTTAACAAAGTTCCGGAGCGAAGTATATTTCAAAGGAGTAAAAATGTTAGGACAAGAGTCCATAGTCTAAAACTAGAGGGTCACAGATTTTAGATGTAATGTATGAAAGTTTTACTTCACCGGTCGGATAGTAGATAAGTGGAATAGCCATCCAGCAGAAGTGGTAGAAGTTAATACAGTGACAGAATTTAAGCATGCATGGGATAGGCATAAGGCTGTCCTGAATATAAGAAAAGGCCAAGGACCAAATAAGGTTTGAGGTTTTTACAGTAGGAAAATGGGCAAACTAGATGGGCTGAATGGTTCTCATCTGCTGCCCAGTTCTATGTTTCATAGAGCAAAACATACCTGGACACAAAAGAAAACGTGCCCAAGTCTTTCCGACTCCAAGCTCTCTACAGCATGAGGTTTGGAGTATGGAGTCTCCCTCAGATCCTCCCTTCACATCAATGGAGGATGCCTGTTTCAGAACGGTGGGTTCAATAAATAATTCAAGAAGGGTACAGAATGTCTTTCACAACTTTTCCTCCTCGTCGTTTTTTCATGTCCGGGGTAGAAGAAAAGAGGCTACAGGAAACTTTTCATCAGGCTATCAATCAGTTAATTGTGTTTCAACCTACATATTAAATTAATGATAATTGGCACCCGTTTGGTATAGTTGTTTAATCATACACCTGACTCTCTCTCTCCCCATCTCTCTCTCTCTCTCTCTCTCTCTCTCTCTCTCTCTCTCTCTCTCTCTCTCTCTATATATATATATATATATATATATATATATATATATATATATATATATATATATATAATGTAGAGAGAGAGTACTCTGTGTGCTTATGTGTATATATAGATAGATATTCTAATTGGTCCCTGTATCTCTCAATTGACAGTAGAGAAAAGGAGATTTTTGTTTTGCTTATCGAGAAATCCTATTCTCTTGGACGGTTGAGGGATGCAGGGCTTCCCACCCCTGAGAACATTTGTCTCGTCTTATTGAAGTGGGGTGCTCCTACTATTTTTTTTTTTTTTTTCTTCACAGTCCTTGCCTCTCTTGGCTTTGCTTTATATATAAACTAAGCTAGCTGGCTGTTGGGAAGGCTGTATAGAGTAGAATGTGGGATGACTAGCTGAACACGTAGCAGAAGGAGAACAGAGGTGGAGAAAAGGTGGAGTGGCAGTGAGTACGATGGAAAGGGCCATATGAATGGGCGAAGGGGTGGATGTTCCTTCCCTGAAGGTCAGAGAAGGAGAATGCATTAATGCGGCTTCACAGCTTTGTGAATTAGCCAGACACGCTGTGCAAGCTTGTGATGTGCAGGGATGCCAGCAGGGCAGCATGGTGAATTCTCCACAAAGCCTCTGTTAAACACAACTATGACAATGTGCAGTAACAAGTAGTATATCTCTACTGTAAATTATACATCTCACAGGCAAACAAACAGTACACAAATACTTTAAGAGACTTTCCTGTCTTTCTGAGGATCCTACTGTGTATGTTGCTGAGAGGTTAGATAGGGGGGTCCGTTTCAACTTTTCACACACATTTTTACCCCTTTCAGTGGAATAGGGGTATGCAATGCACATCACTATGGCGCTGAAAGTGTTTGTCGTGGTGTTTGAGCACATCTCTGTTCCCCCCAGTGGGGGTGCAGAGAGAATGCGCTCTGGCTTCAGGGTTGTTGAACTGCTGACTATGTGTAGGGGAGGACATCCCTGCCACATCACTAGCAGTTCGACAGGATGATATGCTAATGATAGAATTCGACCCAAGTTCAATCCCTAATTTTTAGTTCATATATTGATGCACATCTTTGTAACCAATGGCAATGTGTTTGCCGCACCTCCCCTTAACCGCCCCCTCTAGGAATCTTATCAGCAAGGATCATCCAGAATTGATTGTTGGTGTTTCTTTTACTTTAAATCTAACATATTAAGATGCATTCAGTTTTAAAGAGTGATTACAACAGCCAGAAAAATTACTACTACATATAAGCAGATCTCGCATCTCCGTAAATCAATCTCAACTTGTTTTAAGGTGTCAGGCCCACTTTAAGGAAAGACATGTGGGTGTGGCCTAAAGGGGAAGAGTAACCCCATTAGTCTTGTTTTTATAAATGGGCTAATTGATTAAAGTATTGGACATACCCCTCTTCCCATCCCCATTTTCTTTACCTTAATTCAGGAATTTTCCCGTGGTCCTTGTGAAGTGGGACGTTGATTGCAAGTCTATTAGACACCCTATATTTATTTGGTACATTTCAGTTGGTGTTCTGTGGTGTTAGTGAACACATTTTGGAAACTGAAGTAGACATTCTAAGTATTAATAGCAATACTTTCCTTGTGATCAGTTTCTCATAGCTATGATATTTTGCTAGAATAATAGTCTATCACGTTTATAATTGTGTATTTGCATATGTATAATTTGTTCATGGTCTAAACCCTCTTTATCCATAGAGTGATTACCGTGATTATCCACCAGTTCTACGTCAGGCTGTTTCCATTGCTCGACGCATTCAAGACCCTCTGATAGAATTCTCTCAGATCTGCAGCTCTGACGATGATATTCTGTGCCTGAAACTGCACCCACTGCAGGTATTCATCCAGCGCTTTCTTCACTCTCAGCACCCCACATCATAGATTTTATTTGTCCTAAATTCTCCACAATATTTTCTTCCCTTCCAGGAGCATGTAGTAAAAGAGGAGCTGCTGAACTCTTTGTATTGTGAGTTTATCAACAGAGTGAACGAGGTGGGAGTGGATGTCAACAGAGCCATCTCTCATCCTTACACGCAGTCTCTTATCCAGTACGTCTGTGGTCTTGGACCACGTAAAGGTGCCCATCTATTAAAGGTACAGTGGTCTGTAGCAATAGGGAGTGTGACAGATAGAAGCTGCAACATTTTTGTGTGCTTTTCATGGAGCATACCATAAATCACTTGTCTTAAAGAATAACTATAACCTAGATATTAGTGTCTCTTATTTAGTTTAACATATACATTTACCTTGGTAGATTACCATCATATAGTAGCTGAGTATCGCCAAATAAGTGTTTTTTGTTTTTTTTTGTATTATATCTGCATTTTCCTGTATACAGTTCTAATGAAGTCTGTTTCAAGGATACACTACCTCACAACAAACAGTGGGCTTCAATATACCTGAATGGCTCAGTAATTTCTAACAGACTGTCTAAACAAAAACATTTGCAGTAAACTACTAGAGAGATCGAATGCAAATAAAACACAATAGTTGTATCTATTTATAAGAGACACCTACCTAGGTAATTCTATCTGTTAAACTTTTAGGAACCAGTAGGATGTGCAGTTTTACATACCACTGTGGTTCTTGAATGATTAAGCAATATATCCACTTATCTCTAGTGTATTTCTGATTTAAACTGGCCAAAACTTCACAGGTATCCATACCATATATGGCTCCTTTAAATTATACAGTGTTTGATTAGGGAAAAAAATATAAATACATTTTTTGTTGTTGGTAGATGCTTGATTCAAAAGTTATTGGAGCTCAAACTGGCATGGAAGTGAAGATGCTTTTGCTTTCTGTGGACACAAGACTAAAACCCAAAGCTCACCCATATAATAAATGTAGTGTCTGGACACCAGTTGTTGCTATTAGTAATAATCTGAACCTCTTAACGACCCATGACATGCCAGGACCGTCATGGGTAATCTTCCTTTAAGGACTCATGGGTTATCTTCCTTTAAGGACCCATGGGTTAAATGATAGCAGCATGCACGGAGGCGCGCTGCTATCATTGAGTTCAAGCTAAAACCGATCACTCCAGTACCGGAGCACTCTGTTTCAGCCTTTTATCTCTTCTGCTGGTACACTTGATCGCTCCTGGAACGATCACATGTACCAGCATTTAGATTGACAAAGGCAGTGTGCTTTACACACTGCCTTTGTATCTGCTCTGTGCCTCTCTCTTCCTTACTATCAAGGTAAGGGAGAGAGAAGCAGAGAGCAGACACCTAGTGAACAAAAATGCAGTAGCTGGGGGTATTAACCACTTCAGTGCTGGTGGCTGGCTGGATGCAGGTCCATTTCTGACCTGTTAAACGCAACATGCTTTTTATTTTTTAATAAATTAAAAAAAAAAAATATTTTATTATTAATTTTATTTGTAAAATAAATTGCCTAAGCTTAACAAATACATACTGGGATTGTAATTGTTGTGGGGCCATGTAATACATTTATACACACCACCAAATCTCCTCAATAAAAAAGTGGGGATAATAGGGTGGGAAAGAGGGACATGGGGATTTTCACCAGGGGGGTCAGTGCCCTCTTAAAACTGCCTATTTTGTAGGTATGGCTCATGCCTTTCATACAGTCTCCATAAAAATTTAGCCCATTGGTCCCAATTGATCCGAAGAGAAAAAATAAAAATGGTGGGTTTTTTTTACAATTTTTTATCGTTTTCTTTAATTTTAATAAAGTAAATGGTGGGTTATCCATATAAGTGTGATATCAAAAAAGAGCCCTATTTGTACATAAAAAAAGGTGTATAATTTATGTGGATTGAGTAAAAAGTTTAGAGGGAAAACACTGTTGAACTAAGACCTAGTCAAAAAGGTCAGAATTTCTCCGATCCTTAAGTGAAATCCACCCCAGATTTTTACGGTCCTTAAAGGGTTAGACCACTTGAGTGGTAATAACTTCTCCCAGCATGAAAATCCCCAAACAATATGTATACTTAGTCATAAAATGATAGTTGTAGTATTTCAGAAGTACTACAGTAAAAGAAACTTGCTATGCAGATAACTCTTATATGAGTGAGACTTGACTACACAAACAGATCTGTTTTTTTGTTTTTTTTTCCCACTCTGCTGCTGTTTAAAATTGGTCTTGGGCAAATCGTCTGTACCATAAAGGACAAATACAGATTCCCATTGATTTAAATGGGGATTTTAACCCCATGAGTGCTAGCGAGAGCTCAGAATAATGCTTTGACATACATTGGCACCCTGTAGCATTCAAGTGGTTAAAACGCCCATTTAAATCAGTGGGAATTTTTAGAAGTTTAATTTGTCCTCTGTGATGCAGTTGGATCTTCAGAGTGGATCAACCACCTCAATTCTTTTTTGCCTCCAGTAGTTGTCTGCATGACACCCCTCTGGCTCTCAAAGGGTTTTTCGATAGGCATTGGAAAGTCTCTGCTACAATCGGAACATTAGTGCAGAAATAACTTAAATATATGCATTTTGCCATACAGATACTGAAACAGAACAACACACGTCTAGAAAATCGGACACAGCTGGTCACAATGTGTCATATGGGACCCAAGGTTTTTATTAACTGTGCTGGCTTCATTAAGATAGACACCAATTCTCTTGGTGACAGGTAGGTTCCCTATTTTTCTTGTTTCTTCATGATGTTTGCTTCGAATGGTGGCTGGATGATTAGACTAGAAACAAGGCTTACATGTATTGTTTGGTTTTCCTACTATTACTTGATTACTTACCCTTATTGCTCCTTCTAGCACTGACTCTTATATTGAAGTCTTGGATGGCTCTCGGGTACATCCTGAGACATATGAGTGGGCACGAAAAATGGCCGTAGATGCTTTGGAGTATGATGAGTCAGCGGAGGATGCAAACCCTGCTGGAGCCCTAGAGGAGATCCTGGAAAACCCGGAGAGACTAAAAGACTTGGATTTGGACGCTTTTGCAGAGGAGCTTGAGAGACAGGTCTGTTATGGAGTGTTCATATATTTATATTTAAATGACACCTCTTAATGTTCATTGTCTTGTATATAGGGGAGTGTGCCTTAATATAACCCCTCTCTCATGTATGTAAAAGAGATGCTTTATGCCCCTAGCGAGTTCTTGTTCATGCAGGGGTCATTGGGACTGGGCTTTTGGTGACAACACAGAATTTGTTTCTTTGGGAACCACTTTGGTTCCTGGAGGCCAGCAATGGGTTCTCCGTTATGTTGTGACCGGGTATGCAATGGAAGCTAGCAAGCTCCCATTGCAGTTTAGTGTAGTGGGCTGAACAGAAGACCAGACTTGTATCAATTTAATTCTTTTTTTATTACCTACAGTGAGGGGAAAAAAGTATTTGATCCCCTGCTGATTTTGTATGTTTGCCCACTGACAAAGAAAGGATCAGTCTATAATTTTAATGGTAGGTTTATTTGAACAGTGAGAGACAGAATAACAAAAAAAAACAAAAAACAGAAAAACGCATTTCAAAAAAGGTATAACTTGATTTGCATTTTACTGAGTGAAATAAGTATTTGACCCCCTATCATTCAGCAAGATTTCTGGCTCCCAGGTGTCTTTTATACAGGTAACAAGCTGAGATTAGGAGCACTCTCTTAAAGGGAATGCTTCTAATCTCCGCATGTTACCTGTATAAAAGACACCTGTCCACAGAAGCAAGCAATCAATCAATCAATCAGATTCCAAACACTCCACCATGGCCAAGACCAAAGAGCTGTCCAAGGATGTCAGGGACAAGATTGTAGACCTACACAAGGCTGGAATGGGCTACAAGACCATTGCCAAGCAGCTTGGTGAGAAGGTGACAACAGTTGGCGAGATTATTCACAAATGGAAGAAACACAAATTAATGGTCAATCTCCCTTGGCCTGGGGCTCCATGCAAGATCTCACCTCGTGGAGTTTCAGTGATCATGAGAACGGTGAGGAATCAGCCCAGCACTACACGGGACGATATTGTCAGTAATCTCAAGGCAGCTGGGACCATAGTCACCAAGAAAACAATTGGTAACACTTTACGTCATGAGGGATTGAAATCCTGCAGCGCCCGCAAGGTCCCCCTGCTCAAGAAAGCACACGTACAGGCCCATCTGAAGTTTGCCAATGAACATCTGAATGATTCAGAGGAGAACTGGGTGAAGGTGTTGTGGTCAAATGAGACCAAAATCAAGCTCTTTGGCATCAACTAAACTTGCCGTGTTTGGAGGAGGAGGAATGCTGCCTATGACCCCAAGAACACCATCCCCACCGTCAAACATGGAGGTGGAAACATCATGCTTTGGGGATGTTTTTCTGCTAAGGGGACAAGACAACTTCCCCGCATCAAAGGGACGATGGACGGGGCCATGTACAGTCAAATCTTGGGTGAGAACCTCCTTCTCTCAGCCAGGGCATTGAAAATGGCTCATGGATGGGTATTCCAGCATGACAATGACCCAAAACATATGGCCAAGGCAACAAAGGAGTGGCTCAAGAAGAAGCACATTAAGGTCCTGGAGTGGCCTAGCCAGTCTACAGACCTTAATCCTATAGAAAATCTGCGGAAGGGAGCTGAAGGTTCGAGTTGCCAAATGTCAGCCTCGAAACCTTAATGACGTGGAGAGGATCTGCAAAGAAACGTCTGACCTCTGTGATTGCCAACAAGGGTTTTGCCACCAAGTACTAAGTCATGTTTTACAAAGGGGTCAAATAATTATTTCACTCAGTAAAATGCAAATCAATGTATAAATATTTATGATCTAAAGACATCTGGGTTGATTTACTGCAATCAAATACTGGAGAGACTTCCCAGTGTGACCGCATTTCTCTGGAAAGATGCAAACTGTTCAGACAAATGGCAGGCAATTTTCCTTATCCTTATATCTGTTAATCCTCTCTCTACAGGCATCTATAGATGGGGAGTCTTTCTGCTTCTCATGTGAGGGGATATTCAACCTTGCTGCCGTTAGCAAGAATAATAATAAAGTTTACTTTTTATGATTCAAAAAAATTACATTTCACTGAAAGATTTAGGCTTTGGAAGGTACAGTGCTCCTACCGTGCTCTACAGTATCTTAGCCCATACATTTCTTGTGCTGGGAGTAGTTAAAGTACAGGAGGAAATCCCATAGCTTCAAAGAGATCAGTATCTCTGAAGTGGGAAAATTGGACCTGTTTTCCAGTGTTTCCAATTTCTGGAATTAAGGATGCCCACCACTCTAGGGATAGAAAGGAAAGCCTTCTTTCATTTCATGCATTTGACTACATTTTATTCATTCCGTCATTGTTGCAACCATTTAAATGCAAACGTCATATCTGGTAAAAACCAAGCACACGTAGAAGACCATTTCAGTGAAGGCTTTCTTCTTCCATAACGCGATCTCTGCTCTGCTGAAGAGCCTCCGCTTGCTCAGGGACCGGATTCCCCTGCTGTCAGCTAGAATGCTGACGTCAAGGGTGATTGTATCCTCTAGCCCAGTGGCTAAGTCATTGTGATTGAGCTGAATGTATTTAGTTGAAGATATCCTGAACCTCTGGAAACGAGAAGGAGGAGCAAAATATGGTGTAGTATGTTGAATACCAAAAGTAAATTGAATATAATAGTATAGTGTGGTAATATTATACAATAATATCATTGTATAATATGGTACTCACATTTAGTGTATGCTACTGTGAAATACTGGTAGTAATAAACGCATGTGAAGGATACTATACTGCCCCCACACAGGTTCTTCAATGGAAGCTACTCAATCCACTAAAACGAGTTTGTCCCTGAAGGGGTTAATTCTGAAAGACAAAAGAGAACAACCAGGAGAGCGCTAGTTTTCTGTACCAGCTCAGAATTGTGATAATAAATGCTGAGTGTGTATAATAACAAAATGGATGCATTTACTTGGACAATTTGAGGCCAATGTAAATGTATGTTCTGCCGGTGTAAGGCTCCTGGAGAATATTGAACAAGTCCTCCCCATTCGGAGGAGACCACATATATAAAAAATCTTTTATTGGAAACAACTTGTATAAAAAGTAGGTAAATACCGATCTAAAAATATATATAAATAATAGTATTATGGTTATGCAGACCATCTACAGCCCATCTACACACATTACTTCATTTAAAGATCTTGAAGGTCTATTAAGTTTCAATATATAATTTCATAAAAGGCAATCTTTTTATTTTGACACACACTCTTTTGAAATCCAGAAGATGTCTGACTCATTGGATAGTAATCCATTGGATAGTAATGTGTTCCACACTTTTCTTGCACTCAAAGGTAAGAAATAAGCTGATCTGGAAAATGAAAAATGTTCATTGTGGGTCCTTTTGAACACATTTGCCAAAGCTAATGATTTGCTTTTGAAATTTCTACAGGGATACGGGGATAAACATATTACACTGTATGATATTCGTGCTGAGCTCAGCTGTAGATATAAAGATTTGAGGACACCTTATCGATCACCTAACCCAGAAGAGGTTTTCAACATGTTGACTCGGGAAACTCCAGAAACATTCTATATAGGTAAGTGTTGAGGTCTGTTTGAGTACATTGTGACTATACTTAAAGGGATAGTAATGTTTCACAAAAACAGCAGCTCCAATTAATCTTCATAGTATTTGAGTCATAGAGAGTGTTATTTTAATACTGTCAGAGTTGTGGTTCAAGAGTAATTGAAGGATAAAGTTTCCCCTCCCGCCCCTTTTACCTAGTGTAAGCCATCTCTTCTCAGATGTGGAATCTGGTTGTAAGACCAGACAGATAACAGAAGGGGACAATCTTCTTCCTGAGAGAACAATGAAAGCCCTTTCCCCCTTGACAGGTTTTTCAGCTTTTTCCCCTTATCTTAATTGAAGATTGTCCCTCTCTGCAATCTACCTGGGCACCTCCCTTCTGCTCTGGCTGAGCAGTGCTATATCAGTAGAAGGGGCGGGAAGGGGATAATTTATCATTGAATTACTCTTGAACTACAACTCTAGCAGAATTGAAATAACTCTCCAAGGTCAAAATACTATGATGATTAATTAGAGCTGCTTTTATTATGAAACATTACTATCCCTTTAACCGGTTATGAGAGTTGAAATGTACATTTTATTTTTACAGGCAAGTTGATCACTTGTACTGTGATTGGAATTGCACACAGACGACCCCAAGGAGAAAGTTATGACCAGGCTATTAGGAATGATGAGACTGGACTTTGGCAGTGTCCTTTTTGCCAACAGGATAACTTCCCAGAACTTAGTGAGGTAAAACCATGCTATGGGAAAGGATGTTATTGAAGCTGTTACGTGTTTCAAGAGTCTCATGTCTAGTTAACTGATACTGTCTGTTTCTGCAGGTGTGGAATCACTTTGACAGTGGCTCCTGCCCTGGTCAAGCTATTGGTGTGAAAACCAGGCTGGATAATAGTGTGACTGGCTTCATTCCAACCAAGTTCATCAGTGACAAAGTGGTGAAACGCCCTGAAGAGAGAGTAAAGGTATTCTTAGGCAATCTGTATCAATGAACTAATGCTTGGGGACATTTGTGGTGAACATCTCACTTACGTTGCATGTTGTCTTAAATTTGAAGCCAGTTACCTACCAAACTCTAAATCTTTAATACTGTGGATGTCTGAGAGGTCACCAATGCAGTGCAAGGCAATTAGGACTCTCTGGCGTTCATGATATTGAAATTAGGCGCTGGTCCAATTGCCACTTATTCAAAGCTATTTTATAAACATGGTATGGCATTACAGCGGAGGATTTGCTTTTTTTTTTTTTTTTTTTAATGAATCTGCTTTGGGAACATGGGCCATGTCACAGAACTCCTCCCACTTGGAGCTAGGGCATTTCGTGAAAAATTCTGACTCCACCTATACTCCAGCATCACCATCTCAGTCTGTGCTTCTGAAGTAAACTTTGGTCCCAGCTCCCCTTCTGTGGGAGTCTGCACCTAGTGTATCACTTAAAATGCCTGTGAGTGGACACAACCTGCATTATCCAGGGATTTCTCTTCAGAGGAATACTGGGCAGAGAGACGTGATGCATTTTGACAGTCTTGCCTATGCCATTTGTGTTATGTAGTATAGGAGAGCACATTGTCTTTGCGTATTATTTAAAATATCTCTGAGAGCTGTAAAGGCTTTCAGTACTTTGTTTAACCCTTTGAGTGCCAGAAGTTTTGCACCTCTCTGACACTCAAAGGGTTAACCTTGCTAATGAAAAGGGACAGAAGGGGCTTTGTATACTAATCAGTTCACCTCTCTAGGTGGGGATGACTGTCCATTGCCGCATAATGAAGATAAACATTGAGAAGTTCAGTGTTGATATGACCTGCCGTACATCAGACTTGATGGACAAGAACAATGAGTGGAAACTGCCCAAGGACACCTATTATGACTTTGACACTGAGGCTGCAGATAACAAGCAAGAAGAGGAACTGAAGAAGAAACAGCAGCGTACAAGTCAGTGTGAAACTTGGAGATATCTTGAGTGAAATATTAAAGGGATAGTAATACTTAAAATGTAAAAAAAAAAAATGTTGTAGAGTTTATCCCCCTGAGTAAAACAAGGGCACTCCCACTGCTGAAAGGTGTTTCATTCAAAAGTTATTAATTTTCAAAGTTGAATTTTTTAGGTGCAATATCACAGTGGCCTGAAATTGTACAGTGGCACTGTTGCTACACCATCCTATGGAGATTTATGGTCAACTGACCAGAGCTGTCCATAGGATCGTGTAGCAACAGCGCCACTGTACAATTTCAGGCCACTGTGATATTGCACCTAAAAAATTCAACTTTGAAAATTAATAACTTTTGAATGAAACACCTTTCAGCAGTGGGAGTACCCTTGTTTTACTCGGGGGGGATAAACCCCACAACATATTTTTTTTTTACATTTTAAGTATTACTATCCCTTTAAACCTTTGAGTGCTAGAGGAGTAAGCAACACAATAAATACAATGTACAAAGCTTGAGTAGACAACATTAGCGCATGGTGGAACCTCTTCCCTTCCCTTTTTTTTTTTTTTTTTTTTTTTTTGTCATCATAAGCCTCAAGATGGAGTACATGAGCCATGATATAAAATAAGGGCCCATGCAGTGTAGCTACCTGTTTGTGGTGGATTGTATTTTTAGAACCACGTTCTGTAGGTGCTTATTAGATACAAATGCATGTAATCCAGTTCAAGCCAAATGTGGGAGGTTTCAGAGTATTACCCTGAGACTCGGGGTTTTGACTCAAATCTAGGGATAAAGGGGCAAATTCCTATGGTGAGAGAGGCCCAGTGTTAACTATTATCTCATCTGCACCAATTAACTGTTTATTTAGTCCCTAAATTGCTACCATTTTCTTTCTGAAAGACAAGATGTCTTGATTCTGTTTTGTGTGTTCAGGCAACTGAACTCTGTTACAGTATTTTAAAGGGATAGTAACACTTCGTTTTAACTTTATTTTATTTTGTAGGCATTAAAAAAACATGAAGAATGATATAAGTCTTATCTCTCAAACCTTTATGGTTTATGAGATATTCACAAGCAAAGTTCCCCTCTCCGCCCCTTTTTCATAGTGTAAACAATCTCTTCTCAGATGTGAGTCTGGTTGTATGACAGTACAGATAACAGAAGGGGACAATTTTCTTTGTATGAAAACAATGAAAGCCCTTCCCCCCTTGACAAGTTTTTCAGCTTTTTCCATTATCTTAATTGAAGATTGTCCCTCTCTGCAGTCTACCTGGGCATCTCCCTTCTGATCTGGTTGAACAGGGAAGGGATACTTTGTTTGTGAATATCTCTTAAACCATAAAGGTTTCAGAGATAAGACATATCATTCTTCATGTTTTTTTAATGCCTACAAAATAAAATAAAGTTAAAATGAAGTATTACTATCCCTTTAAAGTTTCATTGAGGGCAGATAAGAGCTCCTCACGGTTAGAACAAGCAGGGATACATCTTCTGAAATCTACATTCTGGTGAACTTTACGGATTAATATTTCAAAGATCTCGGGGTCTGCTCGTTTTCAAAGTTCCCAGCTATCTTGAAAGCTATGTAGTTTTATGTAGTTTGGGCCATTCAAAATCCCCCATATGGCCAAATTCTACGATGAGGTATGGGTGGTGATAGTTAATTACTTACAAATCTGGCTTCTGTAGTCTTTAGATCACTGATTTATTTTTTCATAGGGGCTGCTTTATATTAATATGCAGATCATTTTTAATAGCAAAGGGGTTTCCATGGAAACTAAAATGTCGCTCTGGCCAATGAGAGTGCTCCAGCTTACAAGAAGAAATCCTCCATCATCGGAGGAGGCTGGATCAAGGGAGGGGGAGCAGGGGAAGAGGGGCAGACTGCGGTACAGAGCTGTAACTGCAGTCTGTCCTGAAGGAAGGCACAGGATCATCGTTAAAAGGTTAATTTAGGCCAAAGAATTAAAAATAAATAAATAATATAAAATATAATATATATATATAATATTCCAGTTAGTTGCTATATAAACTTACTTTTTAGACAAACTTGTATAGGGGTGATAGATCCCCTTCAATCTGATTTCCCAACAGCTTTGTAATGTATCCTATTCTTTCATACTACAGCTTACATAAAACGAGTCATTGCTCATCCCTCTTTCCACAACATTAACTTCAAACAAGCTGAGAAAATGATGGAGACAATGGACCAAGGAGATGTCATCATACGTCCCAGCAGCAAAGGGGAAAACCATCTAACAGTTACGTGGAAGATTAGCGAAGGCATCTACCAGCATGTGGACGTTCGCGAGGAGGGCAAGGAGAATGCTTTCAGTCTGGGGTCCACCCTTTGGATTAACAGTGAGGTATGGGGAAGTAGGACTTGGGTTAAAATTTTTAGACCATTTAATGGTGTTTTTCTTATCTTAATGGTGCTGTTCTTATCCGTATGGAGAGTCATAGACTGCAGTATTAAAATAAGCCTTTTCAATAACCAGTTAGTGTTTTTGCTAATAGTTTGATTTAAGAAAAAATGCAAGTCTGAGCTGTAATAATGTTTGAATAATCTGCCAGCAGTGGGAGTACCCATTTTCTGCTCAATAGAAAAAATCCTTATAGAGATTTAGATATATATAGATATATAGATTTATATATGTAATATAAAATATTTCTCTCTTGTCCATTGTGGAACAGGCGCCATAGGGTAAAGTATCTTTCTCTTGGAGGCAGGACACTTGCATAAAGAAGGCAGAGATGCCTTTCCAGCTCCATTTTACCCCTTCTTAACAGCCTTGGTTTCAAAGTGTGAAAATTATGATTTTTTTTTTTTTGTTTTGTTTTAATTTGTAACCTATATGGAGTCATTCAGTCCCCCATTTCCCCTGTTTCTCCATCCTGGATATGGAACAGATTTTCCTAAGACCTGGGGTCTGCCTGGGGATGGCTGGCAGCACTTTATTAGCCATGCTCCTTTTTTCTTTTTCTCTGTGCCATAAGGTCTGATGACTAAAGTGGACTAGAATTTGAATGCACAGGTCCTGTGAGTATATGTTGTATCTGTCTGTCAGCCACAGTCTGAGGTCTGTGGTGTGTTTTCTGTATATTGCACTCTGGCGCTTTATTATCTTTGGTGTCTCTATCGCTTCTCAAGTGAATTTCTAGTTTTGCATTTACTTTTTAATTGTTTTCATCTTTTTCGGCCACGTACACTGCTGGTGGCTTCCAAATTAGTTATGGCATGATTACTTATTAGCCACCTCTTGCAGATTTGGATGGGCTCTCATCCCTGGGAATAGGCTGACAGTGCATACTATGTGTATGTGTTTCGGTGTTTTTTTCCCAGACCTCAGAGCAGGAAGGGGTGGAGATATTACTCCTTCCCTTCCTTTGTCTTTGTATGGATTGCACACTAAGGCACCTGAAATGCAGATTCTATCTCTGGGTGGCTGAATATCCCTCCTGGCACCTCTTTCCCCCACAGCCAGCAGGCAGGTAAGTATTTGATCCTTATTTTCTGTTCTGCTTTTCCTCTTTGGGGGTCTCCTTGCTGTGTCCAAGTATAAAGATATAGGAAAGTCTAAGGCTACCAAAACTTTGGGGGTTTCATCTGTAATCTTTTGTTCCTCATGTCAGGTTAGTCTCCCTGTGGATCATACTGGTGCATTATGTTTCTTGTTCTGTGGTCCCTAAACAGCCTTTTGGGTTAAACCATTTTCTCTTACATCCAGTGTGGAACACAGGACCCATGAGTAAAGTTCCTCTCCTGCAGAGGGCAGGGTACTTCAAAAGAAGGAAGGGCCTTTGAGGTGGTGATTCAATTCTTCTCTCCTGCTTTACTCCTGCCTCCCCAGTTCCAAGTGAAATAGCTTCAAGATAGGGTTATGGTACTGCTCTTAGTTTTTAGACTTCTTTTTAACTTTTTATTCTTATTGGGTTGTATAATCCCCTCTTTACACTTGGTTCTATTAGAGAATCTTTACAGGGACATATCTCTGAGCTCACTTTTGCTTACAAGGGTCATAGAGGACTGAATATACTCCATCACATGGTCAGCTTGGGGACAATGTTCAGACTACTTAAATTCGCCTTTTTTTGTGTGACCGGAGTGCCACCATTTGCTGGGCATTTTAATTCTGAAACTACATTCTCCAGAATCCCCTGGCTTTCTGGATTGGACAGGGTCTGGTCATTGCATAAGTCACGCAGAGGCTGGTCTGTCCTTTTGAGTATTTCTGTGGATTTTCTTATTCAGTCCTTTTAACCCCTTTAGCACGCTGTTCTCATGCCAGACTGGACTTCCAATGGAATGTTCATGCACCCTATGTTCCTCTTGCACTGTGCCTCCTTCTACACCCATGGGTCTTTCCACTGCAGAACAAGGGCCAGTTTGGTTAAAACTCTAATTTCTTTAGTTGCTTCTATCCCTCCTTCTATTCAAGTGTCAAGTGGTCTTTCATTCTTGGTGGTTGTTGATAGTGTGGTTGTTGATAGTGATACGGAGGACATGGATTTGTCCTTCTCTGGAATGCCTTGTCCCTCTGCTGAAGGGCTTGTCAGAGCGGTAATAGAGACTGCAGGTTTCTGAGGCTTTTGATTCAGGATCTTTTTCACCATATTCTTGCAACGGCACAAAAATTAGTCACCCATTTTTCCTATCCTTCACTTTTTGGACCATATTCTCCTTGAAGAGTGGAAGATGCCTGATAAGACTCTTCCTTAACATACACATTTCCAACCTCTGTTGCCTTTTAGCTGAGGCCTTGTCACAGTGCACTTTTCTACTTTCTGTTCCCCCAATAGCTAGTCATGCTAAAAACACCATCTTGTCTTTGGCAGATAAATCTGTTCATAAGGATCAGGCAGATAAATGCTTAGATTCCTTATTAAAGGTACATTTTGCAGACACTGGGGCCACAATGTGACCCATTTTTTACCATGAATTGGGTCCCTAAAGCCATTGCTATCTTTGGTGAACAGCTATCAGATACCATCTATGGGGATGTTACCAAAGTGGAACTATTGGTTATTCTGGCCAATATTCTGGAGGCCAATGCATATTTTTCAGATGCCTTCCATGTCCGTATATTTTCATCCAGAGTTCCTCAGTATACAGTAAGAGGGCATCTTTTCATAGACACTGTATCCTCCGTGCTGGAAAAGTTGTAGTTCCCAAGAAGGAAGGCAGCTATCAGTCTATTCTGTAATTGAAGTGTCTCAACCATTATGTGCCAGCTCCATGCATCCTAGTCGAGTCTGTCATCACAAATATGTGTCTACAGAATTTCTTGCCTCCCTGGACATGGATCATGTCCCGATTCATCCATTTCCTATGCTTTGCCTTTGAGAGCAATCACTACCAGTTCACTGCTCTTCCCTTTGTTCTAGCGTCTGCTCCAAGGGTCTTTATGAAGGCCATGACTGCTTTGGAACGTCTTTTCAGTGCTCAAGGAATTTCACGGACTCATTATTTAGACATGTTTTTACTCAATTCTCCTTCAGAACCTGCTTTATATTCACAGATTCAAGACTGTTCACATCGTGGGGCAACATGGTTGGTAAATCAATTCAAAAAGTCTTCTCTGGTCCCTTCCCAGGTCCTGTATATTTAGGAATGAGATTTGATACCCTCCAAGGGAGGGTGTTTCTACCAGAGTACAAAATAAATGCTCTGTCTCAGCAGTTGACTCAAGAGATACCTGGCCAGTGAGGCAATGTCTCTGTCTCATGAAGGAGAATCTTCTCTGGTGGGTCCACTGTCACTGCCTGACACTGGGACACCAGTTTGTCTCCTGAGAATGGGTAGTGATCAACACTGATGCTAGCCTTACAGGCTGAGGAGTGACCCTGGGTCCCCTTGAAAGTAGAGGGTCACTGTACCAGGGAGTGAGAGTCTTCTACCAATCAATGTTTTGGAAATACAGGCCATTCACTTAATGCCATGCTACTGGTCCCATGCTGTGACATGAACACTTGTGAGGGTCCAATTGGGCAACGTGACAGCAGTCACATACATCAGTCACCAAGTAGGAACTAGAAGCACATCTGCTTGGATAAAGGTTCAATTGCTCCTTATGTCCTTTTGAGGAAGAACTTGGTTCTCCTGCTGAGGGTCTTATCAGGGCTGTCCTGTAGTCCATGAAGGTCTCTGAGGCCTTAGATTCCAGTATTTCCATTGATATTTTTAAAACTAGGAAGGAGGACATTTTTCCTCATACACATTTCTTAGACCAAGTGTTCCTGGAGGAATGGAAAACTTCTGAGTTTGTTCCTTCCTCCACTTATCTCTCTGTTTTATCCTTATTCTGCAGATGTCTTAACACAGTAGACCCTCCAATTTCTCCTCTTTCCAAGCATACAGCTTTGTTGCATGTGGATACACGACCAGGCAGAAAAGCACCTGGATTCCTTCTTGAAGGTGAACTTTGCGGCTTCTGGTGCTGCTTTACTTCCTGCCCTTACTGCAGTTTGAGTGACTACGGCATTGCTGTTTGAGGGGAATACGCTTTTGGAAGCTGTCCACAACAACAAACCTAAGGGGAGGGTATTGTTGTGGCTGTCTTGAGGCTAATGCATATCTTGAAACATCTTTGATGCTACCAGTTTTATTGGGAAGGCCTCAGATTTTCTGTTGTTACACATGGTACTCTGTGGCTAAAGATCGGCTTGGCTGACCAGTCTTCTTAGTCCCATGTATCCTTTCTGTTTGTGGTCAAATAGTTTTTTCCCAGAGCTGGCAAAGGCTGTGAGTCTCGCCACCAGAAGTAAAAGTGCTTTACTGGCTCAGGTTACTCCTAAACCTTCCATGGAAGATGCATGGGTTTTGTTGCACCTGCCAATATGCGTTTGCACCCAAATCCCCCCACAGTATGAGTTTGCACCTCGTACTTCTACTCCTACAGAGGCCCAGACTCTCACTACCCCAAAACCCACAAGGCAAGGCCTGCTTAGAATCCTATGGCTCGCTCTTACCTTTAAGGGGAGCAGTGGGAACCGCTGGCTTCTTTAGTTGTGCTTTGCTTTATTCAGCTATTGGTGCTTACAACTTATATCATATTGCTCAATAAAGGTGGTGTTTCAAAAATCAGTACGGTCTCTTGTCCGTTCCTTGATATCCGTGACCGTCTACCACTGCATGACTCGCAGGGGTCTGGTCCATTTCAGACAATCTGAGGTTTTTTGCACCTACTTTATGGTGTGCGGGCTCTTCTTATGGCAAATTATTGGGCAGTTTTTGAGGGGTTCGTCATAGACTTCAGGTCCCCTTGGGACGGCCACTGGTTATTCCGAATTGAATGATAGTCTTGATGGATGCCAGCCTAAGAGACTGGGGTGCCACCTTAAGCAATCAGATGGCTCTTAGTGTGTGGACCATGGTGGATAGTATTCTGTCCTTCAATTTGCTGGAGCTCCTGGAAACTCATCTAGCTCTGCAGTATTGGTCACATTCCTCCTCCTGTGTTGATCCACTCTGACAATGCAACAGCTGTGGCCTACATCAGCTGCCAGGGAGGAACCAGAAGTGTGGCCACTGGTCCGGGATTTTGCTTATCCTCATGTGGGTGGAAGCTCTTATGCGGGCTCTCTCCACTGTCCGCATTACAGTGGTAGAGACTCTTGCAGCAGACTATCTGTTGCCACTGCCTGGATCCCAGGAACTGGGAGCTCAGCCATGCAGTATACATATTCATCAGTGGGGTCCTCCAACGTTGGGTCTAACGCCCGCTTGGTTGAACCACAAATAACCTCAGATCCCAGGGACCCTCTCTCTCTTGCAGTGGACGTGATGGGCATTCTGTGACATTTTCCCTGTAATATGTTTCCTCCATTTCCTCTGATTCCCAGAGTGTTCAGGAGAATCAGGATTGAGCGGGCTCATGATATTTTGATAGTGCCATCTTGGTCCCATTGGACCTGGTTTTCAGATCTTCTCAGTCTCTCCGTGGCACATCCTTTTCAGCTTCCTCTGCTTCCATACCTCTTGACTCTGGGTCCATTTTGTCATCCAGAGATGGAGTAACTGGCTTGGCTCTTGAAGCCTTCATTCTGAGGAACAAGCATTTTTCTGACACCATCATTGCCACTGTGATAGTTTTTAAGTCAATTTTATTTAAGATGTGCTATAGGGTATGGTCCTTGCTTTATAAGTAGGGTGAAGACCGGTGGTAGTGTTCTCAGAATTGGTCTCTGTTTGAAGGTGGTTTTTTTTTTTTTTTTTTCTTTCCTTCCCAGGAATCTTGATGGATGGATTTGGAAATATTCCCATGGTTCCTGTGTACCACATTAGACCTGTTCCAGCCCAAGAGCACTTTCCAGGTTTCTGTTCTAACATTTTTCTGGTTCCCAAAAAGGACAGTGGCTACCGGCCTATTCTGTACCTGAAATGTCTCCGATAATAAGTGGTTTCTAAGTGCTTCAAGATGGAATCTTTTCTTTCTGTCACCTGTCTGCAAGTCAGCCTCCCTGGTCCAGTTTGGAGAAATCGGGATGACTAGAGCTTTCTCCATCATGATATTCTGGATTACCCTGGGAATGAGTGGAATCAGAGGAAACCCTTAAGACATATGGAAGTTCCACGGGATGGGCACTGTATCTGTTTGAATGGCCAGGGCATCAATTGTCCTCTCGCAGAATAGTGGAACTTTCCTGTTCTTGCGAGATGCCTTCAGATCTATGGTTGGGATACCCAAACATTAAATTATCTGCTAGAACACTTCCGGATACAGTTCCCAATTGCATGAATCCACGTTTTGATGACTGACAGAGTCTGAGATCATGTTTTCCACTCCTGAATTGTGGACTGGGCACTCAAAATGGCATTCCTTTTGGTCGTTGTCTCTGTTTGGGGGGTAGCTGAGAGATAAGCTCTTTCCTGTAAGCCTCCTTTCCTGGTTTTTCACCAGAACAAGGCTGTTTTTCATACCTCCCAAGAGTTTTTAACCAAGGCTGTCTTAGTTTATCGCATTTGTTAAGATCATTGTTCCTTCTTATTTCCTGACCCCCACCTTTAAACAGGAGAAAGAACTCAATCTGTTGGATGTTGTGCGATGCCTTAAGTTTTATGTGCATCATTCCCAGCCTTTCCATAAAGTGTATTGCTTCTTTGTCATTCATGAGGGACCTAGGTCAGGCAGCATCCAAAGTTGCCATTTCCTCTACAATCAAGGTTACCATACACCAAGCATATCTGATTAGGAAAGATCTGTTCCTTTCAAGATCACTGCATGCTCCACCAGATCTGTGGGTGCCTCCAAAAACCAGGTCCGTGTTGAGCAACTGTACAAGGAGGCTACATGGTCCAACTATCAGATTTACCAATCGCTACCATGTCCATGTTCTGGCCTCGGGTGAAGTCGGCTTTGGCCGGGAGGTCCTTCAGGCGCTGTTGCCTGTATAACGACTATCTTTTTCTTTACTTTTACTGCCACGTTATGTTCAGCAGTTTGAGCCTCGTTGGCTCTTGTTTGGTTTGCTGTGTTAGTTTGTTGGTGTGCTTTGATGTCTGTGGTTACATACATCCACTTTAATCCTGTGGAATACTGGTATTATATGGGAAGAGTAAGGTTTTTTTTTTCTCCTTCCCCACCCCAGAATCTTTGGGATGCTTTTGGTATATCCCTATAGTTCTTGTGTTCCATATTGGATGCAAGAGTAAATAGTATTTTAGTGAACTTAGCATTAAATTCTTTTCTCTTTAGTCCATTTAAAACATAGGACTTCCATCTGGAAGAACAAAACCCACCCGTGTTTCCTTCCCTGGGCAAAGGAGTCATCTTGTGGTCTTAGTCTAGGGAGCTTCCTTTTCTTTTTGCCAGCTTAGGTTCTTTTTTTTTCCTGTGGTACATATCACATGTGGTGGTGGGGTGAGAGGTTTGAACTGGAGTGGAGGGAGTCTCCAGCACAAAGGCCCTGTCTTTTTGAAGTACACTGCCCTCCTGGAGGGAGCTCAACCCCATGGTTCTTATGTTCCATATGGACTAAAGAGAGAGGATTTAATGGTAAGTTCACTAAAATTCTGTTTTGTATAGCCCATTTTCTCCCCATAACTGATTTTACCATAATTTCATCAAAGAACTGACCAGCAAAACATCTCCTGTTTTTTTTTTTTTTTGTTTTTTTGTTTTTTTTTAAATAGATTGGAGGAATTGACCAACGAACATGCTGTACTGTTGTACTCCACAATTTTATAGTTGCAGTTTCATTAAAGCGATAGTAATGTCAGCATATATATTTTTTTTAAATAATGACCGGTACCTTAGTCAATGTCCATAACGTATTCTTCATGTAATTTTCTTTTAAAGTTTCCCCCTCAGACCCCTTTTTCTCTACGTCATGCAGAGTCTCCTCCTATTTGAAATACAGATCGCAATGAGGGACAATATTGTCTCTCTGTATAAGGAAAACCATGCCCCATTTGATGAAGGGGGAGCAGGGTTTTCATTATGCTGAGACAATATTGTCACTAGTTGCGATCCGTCCAGACCAGCTTTCAGATATGAGGAGACTGCATGACGTAGGGATGGGGTGGGGGGGACTTTTAAATTAAAGAATACAACGTTATGGACATTTGCAGCGATCGTGTTTTTTTTTTTTTTTTTAAATAAGAAAGTATAATGCATAATCGATCTTCATTTCATATGCGGACATTACTATCTCTTTAATTTACCTTCAATACTATAATCCTGCTTTAGCCAGATCTCTGAACACACAACTGATGTACTAAGAAATTGTTTTAAACCAAGTGCACTATAGAAAGCAAAAATTCCTATTGTTTTCAATGGGGAATTGTAACCCCTTGAATGCGTTGGCATTCAGTTGGGTAAAACCCCAATGAAGTCAATGGCCATTTTATATGTCCCCTATGGTGCAGTTGGGTTGCCCCAGAATCACACCACTTTCTCTTACTACATCAGCCTTATGGTGTTGGGTAGCTGGTTTGACACTGTTGCTTGTTGATCCCAGTCTAATATCTCTTCCTGTAGGAATTTGAAGACCTCGATGAAATTATAGCCCGGTTTGTCCAGCCTATGGCCTCTTTTGCAAGGGATCTGCTAAACCACAAGTATTATCAGGACTGTAATTCTGGAGACAAAAAAGTGAGTGAATGTAACATGAGACCTTGAATGCATTTAACCTGTTATGAAAACCAGTCATTTTTGTGGCCCTCTGTTAAAAGGAAAAGTAGATTTTCTGGTACAAACCATTAGCATCACAGGGTTCAAATACAATTCCCTGAATTCCCTTTGATGTAAATGGGGATTTTAAGATGTTGAATGCTAGAGTTATCTCTGACCTATTGTTTCCAAGCGCATTGTAGACCTTTCTAGTATTCAAGTGGTTAAAAGCCCCATTTAAATTACAGAAATGCTGTCACCTATGATGTAGTTATTTTACCCCATTATCACTTCACTTTTCTTTTGAACATGTAGGGCCTTGGTCTTTTCTCATTCTGCTTGATGATATATGTTTAGGATAACGATGGAAGTATCTTCTTTAAGTCTCATTGTGGGAGCAAAAGGACCTGTTGAGCAGATGTCCCTCCAGTAGGAGGCACAAAAAAAACACACCTTTAGAGGCTCGGCTCCACCCCCTCAGCTACATTATCCCATGCTACATAAGCTTAGAAAATCAACCTTACATGGATTATTATATTTTTCAAGGGGTTAAATTATTTAATATGTTTTGGATAAGGGGCATTATTATCCAAGGACTGCTAACGGCCACTGGCCTTTAAACTATCTGTTACCTTGAATTCATGTTTACATATGTGAAAAATTCATTAAAATCTGACTGTTGTTTTAACCAAATGACCAGTAGATGCATGGTTTATCTATGTATGCGATCTCTCTGGTTATGCTTACCAAGTTATCCATGTGATTTCATTCTCTGAGCAACTCTTAACTTAGAGAGACCTTGACTTTTTCAGAAATAAATCTGTATGCTTAATATATACATCTGCTGATCTTACAGCTTATATAACACACAGGCAATTTTGCATAAATTGTGCAAATATGCAGACTTAATTTCAAGGTGACATGTCCACTTCATTTAGATGCAGCTTCTCTGTGCAATATATATTTTTTAAATGAGTCTGTTATTGAATATGTATGACACATTGGTTCTGATAGGAGCAGGAGCCTGCTTCAGGGAGGTTTCAGCTTCGTTTGGGTTTTTTGTTTTTTTTTTGTTTTGCTGTTTTGAATTCTGCTGCCATTTTTTTTATTTTTCCAGTTTATGCGAGTTCAGTCTCTTGTATGCTGAAGATGTCTCCAGTGCATTGACAAGGGTACAAGAGGTTACAGTTTATATTTTGAGTGTTGTCACCTTTGTTAGAAGTTCCCTTACTTAGCCTTTTATTTGCACTTGTATTGAAAATAAATAAATACAGTTAATTAAATGAATAGTTCTATACACACATACAAAACTTGGGAACTCCTGGAAGGAGACTCCCTTTCAAACCTGCTTAATCCCACCAATCACCTTTTTGTTTTCTTGGGGGAGAGACAAAAAAGACTGGTCTCTCTGGGACTATTATTTATTTGGATACAAGAGCGGGACTGGAGAAAGACTATGGCTGTTACTCCTCTCCTTCATTGGATATCTCCACCTCCCCACTTCACCCTCCTTACCAAGAGTGAAGAAAGGATCTGGAATACCAATCAGCATTTCATCTGGGAGATGAACTCATCAACAGGGAGGGCCATGTCATAGACAACATGGTGTGCTGGGAGGCTCCCTGCATTTGACTTGGATGCAGTGCTGTAATTCTTAAGTGCCTACCCTCCTAGTGGAGGAAATTTACCCACAACCCATCTCCTCAGATTGAGAGGAAATCATTTAGTGAGGAGTACAAGCGCCCCTTTTTAACCCCTTAAATTCTAAATAGGTTCCCAGCACATTGCTTTGCAAATGTGTTTGAGACCTTTCTAGCATTCAGAGGATTAAAAGCTCCATTGTAACTTAGGGGACTTTTTTTGTTCCTTTATGAAGAATTGCTTATCTTTGGGCCAAATGAAAAAAAGGAAAATGGCATCCCATGTTCACAGGCTGTTTATAATACCATAAGTATCCCTTAGTACTTGTTGTTCGTGGCAATACTTTTCTGTTTTGTGTTTAGAAATTGGAGGAACTCCTGATAAAAACAAAGAAGGAAAAGCCAACTTTCATTCCATACTACATCTCTGCCAGCAAAGAACTTCCTGGAAAATTCTTACTAGGCTACCAGCCAAGAGCGAAACCAAGGTGAGTTCTTAGTGACAAGGAAGATCTGACATTGCTTGCACGTCTTTCAGCTGGAGTCTGCCCATAGGATGTTCTTGAGATGTACCCACCGAATAGTGAGGTTTATTAAGCTAATGCTGAAGAATGCTGTGGCCCTTTTGTATAAAAGTAATGTGGAGCAATCGTGGACAAACCAAATGCACTATAGGGCATGTTGTCCAAGTTCGGTCCTCAAGGGCCACCAACAGCTCACAATTTAAGTATTTCCCTGATTAAGCACAGGTGAATTGATCAGTGGTGCATCCATTTTGATTGGCCCACCTGTTCTCAAACAGGGAAATCCTTACATCCTGCACTGTCGGTGGCCCTTGAGGGCTGAACTCAGACACCCATGCCCTATAGTGCAGTTGGTTTGTCCCACAAGTGCTCCACTCGGACTGAACTTGGACACCCCTGCTATAGGGGATAAATGAGAGATTTCCTAAAGTCCCATTGATTTAGATGGGATTTTGTAGTTCCTTGAATTCTAGAGAAGTCTTGAAGACATTGCAAAGATTTTTAACCCGAGACTATAGTCTATAGATAGTAATATTAACAGTTCTACCTTTTATGAGCTGTGTTAACAATAGCAATTCCAGTCATTCCAATCATTGGGAGCAACCTTGATTTACTTGGCAGACTAAGACTTACAATATGTTTGCAAAAGACACTACAACTTTTTCACTTGAAATTTAATTTGATGGTTTTCTGAAGACATTTTGAATTAATTTTTCCTCTACATGCCTCGCTTCCTTATTAGGAGGCTGTACTGTACAGAGCAGCTGAAAATAAATACAACATTACGTGTCTTACATTTACTCAACTTTGATTATATTATAAAGCATGTTTTAATATTTTCATATACTGTAAGTAATGTGGCATGTATTGAGCATAAATATATTTATGGTAAAGCTACTTCTTGTAGGAAACAAAGCATTAACACACTAAAGACTTCTGCCTCCTTTACTCTTCTCCACCTGCAATTCAGTTTTTAAGCTTTTGTCTTTTATTTTCTTGTTCATTTAAAAGTCAAATCAAGAAGAATCGAGTACAGATATTTTACTTTAAACTCTGCTCATGCTTATTTAACTTGGCTTGTGTTTTTTTTTTTTGTTTTTGTTGTTTTTTTAAAGGGGAAGTAACACATCCTAGTAATAACCCCACACTTACATTTTCATGATCAGAAAATCCTGAAGACCCCCTATGCTGACTGCTTCAGTTTAAAGAAACTGACAGTAATTGTCATGTCCGCCTCCATGGACATGACCTGCAGGAATGAGTGAAATTTTTCCTTTCTTCTCAAGTAAAGTCAGATGATCATTGGGATTTTCTGGTCATAAAGTAAGCGGTGGTTATCTGTGGGTGCTACTTCCTTGCGTAAATAGATAATTATACTTCAGTTGCTAGTAACTTCATTCCTTCTATTACAGGGTTGAGTTTGTTACTGTGACACCTGAAGGATTCCGGTACAGAGGCCAAATATTCCCTACAGTGAATGGGCTTTTCAGATGGTTCAAAGACCACTACCAGGACCCTGTGCCAGGTGAGAGAGTCGAGTTCAGGTCTGTTTTCATTTAGCACAATTGTTACATAACCCATTGGATGACTAAAATATCTCTCGTTCCAGAACTATGCATTGTAGACATCTCAAACATCCAAGGGTGTTAACCCTTTGAGTGCCAGAGGAGTACACAGCACATTGCTCTGAATGCTTTGCGTACCCATCTGGCACTCAGATGGTTAAAGAAAATTTGCAAACTTGCCGATTTTTCTTAAGTATAACTACACTGTATGACTGCAGATATTTCCATGGTCACTTGTTTATTTTGCTTTTTAACCTTTAAGGACCACATTGCTGTGCAGTGCAATGCATTGCTTTGCTCTGACACCACCCAGAACTGCAAATTACAGAGGACGAAGTGCGTTGCAGACTTTTAAGCTGTGGGAAATAGATTTCTGCACGTATAAAGCCCCTTCCCCTGACCTTTTACTGTCCTTTTAAAGGATGAAACCAGTTGAGCAAATGGACAGGATGACTTCAGACAGACAATATGCAAAAATTGTTTGAAGTTTTACTATTAGAAGGAAAAAAAACAAAAAAACAAAACTACATTTTGTGTGCAACAGCATAACTGATGTCTGACCGCTAGGGGTCACTGTTATTGTAAGGAACCAAGAATTTAAAGGGATAGTAATGTCTGTTACAAAAGTAGTTTGCCGATTCTTCTTTATCCCCTTAGTGACCGGCCTCGCGCGGACGCAACCGGCACTTAATGCCCTCCAAACTTTTTTGTCCATTACTTTAAATGATTTCCGGGACGTACATGTACGTCCTTTATCACTAAGTGACAGTTTCTGCAGAATGTACATGTACGTCCGTTGTCGAGAAGGGGTTATATTAAAAGTAACACATTGCTCTATTGGTAAATGCTTGCTTGTATGTAGTTCAAAAGTTATTAAGTGGAGAAAGATCCCCAGTCCGCACCTTCTGGCTGCATCCCACAGAATCTGAAATCTAGTCGTGGAACCAGACAGCTGCAGCAAGAGACAAACTTCAGTAAGTAAGTGTAAGAAAAATCCTGCCCCGCTTGACGAAGGAGGTCAGGATTTCCCTTTGCTTACTGAAGTTTGTCCCTCGCTCCATCTGTCCGGACCAGACTGCAGCTTCTGCATGATGTGGACAGAAGGAGTAGGCGGGGGATCTTTATTGCTTAATAACTTAACTACACACAAGTAAGCTCTTACACATAGCGCAACCTGTTACTTTTAATATAAAGAAGACTCTGCAAACTACTTTTATAAGAGACATCAGTATCCCCTTAAACTGCAATACCTCTGGAAAATGCATCTCTATGTATTGGGAGTACCCTTTCTTTACTCAACAGGAAACACATTACAGTATATATATATATATATAGATATATATATATATATATATATATATATATATATAATATAATATATATATATTTTTTTTTTTTTTTTTTTTATTACAAAAAAAAATAAATAAATAAAATCTGTTTTAAACTTGTGTTTAACAGCAGCACTGACATAAATTGAAGGCAAGTAGGATATAATCGGTTCTTCAATTCTACTTCTGAAATGGATTGTTTAATATCATTTGGCAGGTATCACTCCAAACAGCAGCAGCAGCAGAACAAGGACTCCGGCCTCCATGAGTGCCACCCCTGCAAATATTAACCTTGCAGGTAAGTGGTGTTGTACATTTGTCAGGTGTGATCTGTGCACCTTCGTTTTCATGGTCTCACAGAATGCTTTCTGGTTACAGACCTGACCCGTGCTGTGAATGCCCTCCCTCAGACCATGACGTCTCAGATGTTTAGCGCTATTGCTGCAGTTACTGGACAGCATGGGCAGAATCCCAATGCCACACCTGCCCAGTGGGCATCCAGCCAGTATGGTTATGGTGGAGGCAGTGGAGGTGGTAGCGCATATCATGTAAGTATAGACTTGCAGTATATTATGTCTTTGTTTGTTTGTGTTGGGGAAAGGAAATATATTTCATTTTAAAAGCTCAAGTTACTGGTTGCTCCAGTGGTGGACATTCTGCAGACACTGGCTTTGTCAGCAACTCTTTATCGTGAGGCAGAGAAAGAGAAGTTGACACAATGTGTTTATTTTATGTAAAAAATGTGTTTCCATTTTGATCACTGGATTTATAGAGACTATGTACTGTAGTACATAATAATTGTATTTTTTTTTCTTTGGATATACGTGTGTGTATGTAATATACAATATTGTGCAAAAGTCTTAGGCAGTTGTGAAAAAAATGCTGTAAAGTAAGAATGCTTAATTGATAAATGTAAACTATCAACATTTTTTTTAAGCATTCTTACTTTACCGCAAAGGGATAGTGAGTAAACAAAAGAAAAATCGAAATCAAATCAATATTTGATGTGACAACTCTTTGCCTTCAAAACAGCATCAGTTCTTCTAGGTACACTTATACAAAGTCAGGGATTTTGTAGGCATATAGTCAGGTGTATGATTAAACAATTATACGAAACATCAAAATAATATGTGGTAAGATGTGAGTTGAAATTCAGTCATTAAATGAAACAAACAGCTGTGTAGGAGGAATAAAACTGAGTGAGGAATAGCCAAACTCTGCTAGCAAGGTGAGTTTGCTAACGACAGTTTAATTTCAAAACTCAAGCATGGCAAGACTGGGCACAGCAACAAGACACACAGGGTAGTTATACTGCATCAGCAAGGTCTCTCCCAGGCAGTAGTTTCAAGGCAGACGGGATTCCAGATGTGCTGTCCAAGCTCTTTTGAAGAAGCACAAAGAGCATTGAGGACTGCAGATGCAGTGGTCAGCCAAGGAAACTTAGGGCAGCAGATGAAAGACACATCATGCTTCCCTTCACAATCGGAAAATGTCCAGCAGTGCCATCAGCTCATAATTGGCAAAAAAAACAGTGGGATCCTGGTACATTCATCTACTGTCTGGAGAAGTCTGGTCAGAAGTGGTCTTCATGGAAGAATTGTCAAAAAGCCGTAACGTCGACGTTGAAACAAGGCCAAGCAACTCAACTATGCACAAAAACAGAGGAAGGGGTGTACAGAAAAATGGCAGCAGGTGCTCTGTACTGATGGGTCAAAATTTGAAATATTTGGTTGTAGCATAAGACAGTTTGGAAGCCGAAGGTCTGGAGAGCTGTACAAGAATGAGTGTCTGCCAGCAACAGTGAAGCATGGTAGAGGATCCTGGCAAGTTTGGGGTGGCATTTTTACAAATGTATTTGGGGATATGGTCAGAATGAATTATCTCATCAATGTTGAGAAATAAAGGCAGATAATTATCTATCATGCAGTACCATCAGGGAGGCATCTGATTGGCCCCAAATTTATTCTGTAGCATGACAACGACCCTAAATATACAGCCAAAGTTATTAATACCCCCTTAAGGACCCATGAAGGTCCTGGCACGTCATGGGTCCAACATGTGATAAGGACCCATGACGTGCCAGGACCGTTGGATTTCGGAGCTCCCTGCGTGTCTGCACGCTGTTTTGGGGAGTCCTGAATCAGTTGGGGAGGGCAGTTTATATTCTGATGTAAGTATATCCGTGTTGGTCAACATTGTTGACACACTTGAATATATTTTTACAATATCTTCAGAAATAAATGGTAATGTAACTACTTTGTATTATCACAATATTTATTTTAATGGAATGTCCAAAGGTATTCAAGAAAAAAAAAATATGTCTTTAGAGCTGACATGTTGTGCTTTCACAAAAGAAATAAAATATGACCTGGACAGCATTAACGGAACCCGTCCCTAATATTTGGTTGTACAACCCTTGGCAGCAGACATCCTCCAAATGTTTCTTGTAGCAATCTAAAATCCTTCTTGCACCTGTCTGCTAGCAGTTTCTCCCACCTCAATTGCAGTTTGCTCTTGAATGTTTGCAGGATTCCTTTTCTCAGTGGCAGATTTCAGCCCTTTCTAAAGTTTTTCAGTCTGATTGAGGTCAGGACTCATTGATGACCAGTTTTAAATAGTCCATTTTTTTACTCTTCAACCATTCTTTCATGCGTTTGGATTTGTGCTTTGGATCATTGACCTGTTGGAGGACCCATAATCTTCGGCCCTATACCTAATTTTCTAACACTGGGTAGCACATTTTGCAGTAAAATGCCTTGGCAATCCTCTGATTTGACAATTCCCTTAATACATGCAAGGTCACCAGTACCAGACACCGTAAAGCAGCCTGACAACATTATAGATCCTCCACCATATTTAACTGTAGGTAGGGTGCGCTTTTCCTTATAAGCTTCATTTTGTGGCCTATAAACATATCGCTGGTCTGCATTGCCAGAGAGCTCTACTTTATTTTCTGCTGTCCATAGAACATTTTCCCAGAATGATTGTGGTTTCACTAGGTAGGTTTTGGCAATGATCATTTGTGCCTTTTTATGTTTTGCTTTAAGCATTGGGGGGTCTCCTTGGCCTTTGCCCATAAAGCCCTTATTGGTTTAGTGTGCGGCATCTGTTTGAAATAATCGCGCCAAATTTCTCCAGGTCAGCCTTAAGCTGTGTGGATGTCTTAAGTGGTATTTTATTTTCCACAGTTTGCACCAACCTTCAAAGAATTCAAATTGAGTTGAATTTTTCAAGAGGGTGCCAATAATCGTGTCATAGCAATGTTTGCATTTTTATACTTTTCTCCCGTTTCTATTTTTTGATTGTCATTGTTTTATTTTTTTCTGTGCTGCTCTGTATCAATTGTTTTGAGGGTATATAGACCAAAGCTGTTTCACAACACGCTTTTTTTCGGGAGATATTGTACATGATATACAAAATATTCAAGGGTGCCAATAATGTTGACCATAATGGTGATTGTGTATATATAATATATAGACTGTGTTTTTTGTTTGTTTGTTTTTGTTACTTTGGGTGCTTAGGTATTTTGGATTTTTTTAAAAGTTGGAATGGCGCTTTCACCATATGGGTGCAATAAGGGTGCATTAAGTACGCAATAGGGGTGCATTAAGTATGCAATAGGGGTGCAATAAGGACACATTAAGGATGCAAATTGGGTGCAATAATGATGAAAATTGGGTGCAATATGGGTGCAATGTTGACGCAATATGGGTGCAATAATGACGCAATATGAGTGCAGTATTGGGTTTTTGGTTGGGTTTGGTTGGGTTTTTGGTTGGGTTTTTGGTTGGGTTTTGGTGGGTTTTTGGTGGGTTTGGGTGGGTTTTGATTGGATTTGGGTTGGGTTTGGTGGGTTTTGGGTTGGATTTGGGTTGCACCCATATTGCGTCCTTACTGCACCCATATTGCACCCATACTACGTCCTTAATGCACCCCTATTGCACCCATAATGCGTCAATATTGCACCCATATTGCGTACTTAATGCACCCCTATTGCACCCATATTGCAACACGTTAACGCACAAAATGGTGAACGCGCCATTCGGAGAGATGCAAAATGTAGAATCTGCGTCACTTTATGATGCAAAACTTTAAATGCAACACTTCAAATGACGCAGCAAAACACATGCGTCATTTTATGACACAAAACTTTGCATGCAACACTTCAGAAGTAAACCGTAATTTGTATGCTTCCCAATTAATCCGTCCTACTGCCTAGCAAGACTGCACTCTTGGCATCCTACCACCATATGAGAATTTTAAAAATGGTGGACACTGAATATGGCAATAGTTATGTAAGCTTTCCTATCAACATTGTAGAACCAAGAGCAGTCTTAAGTTCACTACTTGGATGACAGGATTAAATGGATTTCCGTTTCAGATCCAGCCTGACAATGTCACTGTGGTGGTTTACATCAATCATCAAGTTGACACGAAGAATAAAACCACCTGGGCATCCTACACTGGGTGGGAAGAGCACATTCCATCATTTCAGCCATTTACATCCCAGGGATAGTCTGTTTCCCAGTTTTCTATCTCAGCAGACTATCCATAGATCCAAGAGAATGGGAGCTGAAGCCACAGATCTTTCTCTGAAGTTCAGTGTGGAACACAAGAACCATATGAACCAACACCCCTCCTCGAGAGGGCAGGCCCTCTTCCATCCAGCTTTAAAGGGGAACTACCACCCCGCAATAACTTTACATTAATTCTTCATCTGGCGACTAGCTGCTTAGTAGCGCTAGTCGCCAGAAATATTACCTGGTTTCAAAGATTTTCCAGTATTTCGGAGGCTCACAGTAGCAGGAAGCACGTGCCGGCTCCAAAAGGGACTGACAGCGCAGGTGCACGGACGTCACTGTGACAAGATGTCCGTGCTTCCTGCTACTGTGAGCCTCCGAAAAACTGGAAAATATTTGAAACCAGGTAATATTTCTGGTGACTAGCGCTACTAAGCAGCTAGTCGCCAGATGATTGATTAATTAATGTAAAGTTATTGCGGGGTGGTAGTTCCCCTTTAACACCACCCCAACCACCTCTTCAGTTTCAAGTGACATTGCTTCATAAAAGGACGATTTTGCAACTTCCCCCTTTTTTAAATTCCTAAAATATGGGGCTGTATAATCTCCCATTAGGCAGGCTCTCATTAACTGTCTTCCCTGGAGTTGGATTGGCAGATGTATTTCTGGACCTTTCCTTATGGAGGTTGACTTTTTCATAAGTTTGTGCTTCACTATTGAACATCTCTGGCTTTTTGAATGGGAACCGGAAGTAAACCATTTCACTGCTATGTTCCTACCCTTTCTGTCCCTGCTATTCTCTGGCACCCACTGTTCTGTTCATGCCTGTAGTGCACTCCTTTTTATTTCTATTTCCTACATTGTATGTTTGCAAGTTGGCTGCTTGCATTGTGTGGATCTTTTAACCCGTTCTATACCTGTGCTGTTTTTACATTACTGTAAGTAGATTTTTGTCTATTTTTAGAGACGTTCTTATTTTATTATTTTTTTCTTCTAATGCCCTCTGTATGTATGTGTTCTGCCTTATTTCTCTATTTTCTTAGTACTTCACTTTATTTCTTTTAAAGGGATAGTAATACTTTGTTTTACCTTTATTTTATTTTGTAGGTATTAAAAAAATGTGAAGAATGATGTAAGTCTTATCTCTCAAACCTTTATGGTTTATGAGATATTCACAAGCAAAGTTTCCCCTCCCGCCCCTTTTACCTAGTGTAAGCCATCTCTTCTCAGATGTGGAATCCAGTCCATAGACCAGACAGATAACAGAAGGGGACACTCTTATTCCTATGAAAACAATGAAAGCCCTGCCCCCCTTGACAAGTTTTTCAGGTTTTTCCCTTATCTTAATTGCAGATTGTCCCTCTGTGCAATCTACCTGGGCACCTCCCTTCTGCTCTGAGGTGAGCAGTGTTACATCAGTAAAAGGAGCGGGAGGGAGATACTTTATCATTCAATTACTCTTGAACTACAACTCTGACAGAATTGAAATAACACTCTCCAAAGTCCAAATTATTTGATGATTAATTAGAGCTGCTTTAATTATGAAACATTACTATCCCTTTAAGTACCTGGTGCCCATGCGGCCCATTGATGCCTTGGTGATTATAAAGCTATAACTTGTGTGGCCTCACTAAATGAGAGGGGAAAATGATGGCTGAATCATGTCCTCTGGTGCAAAAATTAGCCTTGAATGCAAAATAGCCCTGAACTTGAAGTATAACTTTAAAAACCAAACTGAACAGTTTTTTTAAGATACTTAAATTTTATACTATACTACTCAAGGTTTAATACAGCAGTGGCCCTCAATCCCAAGACTCCCATTAAAAGTGAAAAAACCTCTGTTAAGAGCAGTTTGTTTTCAGGAGCATATGGTAAAAAAAAAAGAGCAACACTTGGCTTAAAGGCCACAGGTTGGACAACTGTGATTTACTTGCACGTGTTCTTAATAAATATGAAAGGAATTTAAGAACTAGGTTTAGATGTTAAAAAACAAAAATGCCATTTTTTTTTATGTTTCAGGTTTTCACAACCCCTGCTCAGCAGCCTGTGGCCACTCCTCTGATGACCCCAAGCTATTCCTATGCCACCCCCAGCCAGCCAATTGCAACTCCCCAGTACCATCAGCTTCCACCCAGTGCCACACCCACTCCGGTACCAACTCCACAATCCTCACATTCACAGAGCTCATCCAACTCTCAGAGTACCAGTTCCCGGCAAAGACAACAGTCCAAGTGAGTATCTCTTATACTGAGGAGATTATGGACTTGATGCACTCATTTTACACTTTCTATGTTTCTTTGTTTCTTTCTGTGTTTCTCCTGTACTTTGTATTGCAATGCACTAGAGACCCCTCTATCATTAAAGGAGATAAAAGCAATTTCTTGAAATTTCAGTCTATTGTTAACCCTTTTGAATGCCAGATGACTCTAAGCTGCATTGCTTTTCAGAGAGATCTGCATTCCTCTCGCACATAATGGGTTCAGGGGACATTATATCATTCTTGCATGGCCACTAAATACCCCATTTCTGCATTTTGGAAATGCATTGCGTTCTGTACCCCTCTGGCACTCAAAGGATTAAAAGTTAAGTGGAAGAATTCTGGGACAATCCAGCTGCACTACAGGGGAACAAATGAAAATATTCAATAAACTAAATTGATTATTTAATCCCTTGAATACTTCGTCTCCAGCTCATTTCATTGCAATGTGTTTGAGACCTGTAGCATTCAAGGGGTTAAAATCCCCGTTTAAATCAAAAGGGATATTTATTCCAGAAATGCATGATTTTACACTTATACATATGATGATCCTGCAGAGCTCTAGTCATAAAGACAAAAGGAGAATTACCAACTTCACCGTAGGGAACAAATAGAAATCCCTATATATTTTATATTGTGGTTTCTCTTTATCTCCTTTTGGAGGGAATTAAGACCAAGGCATGGGGGGGGGTTAAAGCTCCTCCATCTAGTAGACAAAGAACTGGATGAAATAAGCCTTCTGACTCCTCTCATTATCTCCTTCACCTTCTAGCAGCTCCACTTGGAATTCATTCTAAAGTGGAACTTTCACCCGCTATAAAGTTGCCCTTCAATAATTAAGCAGGTATCAACTAGCTTTATAATAGATATTTTATCTCTGAAAAGTAGGCCATTATAAAGAAATCCTTTATTGTAGGAGATCGGATAGCAGGCATCAGCACAGACATCTTGTCTGCATGCCTGCGCTGTCAGTCCCAGTCTCCACTGAGAAGCACTGCAGTGTGCCACATGGTAACCATAAGGGACTGACGGCACAGGCGCGCAGACTGCACCAACCTGGCCGTCAGTCTCCAAACAGCAAGGATTTCTTTATAATCGGCTACATTTCAGAGGTAATATATATATTGAAATAGCACCCAGGCAGTTAAAAGAATATATATTATAAAGCTAGTCTCTACCTGCTTAATTATTGCAGGGCGACTTTATAGCGGGTGAAAGTTCTACTTTAAGTGCCCTTGTTATATAAGAAGGTCATAGGGCTAAATATTTCTTGTCTGAAGTCAAAAAATTCCTATTGTTTAAAATGTGGATTTAAACCCCTTGAATGGGAGAGGTTTCCAAACAATTGGGTCTCCAAAGCATTGAAAAGCAATGCCTTTGCAACATCTCTGCCATTCAAGGGGTTAAAAGCACCATTTCAATCAATGAGACACTTGGGGAATTATTTGTTCCCTATGTTACAGTTGGTTTACCCCAAATGTATCCAGTTTACATATGAGGCCATATGCTGAACATAAACATATCGGTCTTCTCTAATGGTAGGACATTGCAATTTCTTCAGATTCTTGTATGACATCCACATTGTTTTGCCAAACTTGTCCACAAGGAACAGCAAGTGTGGTGAGAGCTGGCTAATCGTCACTTTTCTGTTCTTGTGTTTTAATCCTTTCTGCATTTCTTTCTAGGTCAAACAGTCATGCTGCTATCGACTGGGGGAAAATGGCAGAACAGTGGCTGCAGGAGAAAGAGGCAGAGAGGCGAAAACAGAAGCAGCGGGTAACCCCCCGCCCTTCACCCAGTCCCATGATCGAGGGCACACCCATGTCAGTGGCCGGCGACGCCACTCCATTACTGGATGAAATGGACCGATAAGAGAATGAATATTTGGACAAATAAACTTTTTAAAGGGCAGGTGAAGCTGTTGCTTCCTCCATTTTATTTTCCAGAAATTAATTCAAATGGTTCCCCACTTGCAGTGGATCCTTATGATGATTAAAGGTCCGATGTGAGCAGAGACGTACATTAAGATGCTTGGACCTCCCGTGTGAAGCCTGTGTTTACTTGATAACACCAGAGAACCTATTTCTGTTACCAAGCCTCAATAACTAGATTTTCTCTTACTATAGTATTCTTTTGCTTTCAAGAAAGCGCAAAAACAATAAAAATAAGACTGCAAAGCCTTGTGGGACAGAACGATGTCCTTTAACCAAACTCTTTTCAAGAGCTACATTTTAATCTCGGAACAGGCTTCAATTTTATTTTTAAGCATTGTATATTCTGCCAAAGAATCCAAGAAAAATATGTGAGGGAGAGGCAAATCTCCTAATTCTTCTCTCAAATGTGCTGGGTGATTAGGACTTAAGGAGCTGTGGTTTATGACGAAGCTTGGGGGGGGGGGATAAAAAAAAAAACAACACACAAGGGCTGATGGGACACTTATTAACCCTTTGAGTGTCAGAGGGGAGAGTATTGTGCTGCTCACCCTTTTGCACTTAGGGTTTTAAACAATTTCATAACCAGTGGGCTGGCCTAGCTACCCTCTCTGCCAATATGTTGGTCTTCTAGTAGTAACTAGATTTAAGATTAAGAGGCATAATACAATAAATACCAGTGTCATATCCTCTGGTTTAAACTGTTTGGGTAAATGTATTTATTATTATTTTTAGTTTCTCTTTTGGGATGAATCTCTTCCCTTTGCTTTGTGCATCTGGCAGCATAGTTACTGCTGTATTTGACTCATTATGTATAAAGGCAAAGTTCACCAATTCTACAGCAAGCAAACCACAGAGGGCAAATAAAAATTCCCAAATGCCAATTGATTTAAATGGGTCTTTTAACCCCTTGAAAGCTAAGTTCTCAGATGCATTAAAAGCCTTGTTTAAATCAAGTGTGCATTTGGGGATTTTCATTTGTTCTCAGTGGTGCAGTTGGCTTGCCTCAGAATTGGTGCTCTTTGTCTTTATGCATAGGCCCATTTGACTTTGAGTGACAGATTTAATACGTGTTTTTTTTTTGTTTTTTTTTTGTTTTTTTTTTTTTAAATCTTTATTGTTGCAGTGTGGAGGTGCCTGGAAACTGACTCATGGCACAATTGCGACAACCCCTTCCCCTCCAATTGTGTATGTGTGGATTTGTTTTTTATGTTTGAATAAACACCTTATAACCATGTGGGTGATTTTGAAACATTTCAAAAAAACACCATTGTTAAACATTTTTATGCCAATTTGCTAATGCTGACCATCCATCCGGGTGACAGATACAAACATACCACACTGCTTTCCCTACCATTCCTTATCTCTCTCATGTTCTCCCTCCCTTTGATTTTTAGTACCTGGAGAGAAAAGGACCAAAAGACCACTCACTCCAGTAAAGGGTAGTATAGCCAAATTAAAGGGATAGTAATACTTCGTTTTAACTTTATTTTATTTTGTAGGCATTAAAAAAACATGAAGAATGATATAAGTCTTATCTCTCAAACCTTTATGGTTTAAGAGATATTCACAAACAAAGTATCCCCCCCCTGTTCAACCAGATCAGAAGGGAGGTGCCCAGGTATACTGCAGAGAGGGACAATCTTCAATTAAGATAAGGGGAAAAAGCTGAAAAACTTGTCAAGGGGGGGAAGGGCTTTCATTGTTTTCATGCAAAGAAAATTGTCCCCTTCTGTCATCTGTCCTGTCATACAACCAGACTCACATCTGAGAAGAGATGGCTTACACTAGGAAAAAGGGGCTGGAGGGGAAACTTTGCTTGTGAATATCTCATAAACCATAAAGGTTTGAGAGATGAGACTTGTATCATTCTTCATGTTTTTTTAATACCTACAAAAAAAAATAAAGTTAAAACGAAGTATTACTATCCCTTTAACCCCTTAACGACCGGGGAATCCGGAAGGGGAAGTGACTTAACTACCACGGAGCAATTTTTTTTTATTGCTCCGTTGGGTTCCGGACTCCCTGAACGGCGTGCAGCCGCGGGGGGAGCCCGGAACTCGATGACGGTCATAGTACGTCATCGGTTGTTAAGTCAAATCGACCCTTGACATACTATGACCGTCAAGGGTCATTAAGGGGTTAAACTAGCCATAACCCATGGGCATCCAATGTGCAGCCCTTGGGTGAAATGTGGCTCACCTGACCCTAGGGTGCAGCCTGCCGGATATTGATAAAAAAAAAAAAAGCTATATATAATATATATACATTTTTTTTTTTTTTTTACCTTATTAATTAACATACATGAACTAGAAGACTCGAACAATAAATATATTCATATTATTGAATAGCTGATGGGCTATAATTCATTACAGTTCTTAAAAAAAAAAAAAAAAAAAAAAAAACAATATGTGGCCCTGACATTTATGGCTTTCTGATCATGTGGCCCACTACGAGGAAAAAAAAACTTCGACACCCCTGTTATATCCCTTTGACTGCCAGACGTATGTTCAACCCCCAAAATAAACATATGTTTTTAACTGGATTTCACGAGCAAATAATAAATATATGTAAATAATTTTACATTTTTTCGTTCTGGGGTCTTGTGGCTCCTGTCCCTACAGTTACTAAATGAAGAATGAGGGAGAAGCAGGTGGAAGGGAGAGCAGTGTGGAATGTTAGTACTTGGGCAACTGGCTGTGTAGAACAGTTCCAACTAATTTGCATAAACTGGAAAATAATGGTAATGGTTTAATTTAAAAAAATGGCTAACGTAGGCAATCTGAATAATATTTTAACATCACCTAAGAGGTCATAAGGTGTACCACTTGAATTCCACCCTTTCCTTTTCTCTCTTTTTTTTTTTTTTTGTAATTGCAGCAGGCAAATAAACAGTCTGGATACTAAAAAAAAAATACCAGTATTGTGTTTTTGTTCTCCGCCCCATGTCAATTAATTATCTATTAAAATAACATTTATACAAGGGTATGTTCTCTGCATATCATTTATCCATTCAGTGGTTACCAATCCTGTCCTCAGTGGCCATGTTTTAAGCATCTCCCTGCTTGTGCACCAAATAAAATGACTATGATTTTCCTGCTTGAATAAAGGTGAGTTAATCAGAGGCCCAAAGACATGGACTGTTTAAGTTCCCCTGAGGAGAGTGTTGGGAACCACTGATCTGTGTCTTGAGGCCGTTGTCTTACTTGTACTTTATCTGAGTAAATAGAGGGAAACCGTAACCCCTATTGTCTTATGTTCCAAGACACCAACCATGTGAAGGCATATATAGTCATTTTTCTCTGTCATCAATACAGGTTACTGGTAACTTTGGGTAGGCAATCCGGCCCTTTAATTAGGCAGGAACAATTCTAGAATTGTATGCAGGGGGTGGACCCTAAATTCCCTCCTTGGCTGCAGCTAGCAAACCAGCTCCAGTAAGATTTGTTCCTTGGTGAAGACACAAGGCATGAGAACAGTTCTACTATAGTTTTAGAAACTTTTCTATTTTTCTGTTAGAAATGGAATACCACCATCAGGCAGATTACCATAACTGACAATGCCCTTAGATGTGGTTAGCTCAGTAACCAGGTGCTTTTGTGACCCTTAAGCCCTGGGGGGGGGGGGGGGGAATCTTGGGTCCAGGTTCTTTCCACAGGAGTTGCCCACCAAGGCTTCTTCTTAATACATGGTAGTCTGAAGCCAAAAGATCTGCAGGAAAGGTGAGCAACCCTCTGAGTGCTACAGGGCCACATGTCCCACAGTGCCCCTCCGCACAAGGGTTTCTTCCTTGGAGTTCCTACTGTACACTCCTGCACTCAATTGGGTTTATCTGTATGTCTGTTGGGTGTTTTGGAACAGGTTTATGTGGTTAAGTATCCCTTTAGTTGCTGGTTTTGCATCTTTGGGGGGTTATTGGCACTGGGTTCAGTGGTTTTTTTGTGTGTCTGCTCTGTTCTAGTGATGTTTCATGTACTTTTATTTTACTGTTTCAACTTTGCAAAATTTGAGTTGCGCGATTTACTGCATAGACGCCATTGCTCCATTCACTTCTATGGGACTGTACAGTTTGGGACATTTCTCTGCAACCGCTCAATGTAGTGACTTCAGAGATGGCTCATTTTAATTGTCTGCCCTTGCTCTGTCATCCAGGTTGCCATTTTAAGTGTGTTGGGGGGCTCAAGGGGCTTCAGGCACTGTTGGGGTACTTTTTCTGGGAAAACTTCATTTCCCATGAGCGCTTGCTTCGCTTGCTTGTTTCTGATTGGTTCCCGCACAGCAGCCATTGTGCCTTTTCCAGAAAGAGTATCCTACACAGGGCTTGGACACTCCTTCTCTCCTCTGCAGATTAACCCTTCGCCTGCCTGATAAGTGTATTTTAGTGATTTCTAGGGTGAAATTTTAATCTAACACACTGTATTTGCGTGATTCCTTATACGCTAAGTTTTTTTTTTTTTTTGTTTGTTTTTTTACACTGAGCATGTCTAATCTGTTGGAGCTTGGGGCCAGGCCTAAGACTAAGGATGCTGGGGTCTCTGTGTCCCCTGTTGCTCATTGCTCCTCATGTCATTCAGGGTTACCTAGAGAATTCTCAGATCATTTATGCCCAGCATGTTTTGATGTCCCTGAGTCTCTCCCAGGGACCTCCAGCCATGCATTAGAGCCAGTTTGGGTGCAAGAGTTCAAGGCTGCTACTAGGGACCTTTAGGTCTACATTGCAACTCTTTCCATCCCAGTTACAGGGGGTCTTCCATTCATGGCAGACCCCCTCTTCAGTTAGAAATCTTCCCTGCCAAAACCGCAGGGGGTACCTTGAGGTATCATATTCCTCTGATGAGGAACTGTTGGTGGATTCAGATGTTGAGGAATGTTCTGCTGTTGGCTCCCATCAATTTTTTGGGGACCCCTTTGAGGCTGATCCTGAGCCCTCGGCTGAGAGCCTGATCAGGGCTGTCTTGACTACCCTAAACATTCCCTTAGTTCAGGAGGTTTCTTCATATCCCTCTGATGTGTTTCAGGAGCCTAAAAAGCACTTTACTTGTTTTCCACCTAACCCCACTCTTGACCGCCTTGTATCTGACGAGTGGAAAAATCCAGACAGGAAACCTTCTGTTTCCAAGAAGTTTGCCAGACTTTACCCATTCTCTGAGGCGGTGCTTGCTCAGTGGGTTCATCCCCCCCCAAAGTGGATGCTCCTATCTCCAGGCTATCTAAGTCTACTGCCTTACCAGTTTCTGATGCGTCAGCGCTGAAAGACTGGACTGACAAGAAACTTGATTCTTCCCTCAAGTCCATCTTTGCCACCGCTGGTACTGCCATGTGTCCAGCGTTCTCTCCGGCATGGGTTAACCGGGCCATTGCGGTCTGGACTGAACAGCTCACCCTGGCTGTCCTTCAGGGTGCTCCTACTTTGGATATGTTGCTGTTTCTTGCCAACATTTCTGAGGCCCAGCACTATGTTTCAGCTGCCTTATTTGATGATATCCGTTTGGTGACTAGGGTTTCCACCATGTCTGTGGCTGCCAGATGGGTTCTTTGGCTCAAGATCTGGTCTGCTGACACTGCTTCCAAGAAAGCCTTGCTCTCCTTGCCTTTTCAAGGCACTACATTATTTGGACCAGATCTCAAGGATCTGATTAGTGAGGCCACTGGGGGTAAGAGTACCCTTCTGCCCTTGGTTCCCAGGAAGAAAATGCCTCTCAAGCATAATCGTTTTTTTCGTTCCTTCCATACTGACACACATCCGGCGAACCAGGCGGTTCCCTCAGCTCCGCATGCCTCCTCCAAGCCCAAACAGCAATGGAAGCCCAAGGTCTCCTCCAAGCCTAAGGCTTGCAAGCCGCCTTTGGCATGACTCGCCAAACCCAGGTCCCCACTCTGCTGTCAATGGCCGTCTGCGTCACTACCACAGCGTCTGGGAGGATTCAGTGGCAGACCAATGGGTTCTACAGGTGGTGGCAGAAGGGGTACAGGATCCCTTTCTCCTCTCTTCCTCCCTTTTGGTTTTTCATATGCCCCATGGCGCAGAGAAACACAGTCTATTCAATGGCGCTATCCAGCCCCTTCTGGACAAGGATGTTCTGGAACCTGTTCCAGTTAGGGACAGAGATATGGGTTTTTTTACTCAAATCTCTTTGTGGTCTCCAAGAAGGACGGTGGTTCTCGTCCCATTTTAGATTTGAAGGATCTCAATCCCTTCGTGATCAGGACTCATTATCACCAGGAGTCCCTAAGGACGGTGATTGCTGCTATGTTCCCGGGGGAATTCCTTGCCTCTCTGGATCTTCAGGACAGGTATCTACACATCGCCATTCATCCAGAGAGTCGGCAGTATTTCAGAATTGCCTGCGACCAAGGGCACTCTCAGTTTTCAGCTCTTCCCTTTTGGTCTAACTACAGCTCCTCAAGTCTTCAACAGTGTTCTGGGAGCTTTAGTGTCCATCCTCCACCGGGACGGCATCAGAGTTACTCCATACATGGACGACCTGCTCCTGAAAGCCCCCTCTGAGGAATTTCTTCATCAGCAGGTTCAGGACTGCATTCATGCTCTTACCCATCATGGATGGATCATCAACATGGTCGGATCTTGTCCCATCCCAGCATCTGGACTGCTTGGACCGTCTCCGACACTCAGCAGAGCATGGTGTTCCTCACAGACGATGTAGCTCACCAGATAGCCCACAGGGTTTCTGCTGTTCTGGCACACAATCCAGTTCCAGCCAAGAAGCTGTTCTCTCTAGTGGGGTAATTCATCTCCACCATAGAAGCGGTCCCATTTGCCATGGCTCACACAGGAACTCCAGAGGTTTGTGATCCAGGTGTGCAGGGGTCAGCTTTACCTTCTGAGGACATCAGTATCCCTTCCTTTTCATGTGGACCGGAGTTTTTCGTGGTTGCTCAACCTCTCCAATCTGCTGAAGGGCAGGTCCTTCCTGGTATCCTTCTGGACCACTGTGACGAAAGATGCCAGACTCTCTGGCTGGGGAGCGGTCCTGGGTCGCCTGAGTGCTCAGGGTTGGTGATCTCCGGAGGAATCTCTCCTTCCTATCAACATGTTGGAGCTTCAGGCGATATTTCATGCCCTCAGCTGGAAGACTGCCCAGTCCGGGTACAGTCTGACAATGCCACGGCCGTGGCTTATATCAACAAGCAGGGCGGAACAAGAAGTCTCGCAGCTTGGTTAGAGGTCAAGGCTATTTTGTCCTGGGCAGAAGAACACTTTCCTGCTATATCCGCAGTGCACATTCCTGGCGTAGACAACATCATGGCGGACATCCTCAGTTGACACACAGTGGACAGCAGCGAGTGGTAACTACACCCAGAGGTGTTCACACTCATCGTTCAGAAGTGGGGACTTCCTTGCATTGACCTGATGGTGACAAGACACAACTAGAAGGTTCCGAGTTTCTGCTCTTGCTGGAGGGATCCTTTAGCTATAGCGGTGGATGCCATGTCCATTCCATGGTTATTTCCTCTAGATTACATCTTTCCACCCCTCCCGATGTTGCACAGGGTGTTACGGAAATTGAGACTGGAGCGCTGTCCAGTCATTCTGGTTGCTCCGGACTGGCCTCAACAGACTTGGTTTCTGGAGCTTCTGGATCTGTCAGTGGCGAAGCCGTTACAGCTCCCTTGCCATCCGGATCATCTTCTATAGTGTTACCTGTGGAAGGAGGATGTTCATTGGCTAGCTTTGATGGCTCGGAAATTGAATCCTCAGTATTGAAGAAGAGGTTTTTCTTCTGGTGTGGTGGCTACTGTGCTCAATGCCCGCAAATCTGTTTCTTCTAAGGCCTACCATAGTGTCTGGTCGACCTTTCTATCTTGGTGTGCTGACAAGGACCTGTCTCAGGAATTTTATCTGCCTAAGGTCCTGGCCTTTTTGCAGGATAGTGTGGACAAGGGCCTCAGTTTGAGTACCCTTAAGGTTCAGACTTCTGCTCTCTCTGTTTTCTTTCAGAGGCGCGTTGCCATTCTTCCTGATGTCAAGGTTTTCTTTTAGGGCGTTGCTCATACCCATCCTGTCTTTAAGAATCCCGCTCCTCTGTGGGATCTTAACTTGGTTTTGGGTGTTCTTCAGCGCCCTCCCTTTGAGCCCTTGGCTACTATTCCTCTATGCCTGTTGACGTGGAAAATGGCCTTTCTCTTGGCGATCGTGTCCGTTCGCGGTGTCGTGGAGTTACATGCTCTCTCCTGTAGACCACCTTTTTTGGTGTTTCACAAGGACAAGGCAGTGCTTTGCACTTCTTGGGAGTTTCTCCCAAAGGTGGTTTCGGTGTTCCACATCAATCAGGAGATTGTGGTGCTTTCTTTCTGCCCTGACCCTGGACCCTCTGGCAAGGAGAGGATCTCCACTTGTTGGATGTGGTGCGTTGTCTCTAGTTGTATGTCCGTCGTACTGAGTCTTTCAGGCAATCTGACGTGCTGCTCATCATTCCTGAGGATCCCAGAGCAGGAAGACCTGCATCCAAAGTGACTATTGTGTCCTGGATCAAGTCCACTATTAGTAAGGCATACGATCTCAGGAAGAATCCTGTTCCCTTTCAGGTCATGGCTCATTCTACTAGATCTATTGGGGCTTCTTGGGTTTACAAGAATCAGGCCTCTGCTGATCAGTTGTGCAAGGCGGCCACTTGGTCGTCTGTATACACTTTTTCGAAGCACTACCGTGTTGATGTGCTGGCATTGGCTGACGCCAGCTTTGGGAGGAAGATTCTGTAGGCAGTCTTGCCTGTCTAGGATCCTCTTCGGTTCTTGGTGCTTCCTTCTCTTTTGAGCCCTGTTGGCTCTAATTCAGTGTGCTGTGTAACAGTTCCTGGGGTATTGTTACCCCTGTTCAGTGTCCGTTGACACTTCTTTGTTTTGTTGGGCTGTCGCTGATCTGATAGTTCATATCTATTCTGGTGACTTTGGGGGTCTTGCACCTGGTCCTTGCCTTACTTAACCTCCTCTGGGAAACTCAATGGTTGGACATCCCAAAGTTACCAGTAACCTGTATTGGACGACAGAGAAAAGAGGATTTTAGTCTTACCTGTTAAATCCTTTTCGCTTAGTCCATACAGGTTCTTGATCTCTCATCCTGTCAAGGGACCATGCTTGGCTCCCCTGTGGCAGACCATGGGTGTCCTTCGGGGTCATGCTCACAGGAGTCTTCTTTCCCTTCTACTATCTAGTCAATAGTTAATGTCTCAAATCTTACTGGAGCTGGTTGGCTAGCTGCAGCCAAGGAGGGAAGGTAGGCTTCGCCCACTGCATATAATTTTAGAATTGTTACTGCTTAATTAAAGGGGTAGATTGCCTACCTAAAGTTACCAGTAACCTGTATGGACTAAGAAAAAATGATTTAACAGGTAAGATTAAAATCCTCTTATTTCAAAGCTGGTTAAAAACCAACAATGAGCTGCATACTAGAGGATATAGCATGCTTAGAGAGAGCCTTACTTCATTACTGAGCAGGAAATTATGCCAAAACTGGGTTTTAAGGAGTTTCCATGTCTAACAACCATATATATCAAGACTTCAAGAGGTCATGATAAAGGTGGTTAGCCATGCAAAATGCATAGACTGCTAGTTTTGACACTGTTTCCACTGGAAGCATTTCTAAGAATGTTTTATCCAGCATAATGATTTTTAGAGTTAGCTCTTAGGACTCACTAACAGGGGTTGTTTTCAGTACATCTCTTCAAACAGGTGGGTAATAAGTGGCTCAGTCATTTATATTTCACCAACTTTAGTTAATTAGGGATGTCCTTAAACCTGACCTGTTGTGTACCAAGGACTGGAGCTGACAATCATTAATTTAGTATGCATGCTGGTGTTTGTTTTTAACCAGTTTTGAAATAAGATTGTATATACATTTTTCTGTCCTCCATTATGGAACACGGGAACCATGGGATAAAGTCCCATCTCCTAGAGGGTAGGGCATTTCTAAAAACAAGGTCTCTGAAGCGGAGATGCTCCTCTTCCCTCCACTTTACACATACCATTCAGTTTTAAGTGACATGCCACTGGAGAAGAGTATATGGGCATTGTTGTCTTAATCTTTTTTTATTTTAATTCCTAGTGTATGAGGCTGTATAATCCCCCATTAGGAGGTCTCTCATTAACTGGCTTTCTAATTCACGGATTGCCCAGTTCACAGGTTAATTTCCAGGACTTTAAACCTGTGTAGGTTGATGTAATAGTGACTGGCATACAGAGTGTAGTGTATAGCATTTGGTGTATTGTGTATAACATGTTAAATTTTCCATATAGTGTTTTGTGTATGGTAACATTGTAACATAGTTGATGAGGCTGAAAAAAGACGTGTCCAGCATGCCATATAAGCCCTATTGATCCAGAGGATTTCAAGTAAACCCCACTGATAACATTTCCAGTTCAGCCTCAAACGAGTAAAAAAAAAAAATTCCTTCCTGACTCCAAATGGCAATCAGGTATTTCCCAGGATCAACATCATATCTACTTTGAAGCCAACTGTCATAATTCTCAATATGGTTGTGTGCTAGATAGTTGTCCATTACTTTTTTTGAAGGCAGTTACAGTATCTACAAGAGCAGCATCCAGAGGCAAAGAATTCATAACTTTACTGACCTTATATTTGTTTGTCGAAAGCACCTTTCCTCTAGTCTTCATGGATGACCTCTTCTTAGATGAGCTCTTTGAGTAAATAGTTAATTGGAAAGTTCTTTGTATTGACCTCAAATGGATTTGTAAATTGTAATCATATCGCCCCTTAGATGTGTTTTCTCTAAAGTAAACAAACCCAGTGTGGTTAGCTCTCCTTATAACTCAGATCGTCTAATCCCTTTATCAATTTTGTTGCACATGTCTGCACTTTTTCCAGTTCAAAATTGTTTTTTAATATAACTGGTGCTCAAAATTGTATACAAATACATTTTTACAAAGAGTGTCCGCCTGCTGCGTCCATTTGAGGATCCAAAGCATCTACGAACAGAGAGAGAGAGGGGAGACCCGAACGGAGATGGGAGAATTTCTCTGTGTGCTTGGTAGTCAGTTGACTCTGATAACAGATCCCTGACCTCATCTAAATGTGAGTGTATTGAATTATGATACATTGAACAACCGTTTATCATAACATACTTCACCATAGGCACCCCTATTGTGTTTTTGTTTCATTTTACCTATGTCCTGCCGCTAAGCGAGAGCGTGATCAGGGAGCTGCATCCCATTCATCATTTAACACCTGAATACATACTGTGTCTGGAGACAGTTTAACTTTTTCCAGCTGCTTATTTTGTCGGTGTCGGCGCATGCCATAGCTGACACAATATATTTCTGAGTGCGCACATTAGGTTGCGGTGGTGGTCAAATTTTGTTATAGTCTGATAGACGCAAGGGGTGCCCCTTGTTTTGTCTGCTTTTTTACTACAACCACCAGGACTGCTGAGGTTTTCACTTCTGTTCCTTGTGAAACACCGGAAACATGGTAGACTCCCTCCCAAAACTGTAACATGGGGATGGCTTTTAGATGTTTAACAGCCACTCTCCTGTTATAGAAAGCTAGAGACAGAAGAGGAGGAACCCAGGGTGCACAGGTCCAGTGAGTATCTCCTGTATGTTTGTCTGCTACCCACAATCTCAGGTCTCTGGTTCATTGGCTCTTAATTTCACTTTGACTCATTTAGTTGACTTTATCTAACTTTTACTTCATTATTTTTTTTTTTATTTTTTTTTTTACTACTTCTCCTCTGTCTCTCTAACATGGGATGTGGTAACGATTCAGGACATACTTTCTAAATTTTGAGATTGAGACATCTTTAAGAGCAGCTCTTGCAGCCTCTGTCTTAGTACAGGACCTACACCTCCTTGTTCCTCATCTGGAGAGATTCATGAGATTCTTTTCAAAAAGGATGGTGGCTGTTGTTAGGTCCTGAATCTGAAACGTCCATATCACTTTGTTTATACTCCGTGGTTCAAGTTGCCGCTGTGTGTCCAGGAGTTTTTAGTTTCAATGGACATTAGACGTGTACCTGCACATGCACATCTCCAGCGTTTCCTTCACTTCTCTTTTCATGACTGCCAATTTCAATTCACTGCCATTCCTTTCGGGTTGGCAATCTACTCAGCGGGTCTTCACAAAAGTTAAAATTGTCACGGTAACCCAGGCTAATCACACAACACAGTACAAGTTTAACCAGTTTGTTGAAGAAAATAATAGTAGCAATAGAAATAATATGAATGATAATAAGAGGGAACACTTCCTCACCTTTGGGGAGACAGGCATAAGGACAGTGTAGTCCACTGCTCCAGCTGACCCTGAACTGCAATTGGATAATAGATAACAAGGGTACCGAACCAGACTTGGTTCTCATCTGGAACACCAGGAATCATAACGGAGAGTACCCGGACAACCTCCTAAGAGAGATGTCAGACGATAGTGCACAGCAATGTACAGCAAGGTACTGATCATAGGCCACACAACGGAGTAATACTAGGAGGCTGCCCAAAATGTACTTGCAGTGCGAACCCAGAGTGAGACAGGCAGAGGGAACAGGGAGTGCACAAAGGTAGTGTACAAGAAGGCAACTTGTATAGCAATATAGGTAACACTACAAGCCTGGGGGCAATAGGATGTCACAGTGCGGAGGCAACAACCAACGCTACCAGCAATGTAGTGTTGTACCAGCTAGGTAGTGCCTGGAGGCTAAGGGATCGCACAATGTGGAGGCAACTTTCAATGTTACCGGCAAGGTAGCAGATGCACCGGATAGGTAAAGCGCGCCTACAGGTATACCTGGGGACAGTGGTAGTCAGACAGGAGCGAGAGTTGCACAGAGCATGGGTCAGACAATCCACAGTCAGGAACCAGATCGGGTAGTCCTCCACAGCCGGGGTCAGCACAAAGCGGGTGGTTGGAGAAGCTGGAGTCATACACGGATCAGTTAGTCAGACTGAGCCAAGGTCATACACCGGATCAGATAGCCAGACAAGCCAAGGATCGAGAACCAGCAGATATCGAACGGCAAGCAAAGGTTAAAATGAGCAACACTGGAATGCACACAGAAACACCACGAAAGGGGAACTAAGCCCAGTTTGCAGGAAGGTTATAAGGCCGCCACTGGGGGAGGAGCAATCTAGGCCACGCATACAGGAAACTACAAAATAGCGAGCGTGGTGTCAGAGATGCGCACCCGCCGATAGTGGCGGATCAGAAGATGCATCCAGAACCCACCACCGGATAGCAGAGCAGGAAAGGAATCCCGGGTACCGTGATAGTACCCCCCTTCAATGATCCCCTCCCCACGTGGAAGGACCAGGCTTACGGGGGAAAACGAGCATGGAATCTGAAAACTAATTTGGGAGCGTGAACATGCCCAAAAGGTACCCAGGAATGCTCCTCAGGCCCGTATCCCTTCCAATGTATCAAGTATTGAAGGTGTCCTCTGACACAGCGGGAGTCCAAAAGAGTCTGCACTTCATACTCCTCCTGGCCATTGACTTGAACAGGGCCAGGAAGAACGGGCGTAGAAGTGTAGTAGCGGTTGCAGACCGAAGGTTTAAGCAGTGAAACATGGAAGACATTGTGAATACGCATGCCAGCCAGAAGGTCGAGGGCATTCGAGACAGAGTTAATCCTACCAACTTCCGGTAAGGACCCATGAAACAAGGAGCCAGTTTCCTGCAGGGTTTCTGGAGGTTAAGCTTACAGGAGCGCAGCCATATACCCTCTCCCCCGCCGACGGTCTGCATGTTTCTTGTACAGTTGCGAGGACCTCTGAAGGGAACCCATGTGGAGTGGAACTGCCTAAGATGCTTGTCTAGAGTCGGAATCTCTTGTGCCTCAAACGAGACAGGTAGCAGAGCAGGCTGAAAGCCATAATTAATCAGTAACGGAGAGTTCTGCGAAGAAGAACTTACGGCACAATCCTGGCAAACTCCGCCCACGGTAACAAATTCACCCAGGCATTGTGATGGTCTGAAATAAAACATCTTAGGAATTGTTCTAAGTCTTGATTGGCTCTTTCAGCAGCACCATTCGACTGAGAGCGGTAGGCAGAGGAGAGTGACAACTGGATGCCCATCTGCCCACAGATACAAATTGGCTTCCTCGATCCGAGACCAGTACCTTAGGTACCCCATGTAGCCTGAATACTTCCCTGGCAAATAGCTTGGCCAGCTCTTTGAAGGAGGGAAGACCCTTTACTGGTACAAAGTGAGCCATCTTGGAGAACCTGTCAACAATCATAAGAATGACCGTATGCCCATTGGAGACAGGTAACTCCACCATGAAGTCAATGGATAGGTGAGACCAAAGACATTCACCACTAGGAACTGGCTGCAGCAGTCAGACAGGAAGGTGTCTGGGAGATTTACTGCGGGCACATGTGGTGCAGGCCGCTACGAAGGTGGAGGCCACCAGAAGAGCCAAAATATGGACCAAATTAGTTGGTCACGACTGATATGCCCTGCAGCCTTCGAGGAATGATGTCTTTAGCAGGCAAGAACGGAGAGATTCGGGAACGAAACACCTGCCACGAGGTTTGACTGCGGGAGTGGGAGCTTGGGCTGCCAAAATCTCCTCCCCCATGGGAGAGGTAATGCTAGTGCAAATGGTGGCTAGGATGTGATCTGTAAGAATAATAGGCACCAGAGTACTCTCTGCCTTGGAATCCGAACCAAATTGTCTGGAGAGAGTATCGGATCTTACATTTTTCGTATGAAATCATTTAGTTAAACCTGGAAAGGAACAATGCCCATCTGGCTTGTCTGGGAGACAATCTCTTGGCCTCTGAGAGATGTCAGGTTTTTGTGGTCAGTGAAGATAAGAATCGGGGGGGGGGGTTGTCCCCTTCACTAGGTAGCGCCACTTCTTAAGTGCGAGAATAATAGCCAGAAATTCTCAATCTCAAATATCATACAGACTTTGTGCCCTCCACAATTTTTTTTAGAAAAATACCCACACGGAAGTAGGGTCTTGCCAGGAGCCAAGCATTGAGACAGGATGGCACCTCCTCCTGACTCTGACGCATCAGCCTCCAGGGTAAAGGGGAGGGCAGGATTGGTATGGGACAGGATAGGAGCCTTAGCGAAGGCAGCTTTTAGATTCTCAAAAGCTTGGATAGCTGTGGGGGTCAGGTTAGTCGTATCAGCCCCCTTATGTGTCATATCAGTAAGTGGTTTCACCACTGAGGAAAAGTTCTTAATGAATTTCCTATAATAGTTTGTGAACCCTAGAAACCTCTTTATGGCCTTTAGACCTACTGGACGGGGCCATTGCAGAACTGCGGTCAACTTAACTGGATCCATGGCCAATCCTGCAGAGGAAATCACGTACCCCAGAAATGTGACCTCAGACGTGTGGAACTCTCACTTCTCCAGTTTACAGAATAATTTCTTCTCTCATAAGAGTTGGAAGACTTGTGCCACACCTTCCTGATGTACTTCCAAGTTGGGTGAGCGGATAAGAATGTTATCCAAGTATACTACTGCACACTTCTGCAGTAGATCTCTTAAGACGTCATTGATAAATTCTTAGAATACTGCCAGAGCATTACACAATCCAAAAGGCATTACCAGATATTCATAATGTCCGCTGCGAGTATTAAATGCGGACTTCCACTCATGCCCTTCTTTTATTCGCACAAGATTGTAGGCCGCCCTTAGATCAAGTTTGGTGAACACTTTCGAGCCCTTATTCGATCGTACAGTTCGGTGAGCAATGGCATAGGGGTAAGCATTTTTTTACCATCAGTTTATTTACACCTCTGTAGTCAATACATTGTCTCAATTCCCCATCCTTCTTTTTTACAAAAAAGAATCCTGCACCCACAGGTGAGGAGGACTTGCGAATGATCCCCTCTGGCCAGGGCATCAGACACATAATCCTCCATAGCACGATTCTCTTCCAGGGACAGGGGATAAACTCATCCCTTCGGAGATATGGCTCCTGGGATTAAATCAGTCATACAGTCGTACAACTGTACCTTGTTAAAGACCTTGAATAATTGGTATACTGCAGGTAATGAGATAGAGGTACATAGTATTCTGGTAGGTTGTGGGAGACACGCCTCAGTACACTGAGGGGACCATGACACAATGTCGCACGTCTGCCAGTCTATCCTAGGACTGTACGTCTGTAGCCAGGGGAACTCTAGGATGATCGCATAATGTGGCGACTTTATGATCTGAAATTGTAGGGTCTCCACGTGAAGCGCTGTAGTGGTCTACCGTCTATAGCCTCAATGGCCAATGGAGAAGAGCGAGGCAACAAAGGAATATCGTGCTAGGCCGCAAAGCCAACATCCATGAAGAATCCAGCAGCTCCTGAATCCACCAAGACTGGAGCCGTGACAGAGGCTGTGGACCAGGACACTACAACATGAAGAATAGGTTTCCCAGACTGAGAATCAGGAGACTGCGATACTTCACCTAGGGTTGTGTCAGGGGCAAATCCTAGGTGGAGTATCGCAGTCCCCTGATTCTAGGTCTGGGAAACCTATTCTTGATGTCGTAGTATCCTTGTCCACAGAGGTCCACAGCCTCCAGCCGGGTAGGACAGGAGCATAGTAGGTGCCCCGCCTTCCCACAGTAAAGACAAAGGCCCTCTCTCCGCCAGAACGCCCACTCCTCCCCAGAGAAGCACATAAAGCTCAGTTGCATAGGTTCTACCCTGCCAGCCACAGAATCGGTAGGTATGGGAGGCAAGGGAGGACAGGGTGGGGTAGAAAAGGTAGGACACAATCGATGAGTATGTTTCTGACCCTGGTTCCTGACAGCAGGCCTCTCTCTAAGCCTGGTGTCAATTAAAACTGCAAAGGAGATCAGTTTGTTTAGGTCTTCCGGCAGCTCACGGGCTGCTGTCTCATCTTTGATGGTGTTGCACAGACCCTGTGTAAATGCTACTAATGCCTCATTGTTCCAGCCTACTTCTGCAGCCAAAGTACGAAATTCAATGGTCATGAGTCGCTTTGCAGCAGATACTGCTCTGGCTGGAACGTCAAACACTCTGCGGAATTCCACCACAAATTCCAAGAAGTAATCTACAATAGGCTTCTTTGTCTCCCATAATGGATTCTCCCAGACAACAGGGAGATCACCAGACTGACCTTGCTTTATTCACTCGGAAAGGCTTGTGGTACTATTTCCAAAAAAAAAAAAAAATGTCCACCTGGTTCAAAAACCCTCTGCAAAGAGTAGGCTTCCCTTTGTAACGTTGAGGAAGGGGAGTGGTACCTGACAACCCTTGACTGATACTGCTTGCTGGGTTCGGCTGTACTGCCAGGGCCAAATCTGGGGAGGTCACCGGTTGATTTGGAGCTTGCCCAAGGTGTGCTGTACTGTTTAATAAGGTCTGCATAGCAAAAGCTGATTGATCTGTTGATCCTGTGAGTCCATTCTGGCCAGAATGCTCTGAACTGGTTCACTCGTACTTTCAGTACTCATGGCCCTTTCGTACTGTCACAGTAACCCAGACAAATAATCACACAACACAGTACAAGTAAGTTTAACCAGTTTATTGAATAAAATAATAGTAGCAATAGAAATAATATGAATGATGATAAGAGCGAATACTTCCTCACCCTTGGGGAGACAGGCGAAAGGATAGTGTAGTCCACTACTCCAGCTGACACTAAACTGCAATCGGATAATAGATAACACTGGTACTGAACCAGACATAGCTCTCACCTGGAACGCAAGGAATTTTAACGGAGATTACCCGGACACACTTTCTATGAGAGACGTCAGACGACAGTGCACAGCAACATACAGCAAAATACCGATCGAAGGCCACACAGAGGAGGTACGCTAGGAGGCTGCCCAATATGTACTTGCAGTAGCACAGTGCAAATGCAGAGTAAGACAGGCAGAGGCAACAGGGAGTGCACAAAGGCAGTGTACCAGAAAGCAACTGGTATAGCGATACAGGTAACACTACAAGCCCTGGGGGCAATAGGATTGCACAGTGCGCAGGCAAAAACCAATGCTACCAGCAAGGTAGTGTTGTACCGGCTAGGTAGTGCCCGGAGGCCAAGGGATCGCACAATGTGGAGGCAACTAGCAACGCTACCGGCAAGGTAGCAGATGCACCGGATAGGTAAAGTATGCCTACAGCTATACCTGGGGACAATGGTAGTCAGACAGGAGCGAGAGTAACACGTAGCGTAGGTCAGACAAGCCACAGTCAGGAACCAGATCGGGTAGTCAGCCACAGCCGGGGTCAGCACAGAGAGGGTAATCGGAGAAGCCGGAGTCATACACGGATCAGTTAGTCAGATGGAGCAAAGGTCATACACCAGATCGGATAGTCAGACAAGCCAAGGATCAAGAACCAGGAGGTATTGAACGCCAAGCAAAGGTCAAAACGAGCAACACTGGAATGCCCACAAACACCACGAAAGGGCGACAGCCCAGTTCGTGGGAAGGTTATAAGGCTGCCGTTGGGGGCAGAGCAATCTAGGCCATGCATACAGGAAACTACAAAATAGCGAGAGTGGTGTCAGAGATGCACACCTGCCGATAGTGGCAGACCAGAAGATGCATCCAGAACCCACCACCGGATAGCAGAGCAGGAAAGGAATCACAGGTACCGTGATAGTACCCACCTTCAATGATCCCCTCCCCGCGTGGAAGGACCAGGCTTACGGGGGGAAATGAGCATGGAATCTGAAATCTAACTTGGGAGCGTGAACATGCCCAAAAGGTACCCAGGAACGCTCCTCAGGCCCATATCCCTTCCAATGTATAAAGTATTGAAGATGTCCTCTGACTCTGCGAGAGTCCAAAATGGTCTGCACTTCATACTCAACAATGTGGTGGTGGACTTTCTCAGACACCAGCGACTGGATCCAGGAGATTGAGAGCTGAATCAGACTGCGTTCAGATACTTCTGGTATGGGGTCTATCGGTTATTGACCTGAAGGCTTCTCTTTTGAACCACGAGGTTCTCTCATGTATTGATTCAGGTCCTGGGACCCTCCTGTGGCAGCATACCTTGGCATATGTTTCCTCCTTTCCCTCTGATTACTAGAGTGTTAAGATAGGTCAGGATGGAGCAGTAGCATATATAATCCTGACTACTCTTTATTGACCTTGCTTGGAGTGGTTCTCGGATTGTCTCAAACTTTTGGTTGCTGAACTGTATCGCCACATTCCAGAACTCTTGACTCTGGGTCATCCAGATATGGAAAGAACGGCTTTGCCAGCTTGGCTCTTAAAGCCTGTTTTCTTATGAAGAAGGGTTTTCTGAACCTGTTATTACAACAGTGTGGAAAGCTCACAAGCCAGTTTAATCAAAGGTACATCAGAGAATGTGGTCATTGTTCTTTCAGTGGTTGTTGTGACCTTTCTCCAGGAGATTCTCTCTAATCAACTTAGTCCTGTCAAGGTCCAGTTTTCAGCCTCCCCTATTCTTTATCAGCGCCGCATTGACTTGCTGCCAAATTTTCAAAGGGTGGCTCATGTCTACGTTGTCTTTCTGGATCCCACTACTCCATGGACCCTAAACCTGGTACTTTGAGTGCTTCAGAGGGGTCCTTGAGACACTGGCTTCTGTCTCTCTTCGTTACTTGCCTCTCAAGAAAGCTTTTTTCTTGTGATTATGCCTGACATGGCTGAACTAAGTGCTTTGTCTTGTAGATCCCCTTTCTGATTTTTGCAGTTAAGGTGATTCCTTTTATGTTTCTTCAAAAGTGATTTCGGGTTTATATAATAATCAGGAAATTGTTCTTCATTTTCTGTCTGACTCCTCCTAACAAACAGGAGGAGTAGTTTCACTACTGGATGTAGTTAGGTGTCTGAAATACTATGTTCATTAGACTGAACCTGTTTTGCAAATCAGAGTTGCTTTTTTATTATCCCTGAAGGCCAGTGTCTATCAAGTGGTATCTAAGTTGATAGTGGCATTTTGGATCAAGGCAACCATTTGCCAGGTCTTTGTCCTTAGTAAAAGATCTATTCCCCTTAGGGTCACTGCTCTTTCCTCCAGAGAGGTGGGTGCTTCTCGGGCCTACATGAACTAGGACTATGTGGAACAATTGTGTAAAGCAGGGACTGACATGGCTGTCACTTAACACATTTGCTAAACATTACAGAGTCAGTGCCCTGGCCTTGGTGAGACCATTTTTGAGAGGAAGGTATTACAGGCCATAGTCCATGTGTAAATGTATGTGTCCTTTATTTCTAGTGACTTTTTTGCTGTTATTTGCTTTCAGTGTGGAGGTATCCGTTCACACCTGAAGTTTATATTTGTTTCTGGTTTGTCTTCCTGGAATCCTGTTGTGATTGTTTTAGTATATCCGCATGGTTCCTGTGTTCCATAGTGGATGAACAGAAAAGGGGAGTTTTATGCACTTCCAGATAAATCCTTTTCCTGGACATCCATGGCAGCATTCACTAGATGGGTAGCTCCTCCCCTTTCAGCTGATAGGACAAAGGAAAAGTCAAAGAAAATCAAACAGTATAAGAGACCCCCTCCACCTTCACCAGATGTCTTTTTTTCTCTGTCCTCTGAAGTTGGTAGGCCTGGTGAAGCTGACTCTCTTTTTGAGAGCTGTATTTTTCTTTTGAGGCTTACAAGGACAGGGTTGCCTTTGTCCCTTGCCAGTTGGAGTTTTCCTCCTCTCTCCTTCTGAAGCTCCAACTTTTAATCCACCCTTCGAGGGTCGGTGAGTTGGAGACCCTGTAGAGGCCAGGGTTTCCCTGCGGTAGCAGTTGTAAAAGAGGGAGTGCTAGGAATGCTGTTTCTTCCAGTAACATTATTGCAGATCCTGACATTGAGTGCATGCTGATGTGGGCCTATCTGAAGAATAGTCTACCCGATTTGGAGTTCCTGGAGCTATATACAGGGATGGGTTGTCTATGCCACCTATTCAAGGGTTGCCATAACTACCAGTACTCAGGACAATTGAACTTACTGCGCTTTTCCTGCCCTCAGGTATATTTGTAGTCCTCCATTCTAGGCCTCTGTTCCACTTTTCTTGTTTCCTCTGTATGGTGATGCTGGGTGTAGTCCCAGGTGTTTTAATTGCTTAATCATGCTCACCTGTGAGGGAGCCTTGCTAAAGCCATTCCATCCTAATTTAGTGTTTTAATGGGGCTTATGTGTTTTATGGTTGGCTTTTGGGCCTTGTACTTTCAGCATTTTGTGCTTCAGCTTTTAGTTTGATTTTCCCCATACAGTAGTAGTTAGATGAGTGTATTTTTTTCTCATCTTCATATAGTAGGACTGTTCGTCTACGTTTGCTGCTTTGATTCTTGATGCCTTTTCATAGCAGATGCACTGTGTGCAGGTGCCTTGAGTTTCTTTTAGTACATGTACATTTGGTTGGATGGCTGCTCTTGGCCTTAGATGCATGTGTACAGGTTACAGGCACGTGTGTACGTGCTGTGTCTTCACTGGGCCTGCCTGCTTTTGGTTGCATTTATTCATATTTGCTCTGGGCCTAGGATACAGGTGTTTACTGCTCCTAGGTTGCATGTGTTCATGCTGTGTCAACTCTGGTTCTATAATGCATGTGTTTCTTGCTATGTATGCAATGGGTCTAGCATGAGTGTGTTTTATGCTATGCATGCTCTGAGCCTAGCATGCGTGTGTTTCATGCTATGTATGCACTGGGCCTAGCATGCGTGTGTTTCATGCTATGTATGCAATGGGTCTAGCATGCGTGTGTTTCATGCTATGTATGCAATGGGTCTAGCATGCGTGTGTTTCATGCTATGTAAGCAATGGGTCTAGCATGCGTGTGTTTCATGCTATGTATGCAATGGGTCTAGCATGCGCGTGTTTCATGCTATGTATGCAATGGGCCTAGCATGCGTGTGTTTCATGCTATGTATGCAATGGGCCTAGCATGCGTGTGTTTCATGTGTGGGAACTGGGCCTGACATGCGTCTGTTTCATGCATTGTTGCACTACGTGTGCTGTGTCTGCATGGGTTCATGCATTGTATGCGCTACGCATGCCATGTCTGCATGTGTTCATGAATTGTACCCTCTTATAACCAAAATAAAAGCCACTCTTCTAGAGTTCACTTTCTAGGAGTAATTGGTTTTCTCAGTTCTAGGCTAAGCCTTTCTTTGGTTGGTAGATAGTTGTTGGGTCCTCTGTTCTTATCCTTTTGGGAATAATTTTCTTTATATATGTTTTGGACCCTCCCTTTCTGTCTGCTTGGCTACTCACCCTTCTAGTGAATGCTGCCATGGATGTCCAGGAAAATTGAGAATTATATCATACTTACCGAAATTCTCCTTTCCTAGACAAACATGGCAGCATTTATTAAGTTCCCATTCCTTGTTTGGTTTTAAAGGGATAGTAATACTTCGTTTTAACTTTATTTTATTTTGTAGGCATTAAAAAAACATGAAGAATGATATAAGTCTTATCTCTCAAACCTTTATGGTTTAAGAGATATTCACAAGCAAAGTGTCCCCCTCCCACCCCTTTTACTGATGTCACACTGTTCATGTGAAGTAGATTTATAGGAAAGTACACAAAAATCCTCTTTTCAATCCGTTGAGTGCTATAGAAGTATCAAGTGCATTGTAAAGCATTGTGTTAGACATCTGACATTCAAAGAGTTAAAAGCCCCTTTTCAATCAATGGGAAATGTAGTAGTCTTTGTCTCCCCTATAATGTATTTGCATTGGGAAAGAACTGCTCTAGTCATCCTTCATACGTCAGACTCATTGGGCCTTATGTATAAAAGCAAACTGGAATAATTCTGGAGGTAAATTAAGTAAATCACAGGGGAAAAATTAACAGTTCCATAAGTCTCCTTGATTTAAATGGGACTTTTATCCCAATGAATGGTAGACCGTTAATACAATTCTCTGAACTAAAAGTCACATTGAGATTAAAGAAAAATTGTTTTTGTCCCCTATGGACAAATGGTTTCCAAAACACTGCTGCACATGTTCTTACTGGGCGCTCACAGACTACGCATCTTAGAAATCCAAATGATACAAAGTAGCTGAGCACTCCTCTTGAATAGTAAAATCAAGCTTTATGGTTACCACATAAAAATGACTGCATTTCCTACATTTCATTCAGGACTTTCTTCAGGGTCCAGCATTGTCTCATATGGTGCAGCTGGTTTGCCCTGGAATTACTCCACTTTGTTTTTATACGTATGGCCCAATATGTTTTTTAATTTCCTTTTTCTGTTTACCAAACTTTCTTAGGATGCCACTTATTTTCACTTCATATTTATTACTTAGGGGCAACATCTCAGGAATACAATGTTTTGTCATTTGCAGGTTATAAAACTGTATATTAAATATTTATCCTCTTAATTTAGATAGAAACTGTACTCTTTTCCTATGTTTAATAGTCTTGTAAACTTTGCATCAGTTCCACTTGAAAAGCTCTTCGAGAGAGTCCTTCAGTCTGTGAGAGTCTCTTCCCATCCCTCTTGTTTTCACAAGAGCACAAGCCCGTACTTAAAACCAATGTGCCTAGAAGGAAGAGACTCTTGAAGATTGAAGGACAACCTTTTCAAATAGAACCTTTTTAAGTTTTGCAATACCTTTAAGAATATGCACATAGTTTGTAAACAGAGAAATCTCTAAGACTTATTTCGCATTGGCAACACCAATGCAGTGGTGGTGCTTTGGTTATGTCTCTCTTGCTGAAAGGTAAGCAGCTGGACTATGGTACCCTTTCACATGGGTGACTTTTTCTATCATTCTATGGGAAACATAAGGATCATGGAATTAATTCTAGCTCCTTTCAGGAGGCATAGCACTTAAAGAAAAGAACACTTGAGTAGTCAGCATCCCTCCGTTCCTTTAAATCACAGTCCACTGATTTTCTGGGTTTTAAATGTGTTCTCGAAAGATGGTAACAAGGGTTGTTTTTTGAAGAGTGTTTCATTCCTTATATATTTTAAAATTATATGTTGTACTAGAGAAGACTTCAATTAAAATATCTAGCCACATGATAAACATTTCCCTCCAGAAAGAGTGAGGATATCCTACAGACATCAGAGAAACTATTATAAGAGAAATCACTGTACAGGAATTACCAGGGATAGACATCTATATCTTGATGATTGTTAGTGTGACTTACCATAGCTTCTGTTAACTGCATTATCGGTAACCTCAGCACATATCAGAAACTTTCTCTTATCGTCTTGCATGAATGAACCAGAAACCATCATACCGCATCTTTTTTGTATTCATACAACTACTTAGTGGTAATGCAGCAGGGCAGAACTCTGTTGACACCTTTATTGGCTAACTAAGCAGATTTAGAATGCAAGATTTCAAGACCTCTCAGGTCTCTTCCTCGGCATGTTATACAGATAAATATGAAAAAGCTTGCATTCTAAATCTGCTTAGTTAGCCAATAAAGATATCAACAACTGTATGTTCCTCCTGTATATCTACAGCTAACACGGTACCAACTCTCATCTTTTATAGTATTTAGCAGACTCTGTAGGCTCTTTTAGCTCACAAGTGCCTTACACAACGAGGAAATATTCTAAAACATAGGGGGAGATTCACTAAGTGGTGATAAAGAGGTGATAAATTGGAGATGACTTCTTCAGTGATATCACTTCTCCAGTACCTGTATTATTCTATAGAGCCTATGCACTAAGATCTTCAAAGTTTAAGAAATCTTAGTGCATAAGCTTCATAGAATAACACAGGAATTGGTTTCCCCTCCCCACTGGAATGGGGAGATGTACAAAAGACTTTAAAGGGATAGTAACACTTAATATCTAAAACAATATATACTGTAGGTTTATCCTCCTGAGTAAAACAAAGATACTCCCACTGCTGAGAGGTGTTTTATTTAAAAGTTATCAAATCAATGATTTGAATGGATCTTATAATCCCTTGATTGCTAGAGAGGTCTCTAGCATTACACCCACCCACGCACCCACCACTATATTCAATAAGAATTAGGGATGGGAATGTCTTATCATGCTGCTGGTGATGTGTAAGGGATGCCTTGGAGGCTGAGCACATTCTCCCTGCATCCCACTTACTCAGTGGAGGAGGAGAGAGAATCCTGTCAGGATTCATTACTGCAAACAGCATAGCTGCCTAACCCTTTAGTGTCGTAGGTATGTGCTTTGCTTATTCCTGCACAGTGAAACAGCCAACACTCTAAAGATGCTTCAGGTGTCATTGTTGTTGCCATTTTGACTTTACTTTTAGCCATGTGAACTGAAGGTAAATGTGCAGTACTAAGTGGGAATTTTCCCCATACAAATGGGTTTGAGATTTGGTGTGTTCACTGTCCTAGGTCTGGTCCTGTCTATTTCACTGGTACAGGGGTACGCACTGCACATACTGATGACACTGAAAGGGTTAAGGGAGGGCAGCAGCTGTCTCTGCTCTTTAGCAGAGATAGCTAAAGTCAGATCCCAACTTAGCCAAACACACCCACATGAATATGCAAACAAGCCAGTCAAATTAGAGCAAAACCATAAACCTGTTTATAGAATGGCGGATTCACAAGGATATGATAGCGATGACATCTCAGTGCATATGTCTATATTGCAGAAGTGAATTTGCCACAGTTCTCACCATTCTGATCATTAATTGAACATCAGTGAATCTTTCCCTGGGAAACCTTAATTATAATTAAAATGTTAATGCTTTCCTTGCTGGAAGATTTTTAATTCAAAAGTTATTCAAATGCAGCCGTCTGTTCATTTACTTTAAATTGTAACACCCTTTGAAACAAATACCCCGCCCCCCCTTCTTCAAACCACATATTATATATGTTCCATTATAATAAAACTAGTTGAAGAGCCAGTGTACACGGGCCACAGTGCCACCCAGCAATGGCCGCGGAGCAGTCATGCACAGTAGAGACTGCCTGCGCCACGGCTGATACAGAGCAGGGCGCTCCACATTCAGACTGTAGTCGAGGACTACAGTCTGAATTTGGAGCCCCGCTCCATTATCACCACGGTGTGGGCAGTATGTAGTGCGCAAGACTGCAGCACGCACAGCCGTCTGTACTGCGCATGACGGCTTCTGACAATTTAACAAATTATTTTATATAGGATGACATGCTGTGTGTTTTATGTATCTATCAGTTTGCAGAAGACACACTCAATTTCTTCCAGTTAATAGTGCATAGAGCCAATTAGGTGCGCTTTCTTCTGTGTCCCCAGATGGGTAGGGCTAACGAAAAACTTTAAAAGGCATGTGAGGAAGATGATACCCAGTTTCTTTGGTCCTACCCGGGTGGAGGACGCATTTTTTTTTTTTATTTGATCCCCACTTTTGTGTTCTATTGCCGCTGCTCGTGTCACATATCTAGGGCCTATGAGTCCCTGAAGTCCCCTGGATCTGCATGCTCTTGCTTGCCAGAGGAGTTATTCTATGACATCTCTTCGATCACATGCTGATCACTGCCCTCTGAGACTCCAACAGGGTAATGGCAGAGTGTGAATGCCGAGCCTTGCTTCTGGCGCTTGATTTTTAGCGCTCCAACGGCGGAACGCACATCTGGCTTGCTTGTTCTCTCTATGGACCAGTTCTATAGGAATTTCCTTTGTGTTCCAGGTATGGAATGCACGCCTACAGAGTGTTATTTAAGCAAGGTCTTCATCTTAGTACAGGTTACTGCTTAATATTATATTTTCTTCTGTGTCCAATCCACGGCAGTAGAATGGGCTTAGTCTCCGCCCCCAGCTGGTAGGACCAATCTATTTTCTTTAAATGCTCACCCTTCATCTGTACTCCTCAGTTATGTTTGGTCCTACCAAGCTGGTGGATAGAAGATTACTTCCTCCCATTGTTTTATTTTAAATAAAGGTTTATTTCTGCTTATCTCAGACGTATTTCGATGCTGTCCCCGTCCTGTCGGTGCCCCGCTATTTTTCCAGTGTTTAAACCCCCTCCACATGCGGTGTATTGGAGTTGGACAGTATTGAGCAGTAATGTATCACATCCTACCTGCACTGCATCCTTCTGCTTGCCTCCGCGTGTAATTATAGTCACCCCTCAGGCCCTCTCCTACTTATAACCTCATGGGACAGGCGCGCAACTATGACATCACATGTGGATTCCACCGCTGGAATGCACGCCATAATTCGCAATTGCCTATAAAATCCAGCAGGGAAACCAATTCTTACAAGTTGGTAAATTTTAATTTATTTTAAACTCTTTTGGGGCATTTTGGGCATCATGTAAGGCAAGGAGTAAAGATAGGGTCTCTGATACAGGGCAGAGTGAGGAAGACAAATTTCAGAAAGCTAAACTTTGTGCAGCATATGAGGCAAAATTATTCCGCTCTGACACCACTAAATAGTGTGCTGAATGCTTAAGGAGGGAAGCTAGGCAGGACATGCCCTCCCATTTCCAAGAGTTTTTAATGTGGATGAAAGCATCTATGCAACATACTTTTTCATCCATGCAAGAATCTGTTTCCCCCAGAAGAGAGCTCGCTTAGATGACCCTGATGAGGAAGATGTTTTAAGTATACAAGATCTAGATTCCTTCTATACTTCTGAGGAGGAGGGTGAGATCCTCTAAGAATCAACTTTTTTTTAATTTTGAGAAAGGAGAATCTTTAATAAAGTTTGTGGAAAACATTGAGTATTACCAAGGAACTAGATGTCATGGACACCGCCTTTATTGGGAAAAAGAAAGCCTCTCCAGCCTTCCCTGTTCACAACTCAATTCAGGATCTCATAAAGCTGAACGGAATAAGATAGATAGACACTTCATCCTTTCCAAATGGTTCCAAAAGATGTACCATTTAAGGATTCTGATGTCCAAAGTTGGGTCAGTCCTCCCAAGGTAGATGTTGCCATTTCTCAGCTTGCAATGAGAACCACTTTACCCATGGAAGACGCATTGTCTCTGTGGGATCCAATGGATAGAAAAATGTCAAATATACTTAACAGTTTGCCCTATTTGGCCAAAATATGAAAGGCACAGCTATGGCATGTCTTTCCAGATCTATGAGGATATGGTTGACAGACCTAGAAGAGAAGATAGTCATCTATGTCTAGAGCAAAACTTCTCAAGGAAGTGGCTGTTATTTAAGAGACAACCATTTTTTTGTGTGACTCCTCCCTAGACACCCTTAAGCTGTTGGCCAAATAATCTGTCATGTCCATTGTAGCCAGATGATCTTTATGGATTCGTTCTTGGGGAGCAGATTCCTCCTCTAAGGCTAAGCTAGTTGCCTTACCCTTTTCAGGTGAATTTCTCTTTGGATCTCAACTGGAAGAGCTAATCAAGAAATCAGCTGGAGGTAAAAGTGCATTTCTTCCCCAAGGAAGAAGATCACCTAAACAGTTTTGGTGGTCTGGGGTCTCTTTCCAGAAGATTACCTTGCCAAGAGAATAAAAGATAGCAACCACAATACGCTTTTGAACAACTAATGCAGACTAGTAACCAGAGGGGAGGATTCAGAAGGGATTTATCTCAAAAGGACCAGTTCAGAAAAGAGTTCGCCTGAGATTCAGTGGGCACTTTTCCCAGGGCCAGTAGGTGGCAGACTGGGCCAGTTCTTCAGGATTTGGACTCTGTTTTGTCCAGACCAATGGGTGCACCAAACAGTGGGAATGGGGTATCCATTGGAGTTCCTGTAAAGCCCAAGAACATTTTTTTCAGAAGTCCAGCTTTCCAAGGTCCCCCAGGAAAACAAAAAACATGATAGAATCTGTACAACAAATGGAAGTATCCAGGGTTAAAGAGAAGATCCCAGTGGACCAGAGGAAGAAAGGCTTCTATTCCATTCTATTTCTGGTACCAAAATAGTCAAGAGGGAACAGAACTATTTTGGATTTGAAGTTTGTCAATACTCTAAAGAAAACGATCTCTTTCCAATTGGAAACTATAACAGTAATGTAGGCGATTCCTCCCCAGGGGTTCCTGTCATAAATAGATCTGCAGGACGCATATCACCATGTGCTTAACAGGCCATGCCACAGGAGATTTCTAAGTTTTCCCATAGACAGACATCATTACCAGTTCAGAGTCATGCCCTTTGGGCTCTCGTCTGCTCCAAGTGTTTTTACAAAGATCTTGGTAGCCTGTTTACAGCCTTTGAGACAGGAAGGGATAGTGGCAATCCTGTATTTGGATGACATTTTGATTTTAGTCTTGTCCATTCAGCAAGCAGTGAAATTCACAAACCCAACCCAGAGCCATCTCACAGGATCAAGCTGGATGATAAATCACCAGAAGAGCCGTCTAACACCAGATCAGGAGATCATCGTCATGGGGACACACCTAAACACCCAGACTATGATGGCTCGTCTATCAGAAGACAGGACAGTAAAAGTGAAGAAAGCAGTTCAATCCTTTAGGTATTTGGTCAAACCAACAGCACACAAATTCATTATTACTTCTGGGAGTCCTCACATCAACTGCCCAAATAGTACCATGGACATGGTTTCATATGAGATCTCTTCAGAACACTTTTCTAAGATTCTGGGACAGGAACCCATATAACACCAACCAAGTAATTCCTCTTCTTCCATCAGCAAGAAAAGGCTATGGTGGGCAAGGGCAAGGAACCTGAAGAAGGGTCATTCCCTCCTAGAACCAGACTGGGAGGTGGTCGCAAAGGACGCAAACCTCAGCAGATGAGGACCGGTATGTCAATCACTGTCAGTTCAGGGAACATGGTCAGTAACTGAAAAATTACTGCGCATAAACATTCTAGAGATGAGAGTGGCTCCAGTCACTAGTAAAACTAAAACTCCATCTTTGGGGAAAGTCAGTATGGATAAGGTCAGACAATCAGGCCATGTTCATGTACCTCAAAACCCAAGGGGGAACAAGGAATCTGGTGGCGGAAGTAGCCAAATTATTCTTATGGGCAGAAGAGAAACTAACAAATCTCATGGCATCCCATATTTCAGGCAGTCTGAATCATCATGCCTTTATCTCAGCAGGACAAGAATATACCAGAGAATATTGTCCCTAAAGGTCTCTGACTTCCAGAAAATCATAAAGAAGCGGGGTCAGCCAATTATAGATTTCATGGCCTCAAGTCGCAACAGAAAACGCAAGAAGTACTAATAAAGTTGGAGGGATCCAGAAGCCTTAAACCAGGATTCTCTAAAAGTAAGATGACAGTTCAAACTGCCAAATGTGTCTCCTCCAATCCCTCTCATTCCAGATGTCCTAATAAATGTAAAGAAGGACAGAGCAGAGACTGTTCTGATTGTTCCAGACTGGCCAGGAAGAATCTGGTATTCTCAGCTAGTAGAAATGGTGATTGACCCATCCTGGACTTTTCCAGTGACTCACAACCTACTGGCCCAGGGACCTGTCTGTCATCTCAAGCCAACTTTGTTGAAGCGGACGGCCTGGAGCCTGAGCGGCAGTCATTAGCCTCTAAGGGACTTCCTAAGGAGGTCATAAGCACTATCCTAGCCGGGAGGAAGACCTCAACCTTCAGACTCTACTGCCAAGTATGGAAAACATTCAGGTCATGGTGTTTGGAAAGCAGGATTTCTAGGCATGATATATCCTCAGCCACGATATTAAACTTCCTCCAGAAAGAATTTTCCTTAGGTTTGAAGCCAGTATCTCAAAGTCCAGCTTTCAGCCCTCTCATCTATTCTAGCTAAACAATTTATTGATGACCCATTGGTTAAAAGATTTGTTAAGGCACTGACCAAGGTTAGGCCAACAATTAGCAAAGTCATCCCCCCTTGCGGCTTAAATCTTAAATCAACTACTGAGTTCCTCCTCCTTTGAATCTATGGATAAGATTCCCATTAAGAACCTATCCTTTAAAGCTGTTTTCCTTACAGCAATTACATCAGCCAGATGCTTGGCAGAATTATAGGCCCTATCCTGAAAACCTTCTTATATTATTATTTTCCATCAGGATAAAGTTGTCCTATGGACCTGTCCCACCTTCAGATCCAAAGAGGCCTCAGACTTTCATATTAACCAAGAGATTGTGCTCCCTTCCTTCTGTCGTAATCCTTCATCTTAGAATGAAAATGAACTTCATAACCTAGATCAGGGCTGCCCAGGCCAAGTCCTCAAGGGCCACCAATGGGCCAGAATTTAAAGGGATAGTAATGTTTAAATTTAAGTTTAATATTGTATGAATTAAAAAAATAAGTATAAGACTTACATCGTTGTCTCTCAAACCTTTATGGTTTGAGAGCTATAACTTGCTAAACTTCCCCCCTCTAGGCTGTTTCAGACAAGTCTGCCATCTAGTGGACAGCAAGAACATTCCTGTCCCGGGACCAGCATGCAGCTCTTCAGCAAAGCCGAAATTGCGCTATTTAGAAATAAATACTTAATTGGAACGGTCTACAAAGTTTACTTGCAAACCAGGCACACTTTGTAGACCGTTCTGATGAAGTATTTATTTCTAAATAGCGTGATTCCAGCTCTGCTGAAGAGCCACCTTTCGGTCAAATGACCAGAATCTGCAGCTGTCCCATACAGAGCTGAAATAGCCTGGAGGGGGGAACTTTAGCAAGTTATATCTCTCAAACCATAAAGGTTTCAGAGAGAAGGCTTACACTGTTGTACTTATTTTTTTAATGCCTACAATATTAAATAAACTTCAATGTAAACATTACTATCCCTTTAAGGATTTCCCTTATTAAGCACAGGTGAGTTAATCGTGTCTCATTCACTTTGGTTGGCCCACCTGTTGGACAGCCCTGACCTAGATCTTGTTAGATGCCTCTCATATTACTTTGACAGAACAAAAGAGTTGCCATATAGGACCACTTATTTATTAATTTCTTCAGTAAAATTAAGGGCAATGCAGCATCCTAGGCCTCAATCTCCAGATGGATTGTATAAAACTATCAGGATGCAAGAATCCAGCCCCCGATTAGGATTACCTTTCCTTGAGGGGTTTGGCTTTCTTATACTCTTATTAATTTCCCCTCCCTTCTGAAACACTGCTTGTGTATATCCCATTCTACTGCCGTGGAGTGGACACTGAAGAAAAGGCGAAGTTTAATTACCGATATTTCTGTTTCTTCTGTGTCCCTCATGACACAGCAGACCCGGTTTACATGTTTATGCTTTGTTTTACAGCTTTGTTAAGAAAATAACTGAGGGGTACAGGTGAACAATGAGCCTAAGTCCATTTTACTGCCGTCTTCGCAAGTTGGCTGGCAATTATATGCCAGCCCACTTCCAGGAATTTTTGTCATGGATGAAGGTATTCATGCAGGATACCTTAAAATCCACCTGCGAATCTGATAATCCCAGGAAGAGAGCTAGGGTGGAGGTAGTAGAAGGGTCCTCTTCAAGCTTAATCTGAAGTCTGTTTGAGAAAGGGTAAATTCCAGAGGACAGAGGTTCCTTTATTTTGCACAAAGATAGCTCCCTTTATCAAGAATATTAGAAAAACCCTAGGCTTTTCTGAGGTGGACTAGCAATTGGATATCCTAGATGCAGCCTTTCTTGGCAACAAGAATGCCTTGCCGGTTTTCCCAGTTCATCAGTTCATTCAGGACCTAGTTAAGTCAGAATGGGCCATGGGAGACAAATGATCCAGTATGCCCAGGATATTCAATAAAATAAGAAGAATTATTAATGAAAAAGTCAGGGCCTCTATTGCTCATCTGTCTAAGAAAACTGCCCTACCTTTGGAGAATGGTACATCCCTGAGGGGATGCCATGGAAAGAAATTGCGCAGGCAATTTGCTATTCTAGGTCACACCTCCAGACTGTGACCGCTGTTGCATGCATTACTCGTACCATGAGAATTTGGTTGATAAGATTGAGTCCTCTGCGTCTCACTCCAAACTCATGAAGGAAGTAGCCTCGATTAAGGAGGCAACACATTTTTCATGCAATGCATCACTGGACCAGATCAAGTTGGTGGCAAAGTCATCGGCCCTTTCCATCTCGACCTGACAAGCTCTCTAGCTAAAGACTTGGATTGCTGACACCTCATCGAATAACAATCTCATAGTTCTTCCCTTTTCAGGTCCCATGCTTTTTGGCAATCAGTTGGAGGAGATTATCCATAAGGCCTCAGATGGTAAGTACTTTGCTCCCACTAGATAGGAGACGCCATTCCTTTCCAAGATCCTCTGTTAGATTTAATCTACGGGATCAGTCGTTACAGTCCAGGAAGGCAGTATGACTCCAGGGGCAGAGGATTCCATCAGGCTTCCTGAGCCGGATTCAGGAAGGATTTCCCTGGAACGGTTCATTACAAGAAAGAAGCACAATGAATTTCTGAGGGCCCCCTCTTCCCTCCCAGTTGGGGGCAGACTGGGATGCTTCCTTCATATCTAGAAAAAAATTCCCAATCCAGATTCCTGGGTTATTCAGACATTGGAGCAGGGACTCCTGCTAGAATTTCATCATGTCCCACAAGACAATATTTATTGTCACTCAAGGATCCCCTCCAATCCAAAGAAAGCAACAGCATTCAAGGAGGCTTTAGCAAGTCTCCTGTCGTCCCTTGTTATCCAAGAGGTCCCTCCCTTGGAAAAGGGCCATGGAATCTACACAATTATTTTTCATTGTAACCAAATCTTCTGGAGGTTTCAGAACCATTCTGGACCTGAAGAACCTGAATCAAGTGCTGAAGGTCAAGCATTTCAAGATGGGAACAGTTGCCACTATCCTCAGGGTAGTATACCCGGTGGCCTTCCTGTCATCCATACATCTGCTGGAGAACCTATTTCCATATTCAGATAAGATCAAGTCACAGAAGGTTCCTGAGGTTTGCTATCCAAAATTAACACTACCAGTTCAGAGTCCTACATTTAAGCCTATCCAGCCCCAAGAGCATTCACCAAGTTCCTGGCAGCTGCCTTAACAGTCCCAAGGCATGAAGGCATAATGGTACTACCATACTTGGACGACCTCCTGCTAATCAAAAGAGCACTGTTGCAAGCAGAGCAGCACATGTCAAGGGTATTAGTCCATCTGGAATCTCTGGGTTGGCTCATAAACTAAAATAAGAGCAACCTGTCACCTTCCCAAGAGATTACTTTCCTAGGAATTTGGTTCAACACTCCTAGGGCAAAGGCCTCTCTATCTATTGAATGAATCTCAAAACCCAGGAGCAAGGTTTTGTCATTGGGATGCCAGATTTCGTGGACAGCTCAAGACTTCATGGAACTCCTGGGGCTCCTATCCTTTGTAACGCAGATATTGCCCTGGGTCAAGTTCCACTTGAGGCCACTTCAGAGCAATTTCCTAAACTTCTGGGATCTCCACCTGGACATATATACCCAGAGGATACCTTTTGCTACAATCAGTAAGAAAAAGCCTTTTGTGATGGGCAAAGATCACAAACTTCAAGTCACGGAAGTCCTTACAGGATCTTGCATGGTAGGGAATGTACCCATATACAAGTCTGATAGGCTGGGGTTCAACCTGGAATCATCTCACAGCTCAAGGCAAGTGGAAGGACTCAGAAGATGCCTTCACATATATGTGCTATAGTTAAAAGCAATCCCGTTGGATGTAAAAGAGCTTCAGGTCAGCTCTTCTTTAAAAAATCTGTCCTGATAAGGTCAGACAACCTGACGAAGCCTGTGTAGGCGATACGCGTTGGGATTCACCCGGAGTAGGCTTTATGGTTGCTCTCTGTGTTCTCCCTTTGTGATGAGTATATTTTTGTGTATTTATATTGATATCTTTTGAATGCATTTAATGATTATTGGGGTCTATTACTCTTCACTGAATTGGAAGGGACCTGAGAGCTTTTTATCTTTACCTGCAGAGCTTCATTTATTATGCACTTTACTACTGCGGGATTAATACCATAATTACCCCCTCTGTGTGTTTGTTTTAACTTGTTTTTTATATTGTTGTCCTGTATATTCGAGAATTTTGTATCAATAAAGATTTATATTACAAAAATAATTTTTTGCTCCTGTAAAGTGTGCCTTGATTAGGGGACTTGCTTTTCTTGGAGGAGTCTCTCTTTCAGAGTTCCTTTATCCAAGTTACAGTTTGTAATGCTGGTCTTTGAGTCTCTTGAGAGCACCCCTATATAATGTTGATAGGTTTGAAGTAGGAGCTATATATATACTTTTTGGTCTGTGCCCACTTATTTGTTGTATACTTAAGGTCAGACAACATAGCTGTGGTTTCCTACATTCGGAATCAAGAAGGAACAAAGAGCCAGACCCCCTCCTAAAACAGGCAAGTCAGATTTTGCATAGGGCAGAGATCAACCTCAGCTCTATCTCAGCAACTCACATCTCAGGTGGACTAAATCAGGAAGAAGACTGAGGAGGAATCAAGTGGACCCAGGAGAATGGTCCTTGAACCCCAGACTATTTATCCAGATCACCTGGAGATGGGGTACTCAGTGGGTAGATCTTATGGCATCCAGCAGAGACAATCAATGCAGAGCCTACTTTTACTACTGGAGGGATCCCAGGGATCTAGGTCAGTACACCATGTTCTTTGTTTGGAACTTCTCCCTAGCCTACATGCTCCCTTCCCATTCGTTTGCTAATGCAGGTCCTGTGCAAGATCAGGAGAGACAGGGCAGAGGTTATCTTGATCATACTGAATTGGCCAAGAAGACATTGGTATTCCCTACTAATTCAGATGTTGGTGGGCCCACCTATGGCTCTTCCAGTCAGTCAAGACCTCCTTCTCCAGGGTCCATTATTCCGTCACAGTCCAGGATTTTCTCTCTTGTAGGCTTGAAGGTTGAGCCCTTCACTCTAACCAATCATGGATTATTAGATGCAGTGGCAAATGCTATCATTAGGGCCAGAAATAAATCTAAAATCTAATATAGAGTTTGAGCAACCTTTTCTTGGTGGTGCAAATCCAGTAGTATATTTGAGGATTTTGCCTCTACTCCTGTCACTTTGGATTTCCTGCAAGAGGGCTTTAACCAGGGTCTGTGTCTAGCATCTATTAAAGTCCAACTCGCAGCCTTATCTGCCCTTCTAGCAGTTCAGTTCACTGACCAACCCTTGGTTAGAAAAATATTAATAGCCATCTCCAAAGCTCTTCCTGCAATCAGGGATATTAGACCCTCATGGGAATTCAATCGTGTATTGGAGCAGTTATCCCAATTTGAGCCTCTGGATACAGTTCCTCTCAAGAATAACCTATCACGGTGCCCGTGCTCATGGCCTCAGGCGGCAACATTATTATTCCTTATTCACTGCCTCTCTTTTATTGGTCTTGTGATCCTGACTCCGCCCAGGGCCAGCCTTTATATACTCTGTCATGTCTATTCTGAGGCGCCCTTTCATGGTGTACCTGATCCTGACATTAGTTCCTGTTTTTGCTCTGATTGTGTATGAATTGGCCTGCCTGACGACATTCCTGCGCATCCTGTATTGCTGTCTCCGTTGCTGACTGATCTGGCTGAGAACCCGCTCCGTTGCTGACTGATCCGGCTGAGAATCAGCTCTGTTGCTGAATGATCCGGCTGAGAACCCGCTCCGTTGCTGACTGATCTGGCTGAAAACCCGCTACGTTGCTGACTGATCTGGCTGAGAACCCGCTACGTTGCTTACTGTGCCTGGCTAAGAACCCGCTCGGTTGCCTCTATCGGGCTAGCGTCCCACTCTGCTGCCTAACGTGTTGTGTTTGTCTGTAGTAGCGCCGCGTGGCACTTCTGTTATCTTGCCGACTGAAGGCTGAGCATTTGTGCTATAGCTGCTTATACTGGTTAACCGCCGCAGGCGGTGTGCACATGCGAAGAGCTGTATAGTGCAGACTGTGTTACTCTGTGATCCATCTGTCCTCCTCCGCTATCCTAGCTGGGCTCACTCCCTGTGGGAGTTGCAGACTTCACTCTGGCGGTTACCTCAGGACCCTTTCAGTGCCTAGATCCTCTAAGCAGGTCAGTGCTCCATTCCTTCCTGCAGCAGCCTCAAGGCTCAAGAGCCAGCTGATGCGTGACATTACACGTTGCACGTGTGCTGGGACACAAGTTGCCTTTCGTGTAGTGCTGTCTCGATCCACCCCTAACGTTCTAGGGTTTTTCTACCAGAAGCAGTTGCCTTGGTCTTACTGTGACCCTAGTCCCTAGGGTCAGTGTTGCCTCGTTGCTGCTGGGTTCAGTGTCTCCCAGGTGTTTGGGTCTCGTGCCAGTTACCTTCCTCTAGACTCCTAGTGATCTAGGGTCCTGCCGCCAGTACTTGGGCTGGGTAGCCGCCGCTAGCCCCTAGTCCGCTAGGGTTTGGTTGCCTATAGTCTCGTGAGCCTCCAGTCACTTGGGTTCAAGATCATAACTCCCTCCAGCCAGCTGTTGCCTCCTTCTCTCCTAATCTCTCAAGGGACTGGCTTTTTATTACTATATACGTTCTGTTATTGTGGGCTTGTGGGCCTAACTTACTGTATGTCCTTTATCTTAATAAAGTTATTTTAACCTTACCAGTCGGGTCTGAGTGTTCATTAAAAACCTTGACATAACCCTAAAGGGCTGTTTTCTTACTGCCATCACTTCGGCTTGTAGGGGGAGTGAGCTTCAAGCCTTTTCCTCCCAGCCGCCTTACATGGTCATCCATCAGAACAATATTGTCATTAAGCCCAAACCTTCTTTTAGGTCCAAAGTGGTCTCTGAATTCCACTTAATTTTACCTTCCTTCTAGCTTACCCTAAGTATGACAAGGAGAGACAGTTTCCCCGTTTGGATCTGGTTCAGTGCATTAGAATTTATATGCAGATAACTCAGGACTACTGGAAATCAGACTCTTTGTTTATCCTCTTTCACAAGAGATCTAAAAGCTTACAGGTTTCTAAGTCATCCATCTCCTGCTGGATTACAGACTACATACAAAGAAGCAGGCCTTTCTCCTCCTCAGAAGGTGAAGGCTCACACAACCAGGGCAATTGCCACCTCCTGGGCTAAGAAAGTTAAAGTTACTCTGGAGGAAAAATGTAGAGCAGCCACCTGGTCCATGGATCTTGATCAGACGAAGCGAGAGTACTGACTTACGCCTGCAGGCAGTAGGGAGCGATATTGGACTCGCGCCTGCAGTCAGTATGAGGAAATGGATAACTGACTCACGCCTGCAGTCAGTATAAGGAAAGGGATACCTGACTCACACCCAGGGCCGGCCCAACACATTGTGCTGCCTAGGTCCAAGGATGAAATGCTGCACCCCCCAAACTACGCCCATATGGCTGCTCTAAGCAAATGTAACCCTTTGAGTGCAGGGGTATGCAGTGCATTGCAATGCGTTGCACACCCCTCTGGCACACTAAGGGTTAAGCCCCAGGTCTTTCAAAGCCAACCAACTCCCCTGGTTACATTCCCTGTGCAGTTAGTATAATGTGAAGACAAATGGAAGAATTGCACATTTTAGATGATATTTTAAAACTGTCCATTTTTTTACAATTGCAGCAGAGTTAGATAGCAATCTTTCACATAGGACACCACTTTAACCCTTACATAACCAGGGATGTCTGCTCCTGTACTCAAAGGGTTAGAATTTTCTGCTCCTGTACTCAAAGTGTTATAAAATCTAACCGTACAGGAGCAGACATCCCTGGTTATGAAATTGTTAAAGTGGTGTCCTGTGTGAAAGACTGATATCTAACTCTGCTGCAGATGTAAAAAAAAAAAAAAAATGGACAGTTATAAAATACCATCTACGTCTGTCGCCCCCCTTGTCTCTCCCTCCATGTCACCCATGTGTCTCTCTCTCCCCCTCTATCCCACCCATGTCTCTCTCTCTCCGTCCATGCACCCATGTCTCTCCCTCTCTCCATGCCACCCATGTCTGTCTCTCTCCCTCCATGCACCCATGTCTCTCCCTCTCTCCATGCCACCCATGTCTTTCTCTCTCCATGTCACCCATGTCTGTCTCTCTCCATGCCACCCATGTCTGTCTCTCTCTTCACCATGTCATGCATGTGTCTCTCCTCTCCCCATGTGTCTCTTTGCCATGTATCTTCTCCTCTTTTGTCTCTCTCTCTCCTCCATGTCTGTCTGTCTCTCTCCTCTTCCAACCTCTGTCTGTCTCTCTTCTCCCTCCATATGCCACAACCAGTTTGCCCATTAAATTTGCCACTGCCAGATGCCCATTAAAACATGCCCCAGCACCATATTGCCCACCCAGAACTTACCAAAGGACATGCCCCATTGCCCACCCAGGACATGCCCACCCAGGACTTACCCCAGGACATGCCCCATTGCCCACCCAGGATGTACCCCAGCACATGACCACCCAGGACTTACTCCAGCACCCCAGGACATGCCCCATTGCCCACCCAGGACTTACCACAGCCAGAACCTACAGTTGTCCAGCTCCCTGGTGTCTAATGGCAGGCAGCTTGATCCTCCCATGCTGCTTCTCGCACTCCCCGCGTGGTCTGATGCCTGAGCGCCGGCAGGTCATGTGAGTCTCGGCGCTCTGACCTCAGTACAGCGCGGGGAGCAAGAGAGGCAACATGGGAGGATGTCTGTGAGCAAGCAAGCTGACAGCCCGCCCGCAGAGTGGCTGTTAAGTCAGTGCCTCTGCCGGCAAGGTTTTTTTTTTTTTTTTTGCAGGAGACACCCTGCCAAGCGCGCCTGCTGTGACAGTGATTAGTCTGGCTCACAGCAGGCGCGCCGTTCGCAGGAGGGACACAGACCTGGCAGCTGGCTGACAAACAGTGGGCGACAAATTGCCGCCCCAGTCAAAGTGCCACCTGGGTCCGTGGACCCACCGGAACCCATGTTAGGGCCGGCCCTGCTCACGCCTGCAGTCAGTATCGGAGCTAGTCTACCAGAGCCCCAGGTCCGCACTAGATTGGGTGTCTGCTAGGTACAAGGAACCAATGTAAGAATAGTCAGACAGAGCCACAAGAGGAGGTAGTCAGACAAGCCAGGTCATACACAGTTCAGGTAGTCAGCCAGAGCCACAGGTCTGCACCAGGTTGGGTGTCCACTATAGGGACAGACAAAAGAATAGTCAGACAGAGCCACAGGTCAGCACCAGGTTGGATGGAAGACTAGCCAGGTCATACACAGAGCCCAAGGTAATAGAACTGCTATGAACAACAACGCAAGGGCAACCGAGTCAGGACTCAGACTGCCCTTTAAACCCCTCCTCAGGAAGTAGGTAGAAGGAGCAGCTCAGAGGAAGGAAGTAGGTAGGAGGGGACTACAGGAAGCATGGCAAATAAACAGAGGCCTGCTGTATGCTTGAAGCCTCGCACCTGCAGATGACGCAGGTAGGATCATTGCTTTCTATTACTCTTTGGGTACTCTATTCTCACTTGTGTGTGTTCTCCCACACTTGGGTATAATCAGACTCTGAGGTGCAATAGGAGGGGATACAGAAGAGGATAATTTGACTCACCGATATTCTGGTTTCTTCTGTGTCCCTCCATGGCACACCCATCTCTTAACTTTACATTTTTCAGCTTGGATAACAGCAAACTGGGGATTTTCTTCCTTGCCTGCCTTTTAAAAGTTTCACATTGGTCCTACCCAGGTGGAGGGTGGGGACTTCACCCGCTCTAAGATTCTGTGGAGGGACACAGAAGATGAGTCAAATTCTCCTCTCTCTCAGACTACAAGGGTTTTCTCACTCCCACCTGTTACTTTATTCAAAAGGTATTCTAGTTATTGAGCATTATTTATCACACACTATGGATAACGGTTGAGAGTGGATCAATTTTCCCATAGAGCACAGCATCTTCCAGCAGTTGTGGTACTTTCGTTGTACTCAGCAGGAAACATGGTATAAAGATTTTTGGTTATGTTCACATGGATGACTTTTCTCTGATTTACAGCATGCTAAGCCACACCTGCACACTTCACTTCCAATGTCATGTGCTCCCCTGGCTGTTCTCTTCATAGTGTGGTGGAGATATATCACAAAGCAAGCCCATGTGGGACTCTTATGTAATATTGGCTGATGGGGAAGTGAGTTCGCTAGTCACTGGAGATTCCAAATGGCAACACATTCTCCAGAACCACCCATATGAACATTCTGCCCTGCTGAAACCTGGATGCACCAAATGCATAAGTACATTCAAACTGCAGCATGGTGCATTTTACAAAGCAGAAAACACTTGTGTGAACAGCACCATTGGTGCAAAGCAGTTTCACAAGGGTGAGTTTTAGAGCAGGGCTGGGCGCCATGAGTCTGCTGTCAGACTACAACTCCCATCATCTGACACCAGCAAACAGCTATGGTTTAGGGTATTCTTGATAACTTGAATGTGTGCATACACTACTGGTTCTGCACTGGAGACTGTTTATAAGACTTAATGTGTGTACGTGGACAGAGGGTAATTCTCTGGCTTCCCAAGTTCCCTGGCCCACTCCAAGCATAGTTCCACCCACTCTTGACCCATTCCATCCTGTCCTCAGAAGTAGCCTGACAGGCCACATCTTTAGAATTTCCCTGGCTGTGCACAGGTACGTTAATTAAAATGACAACTCACATGCACACCAGCAGGCAAATCCTAGAGACACGACCTGTTTGATATACCTGTGGACAGGGTTGGAAACCACTGATCCCAGGTATAAAATAGTATATCCCCAATATCCACCAGTTAAAAGCCCCAAATTAAATCATACATCATAATTACTTTATTTTGAGCTTCTTAGAAACAGCAATGTTGCTGTACTCTGTACAACATATTTAAGTAAAGATATTACAGTGGAATGCAAGATTTACAAATACCAGGTAAATAACAGAATAGAGGTCCAGGTCATGTGTAGCTGCTTAAATGCACCACATGTTGCAGGTACTTCTCATCCTTGTAATGCCCCAGCACAATTCAGACACATGTAAGAATTACTGAAATCAATTCCTCTACATCAGAGAGTTTCTCAGCCATGATACTCAAGAACAACTTTCCCCCAGCTTTGCTTCCCTGTGCATTTCTCACAGCCAAAGGGTTATTTTGTTTTTGAAACCTCAATTTGCCAAGGACTTGTTTGCATAAAATCTTTTGTCTCAAATATAAAAGTAACAGACTTATATAACCTCTGGCCCTCCAGCTGTTAGAGAATGCAACTCCCATCAACTAAAGTGCAGGAGTTTGCAAACCCCAATGATAAAACAATTACATGCACATGTATACTTCTGTATTGTATTTTATTGATCCAAGAAGTCTGTATTTCAGAGGAGACAGGTGATGTCAGTTTGTCTTCTATCATTGTATCTGCCATCAGCTTAGATTTAATGTCACTGGTGTATGCAGACCAAAGACCAAAATCCAGTCAGCATACAGCAGTAAGTTACAAGCAGTGGCTGATAACAGGTAGAAGGGAACAAAACTAAACAAACAGTTGCCGCTTCTAAAAATTGTTGACTGCTCAGAGGGGGAAAAAAAAGAAAAGAAAAGCCAATTAATACAGGAAATCATACATAGTAGCTCCAGCTTCTTGGCATAAAATTAATTTGTAAGCAGCACCATAGTATAAGCAGTATATTGTGTTGTGTGTTCATCTGAGACGTATAAATATGAGATATTGCTATGGATTATGTTTTAGGCCTCTTTAGCAGCAAATTGGTTAATTTTGTGTAATGTGATGCAAAGTTGTTTGTGACCTTAAACTTTATCAGAACCAAATTATTGGATATACATTATATGGTTGCTGAGGACTTGGTTGGACCCACTGCCTATTGTAAGTTCTCTGACACTGAAGGCTCTGCCTTAGGTTTCTTTTTTCTGTGTCGTCTTTCCTTCCTTCTCCGCTGGTCTTTCTTCGGAGGCTTATCTGTGTAGGGTTTTACTATGGCTGTATGAGGTTTTGTTGTTATGTTCTTGGATTCCTCATATCTAGTCAAAGGACTTATAAAGGCAGGTGGTGTAGCATCTGCACTTCTGATAGGTTCGTCATTCAGAACATCATTGAAGTCTTCTTGTTTCTTGCCAAGGTCCAACAATTGATCCATTGGTTGTTTCTCAGGCAATGCATCCTCTTTCTTAACAGTGTTGTCACCCCAAATGTCTTTGCCTGGAGATCTGACATCTTGACTTCGTGATTTACCCTTCTTTTTGCCTTTGAGGCCTTTGCCTTTTTTATTTTTCCTTTCTTTCTTCTTTTTGTCTTTTTTCTTTGTAGTGCTCTCTACCTTGGACAGATCAGAAGAAGTAGGACTGACAGTCATCATGAGTTTCAGCAAGTCCTCTGTTGCCTGCATGACTTGTCCTAGTGTAGGCTGCTCTGACGGAAGCTCCACTGCTGGAGTTGAGTTGGGATCTGAGGCTTCCTTCTTGGGAACTTTGTCAATGAGATCTCCCCCATAATCATACAGTCCAGATTCTCTGGGAACAGCAACAGTTTCATTGTTGTATTTCTTACACCTGTAAGAAAAAGGTAGTCATATCCTGCAAATATTCTTCAGTGGATGTGCATCATTGCATATTGTGTAATGTAGTGGTTCTCAAACTGGTGTTCCATGGAATCCTAAGGTTGTCTGAAGTACTTAAAGGGTTCCATGGAACAGATTTCAGCAATGGTAGACAAAGGAACAATACAGTTATCGTGAAGCATTTATCTGTTACAAATAAAGTTGCCAGTCTCAACTAGCATTCAAATATATCTGACACAAACTATGTTAAACCCTTGAATGCTAGAAGTTTTCAATACATTGCTAAACAATGCATTGGAAATTTCAAGCATTCAAGGGGTTAAAGGGCTTGTTTGTTAGGGTTCTGGGGATTTTAAGTGGGTTCCCCCACAGGGAAAAAACAAAAAACCCACAAAGTCAGAACCACTGATATAATGAAACAAGATACACTGACATAAGTCAGAACATCATAGGACAAAGGCATATGAAATCAACAAATTAAAAAACAAGATGGCATTATGTTATAATTCTTATTTGTAAGGCTTACAATAGGGCAGTGGTTCTCAAATTTTATGCTGTGGAGGAACCCACTGGTTGCACATGAAGTTTTTATGGAACACTAACGCTGCCTTAATCCTGTGGATGCTAGACATCTCTACGGCACAGACATCTTTCCAGAGTAAAAGGGGTTAACAGTATCCATCTTAGACCAGATAGCCATTTTAATGTGAAATGTTCATGAAAGACACATTGCAGGGTAGCACTGTTTCCTGTGTAGTCCCGCAGAATGAAAAAGGGTCACATTAGCATCAATAGTGCCTATTAGAATGCTAATTTATCACAAGATTATAGCCTACAATTTCAAAGTATCCTTACCAGTTTTGCTCCATGGTATCACACGGATTTCATGGCCACCATTAAAATTGGGTGTTAACTGCCTGAGGACAAAAAGGGGACCAGATGTGTGTGCAATGCATTGTATGCTGTATCAAAGTGGCACGAGAGTGAATTGTCACCAACTCCAATTTATTTTCTTGGTGAGAGTAGCACCTGTGTATCAAAGTTCAAAACACATTTAACCCCTTGAGGACCAGAGGGATGCACACTGCACAACCCTCTGGCCTTCCAGGGGTTAAAATATGGCTGTCTTGAACTATGGCAAATATGGAGAGTTAGCCAACTGCACCAGGGCAGAGTTTGTTAGGTAACGCTTACCAGTGAAGGTGAGCACATGAATGTAATTAGGGAATCTTTCAGGCATTTAATTGTATTCTGATTAGTTCACGTATATGTCGCGGCTGAGTAGAAGTTCTTAACCCTTTGAGCACCAGAGGGGCATGCAATCCCTCTGGAGCTCAAAGAGTTAAGGACTTCTGAGCCTCGACACACATGAGCTAATCAGAATACAATTAAATGCCTGAAAGCAATGAGTTGCGTACCCTTCTGGCACTCAAAAGGGTTAATACCTGCACTGTTAGGGGTACTTGAGGACAGAAGTTGAGAAACACTGCCATAAACATCGTGGTAGTGGGGGGGACATTCACTTAAGTGGAACTATTAACTAATTGAATTCTAGAGAGGTCTCCAAAGTATTGGCAGCAACAACAATGAAGCCTCTAAACGAATTTTACAATTTGATAAGACTTTGGTATTTACCATAAGTATATATATATGGGTATAGCATTATACTGTATTAGCATACCTGGGAACTTTCAAGATGAGCTGACCCTGAGATCTTTGAAATATTAACCCTTAAAGCTTCCCATAATGTAGATTTTATGCGATATGTGCCTGCTTGCTCTGACACAGAGGTGCTCCGGTCCGTATGCGAGGGACCTTTAACATGCTACAGTTTGGATAACTCACTGCCTGAACACAAACAAGACAAGCAGGACACCTCCCACTGTCTTTCTGGTACTAATGACACCAGTTTAGAGGCTAAGGAAACATTTAATTGGGGAAATTCATATAGTAGGTGACACAGACCTCTCTCACCCTGAGAATTTATTCCTTCACCCTGAGACCCTGAGATCTGGGTCAAAACCCTGAGTCTCAGGGTCAAACCCTGAGAGTTCCCAGGTATGTGTATTAGCCATAGAAAATTCAGTAGACTAGTAGAGTAAAAGTGGAAATTGACTCTTTGGGTGCCACAGGGATATCAAATGCATCGTGTTGCAGTGTGGTGGGTGCCTCTCTGGCAGTCAAGGGTTTGCCAATAACAAGGATAATTTTTCCTCAACTGCATAAATATCTAGGATTGTGACCAACTTACCAGCCATACCAGTACCTCTCCACACACTGATCCTTATATGCAAACTCAAAGCATGGCACCTTGATCACATTAAAGAAAGCCTGTCCCACGACACGAGAAGAGGTATCATTCACCTTTCTGAGGCATTCCTTAAACCTAAAAAAAAAAACAAGGGCAGAAGAGGGAAACAGGGTAAGACCCCAATCAGAGAATGACAGCCTTGAGCTCATGGATTAATTGTTCACGGTTGGTGTTACACGTGCGAGCATAGTACATTATTACCATTAGTTTCTAAGGAAATAGGAGGTCACTGGAGTGGCTTAGCTGCGTGTCTTACAGCCTATCCACGATCATCCAAAGCAAAGTACCCTGTGTATTCCTAGCATCACTGGCCACACCCAATATATGTGTACGCATTCAAAAAAAGTTAGACAAGCCCTTATGCACACTTTTTTTTTTTTTTTTTGAAAAAAGATATATATAACAAGGGATGAATATAATAATATATATACCTTATACATGTGTTACCAGGGTATGATCCGGCATCTCACATTCAGAGAAGCTCTCATCAGTTTCTCTAAAATGGTTAATTATTGGTCTATACATGTAGGTAGACTCAAATAACAGTTCCTTTATATAAAACGCAGATCACTGTACTTAATGCAAATGGGTAATAGACTTATACATAACCTACTCAGGTATATAATTATATATGTTTTAATAGCAGCGAAAATAATAATAATAAAAAAAAAAAAAAAAATAGTATTAAGCCTAGTTATTTCTCATTTTCTGACACGCAGCTTGATCAGATAAAGAAAAGCTGGTCTAGTTGTTCCCTCCATTTTATACTCTAGATCAGGGCTGTCCAAGTTCAGTCCTCAAGGTCCACCAACAGGCCACGATGTAAGAATTTCCCTTCTTAAGTAGAGGTGAGTCAGTCAACATGAATGAGCCACTGATTAACTCACCTGTGCTTAATCAGAGAAATACTTACATCCTGGCCTGCTGGTGGCCCTTGAGGACTGAACTTGGACAACCCTGTCCTAGAAGATCAGCCTATTGGGTGTATACTCCATGACGCAATTAATAGACAAAAAAGCCCATTAGGCAGAATACAGTACAGCCTCATACTCTATCGGTCAACAATTAGCAACCAAGAATAATTAAAAAAAAAAAAATTATACCTGTCAAAATCACAGACGTAATTGTAAAATATCCAATCATGTAGATGTTGAATACACATTTTAGATAGCACAAAATGACCAGGAGTAGTTAATTCATCACAGTAAAAACTGATCATGATATATGAATTCTGCTTAAAAGTTTTCAATATGGAGACATTTAGAAAATTAAAAAAAAAAGGGGAGTACAAAAAAAAAAAAATGTGTCTCAACACAATCACCAGAGTATAACTGCATTTTATGTTCCTATTAAATCACATAAAAACAGAGGATACATAAATGATACATACTATATAATCTTGAAACCTTACCCAGACCAAAAAACAAGACTCTAAAATAAGGGTAGAAATAGTTAAAAAAAAAAAAATTATGATGAAATCTTAGACAAAGATGCACAAGACTTTATGAATGTACAGTTAACTATTTCTTCATTCATTCCTTGTGGAGTCATATTAAGCAAAATATGTATCTATTTTCTTTGCATAGAACAGGGTCATTCAAGTTTTCAACTGAGGGCCACATGATCAGAAAACCATAATTGTGAGGGCTGTATTTTTTTTTTCCTGTTGATAACCACTGAGTTATACCTGTTGGCTATTCAAAAATATCAGTTTATTTATTGATCAAGTTAATGGAGATACTAATATTTAACAGACATTTAATCTCCTGGCATATAAGCTCGTTATCAATATCACCACCTCTCAGGCATGTGCACACATAGACACAAAGGGGGGGCTTGAGCACCTGCCCTTTGTCCGGAGTGCCCTCGTGCCCTATTAAAAAAAATAATATATATATATAATTATGAGAAGTGCACTTTTTTCATTTGAGCCCCTCCCCCCCAAAAAATGTCTGTGCATGTCCCTGCCACCTCTTATAGCTAAATTCACGTTTTTATAATCCCCATGTCATTAATCCTTTAGGCCCAGCCATTGAGGTAATACATTTCTATGAATAGTGAACATCCCCCGTGGAGCCTCTTCTTAATAAAACACACTATGGTTTCTTCCCAATGACCTAGGTACAAATTTGTGTTTGTGAGTGCACATGCACTGACCATTGCAGTGACCTAAATTTGCAAATAATGGTCTTGAATGAACAATTTTATTTCAAAACAACTGGAGATAAACAATAAATTATTTCCTCTCATTATTCCATTTTCCATCTTAATATATGAAATACTGTATTGTCAGGATTCCACATGCATGTTTGATGGATGTGTAAAGGGATTCCTCAAGCAGTTATTAAAAAATACCCCTTCTTCAATCAGTAATGCATCCACCTTTCAAATTACACCCATGGTATCAAGTATATGGGAACTCAATTTACACACAAGATCTTAAAATGATAATCTAAGAATTGACTAACACCGCACATAGGCTTCCATCACCAGGGACAACTGGTCTTCTCGGGGAAGATCTTGAATCTGTTCATTTTGTGCAATAAATACAGGAAAGATGTTTTGGATTCCCAACCATCAACAAAATCTGCTTCAGATTTAGTGATTATACTCCATTAATTACTGCATTGTCAATCAGTTTATAATAGGTGGGTTTGAATTATGCAGTAAAATGTTCTTATAGCATCCAAGTTTCCTGCTAATAGAACTTTTCAGGCCATATAACACAATTGCCTCCCTTGTCTGAGGGTTTATGTAACATCGCCCCACATTTGAATTTCTTTCAGTGCTACAGTTTAATCTCTCTATTGATAGGTATATCTGGAATTCAACACATCCTTCACTATCGCATCTCCAAAAACCTAAATCAAGGACAAATTGTTAAAGGAGGGGTATATTTCCACCTCCTTCCCCCATACATGAAAGCTTTACTGATTCTATAAGTTATGGAGCAGATTAAGCCTTAGTTGGTGGAAGTATTATTCTTCAAATGAGCTGTAGGGGTAGACAACTACCTTGAATCTTCCATTAGTACAGCCACATCACATGAATCTGTGAGCAGCAGAACCAAATTACAATTCCTAAGGGCCCTAGGCAAGGTCCAAAATCGGGTCCTGCCCCTGCAGCAAACTTCTTGGTTTAGCCATTGTTCTTCACTTCTAGTGAGAGCACATATCTTACAATTCATGTGGTGATACATAAATGCCCACACATTCTATCCACCCCCCAGTCCGGTTCTACTAGTAGTCACAGATTCAAGGTGTAATACAGGAATGTACACGGACAGATGAGGGATGGGAAAGGGAGAGGAGCTAAGAGTGACAAGTGTAAGGCGGCTAATACTACATGCTCATTAACTAATGATGGTAAACTGGATCAAGGCTCAAAATTTCCACTCGCCACTAGCCAATGGCGAGGGAAAATGTAGCCCTGGCGAGTAGAAATTCACCTCTGGTGGGTATGTTTTGGCTTGCAGTGGCAAGTAACTTTTCAGGCTTGGCTAGTAGCAAAAGACTTCCAGTTTTAATCCCTGAACTGGATAACGGTCTAATGCTGTTGTGGGCAAATTTAAACCCTCCAGCTACTGCTGGATTACACATCCCATCATCCTCTGCCAGTCCTTACAGAGGATGAACACAGGTGAAGTCCAGAAATGGCTGGAAGGTCTCATGTTGCTCACTCCATCTTTAGAGTTATCTTTAGTTTATGCGCATAGCCGTACACCTGTCACTAGCTCATCTCCATGACTAGATTTTACTAGTTTTGAGGTTTTGTTTTTTAAACCACAGGTGCCAACTTATACAGGTTAAGTGTATAGAGCAGTAGTTTTAGGTGTTAGTGTAGTTGTAGCTATGGAAGAAAGGCTGCAGTTAGACACAGAATAGAGGTGCAGAACCAAACCCAAAAAACACCAATAGTTCTCACACTACCAGAAGCAGATGGATTTACAGACTGAAAATGCATTTAGGGCGATATGCAAGAGGATAAAATTGAGCAATACCAGCACAAACCAACCACAACTAAGGAGAAAATACATTTCCATTGACTTAAATGGGGCTTTTAACCCCCTGAATGTGAGTCTCTAATATGTTTCTGAACAATATGTTGGGACCTCTAAAGTTTATCAGGTTAAGTACCCTAATTACATCAAAGGGAATTAGGTGATTTTCATGTAATAGTGAGCACTTCTCACACCCACCCACTGACTGGCAGTTTATGTGGCAGGAGGCACTTAAACGCAATGCACTTACTCCTTCTGTATCAAACCTACCTTCCTCTAGACTAAGCTCTCACGAGCAGGGCCCTCTGATCCTCCTGTTCTCCACATCTGACTGTACTATTTAATACCTCTGTATGTCTATTCCCAATTGTACAGCGCTGCGGAATTAGTTGGCGCTATATAAATAAAGAATAATAATAAATACTGTGCCTCTATCTAGCAAGCAAGAGGTTAAATCCACAAAGATCAAAAGGGGCTTTTAATTTGTTCCCTTTGATTCAGTTGCGTTTCCTCAGCATGGCTCCCTGGTGTTTTTGTGAAAGTGCCTTTTAACCCTTTAATGATCATCCTTGCACAACAACTGGTCCTTAAAGAATATCTCCCAAGTGTCCCTCTGACAACCAGTTCTCTCTTTCCCACCCTGGGGTCCCTGTTTTTAGAAGAATAAACTGTGTGGTGTGTATATAAGTGTATCACATTACTCCACACAATAAAACGCACATTAATGATTAAACTTTAGTATATGTGTTTATAATTTAGTATGTGTAAATAAAATACTTTGGTCTTGCTTTGAAGTCATTTGTTCATTCTCAGTAATGCCCTGCCCACCAGCCAAACAACCTAAAACATAAGTGTCCCTCTTTGGCCGTTAGAAATGTTCTGATGTTTGCTTAAAGAGTTAATGTTTGGCATGCATTGGCTTGTCCATCCTTCCCCCCAGGCAGAATTGAGAGTGCAATAGATCTGCAAATCCCACCACTCATTCCTCGTACCATCCCACAATTCCCATACACAACTCTGATTAACACCATTCTGTAGAGGTCAGATGAGTGGCCTGTTCCTCCCTTCCTAATCAAGGGCATGGGGCAAAATGTTTTCAGAAGAATCACATTGCTTTCAGTTTTTTACTCACAAAAGTGGATTATCCACAGGATAGTCGTAATGTGTCAGACACCAGAAAGCAAGTGAATTGTATATTTCATTTGCCAAAACATTCACATTATTGCAGCTCTGTTCATGGCTAGATTGATCACCAAGTTTATAATTATCAACATTTTTCCTTCTCCATTAATGTTGTTTAAAGGGACTATTTTTTTTTTATTTTCTTTTTTTAAAAGGTCCTAATAAACATGATGCAATATTACAGGCAACACATATGTTGTTACTGAATCACAAAAGGCCATATGTTCAAAAGAAAAGTGGAAAAAATCTGGGACAAACCCTTTGCACTCTAGGGGAAAGCTAAACATTGATTTAAATGGCTTGCTCCAGAACATTCGGCCCACAGTTTGTCAGTACTGTAACCCACACTACTATGAGAGGCAACAGCATGCAGATGCTCCATGTTAACCCTCCGAGTACCAGAGAGGTATCCAACATATTGCTTTGCAGTACATTGGATACGCCTCTGGACCTCGAAAGGAAAGTCTCTCTCCCCTGGGAAACAAAACCACTATACTTTTCTTAATACAGAGTTGGTGAACTTAACCATTTCATTGCCAGTGCATAGCAATGCGGTGCGTACCCCTCTGGCGCTGAAAGGGTGAGATTTTAGGGGGAGAGATGAATAACAAAGAATCCCTCCCCACAGTAATTAATTCAATGTAAAAATACAGTCTGCCAAACACTTTTACATATAATTTTTCTGAATAAAACTGTGCGGCAAAATAGATATATACACACATATGTGTTTAATTTTACTTAGAGGGAAATCATAGGAATATGTGGTACTTAATCCTTTGAGGCCTACAGGGGTGTGCACACATTGCTTTGAAACGCTGGTGTAACTAGTCACTGGAGAGTCCTATGCAGCCCCCCACTCCCCCTGGAGAACCTATTAGGCCTTGGAGCAGATTAAACACTCTTGGATGTTGGGCCCTGGCATAACTGCACACCTGTTCTGCAAAGTATTGTGCACCCCTTTGGTTCTTAAGAGGTTAATGTGTGTAATTGAAGCATGTTCCTAGTTAAGTGTCCTTCATACAGCAGTCAGTAATATCTCATTATTGGATGTTGCCTTTAATTTGCTATGCACCCTTTTATGTCTGCATTTAGTTTTCACCTCCACTCAATACATTATGTCAATCAGAATGGGATTAGCCATAGACGACAAAATCCTTCAGTGTACTAATATATCCTAGCTCAGTTATAGATTGCAGCAGTAGGTATTAAAGAAAATGTAGCACTCTGCTGCAGTTCTCATGCTATCCTAGAAAGCACTGCCCTTTTAAAATGTACATTCCTTGTCAAAACGAGCTCACCCTGACTGAAGTGTGTAACCAAATCATATCTATGTGAAACCCATATTAAGTACAGTCATACTCCTCCCAGACCAAAAGGAATACAGCTTGCTAGAATTAAGCCTTGGAGTGCCAAAGGGGTGGGTAACACATTGCAAAGCATTGTGTCCTTTATCTCAGCCACTCAAAGGTTAAGGGGAATTCTGCCATCATTACAATGGAGTTCCAAGTATTATCCTTCTAACAGACAAACAGCAAAACAGTGTAAGTATAAATCTAGCCTGGACTGTATGAAAATCTCACTAGAAATTCCAGAATTAGTAAATCCAGAATGTTCCCAGGTATGTTAATGTATATCAATTCCCCTTACACTAAAATTGTGTAGAATTTACACCGACACAGTGCAATGTGAATAGCTGTAGTCATCTGCGAGCCAGGTGTTTTAAAGGATGAGACCCCTGAAATATTTTTTATAGGAATTTTTTTTTGGATCTGTTTAAACCCTTGGATGATAGAGATAGGTCTATCATTCAACGAGTTAAAATGCAGCACAACCTTAGGCCCTTTAACCTTTGAATGCCAGAGGGGTATCTAATTGCAATGTGTCAGACACCCCTCTGGCAAACAAAGAGTTCATCTTAATGGGCATAACAGTGACAATATAATATGTTATGAAGAAAAGACAGACCATCTGACCACTTCAGACCAATAGGAAACCAATTAGAGGCCACCCTGGAGGAAGATTCCTCTGGCAAATGGTAGGTAGACCTATGCAATAAGAAAACCCGATCACCAGCATGGGCTCTTTTGCACTCGGAGGGGAAGGGGGGGTGTAAACCCCCATTTAAAATAAACTAATTTTATATATATATATATATATATATATATATATATATATATATATATATATATATATATAACCTAGGTATTGAGGTTACTTTTTTTTTTTTTTTTTTTTATAATTTGGATTAACATTTTAAGACATTTTTAGAGAGATCCTCTTTTCATCACACTCAAGTTGACTTGATTGAGAGATATTGCTCAAAAGCTGGTCTTGATAGTCACTTTTAGTCCAAATAAGAAAGGTATCATCAGTACCAAGGTATAATATATTTGTATTTAAATACAATGGAATTTGAGCACATTTTTATTTGTTCCTTTAAGCAGTTAGTATGCTCTTCAATTCCTTACTTTCTACATAAAGCACCAGTAGTAGAATTCTAATGCCTTGGAAAACAAAGTTTTTTGTGCTGAAAAGCCAGGGAAACATTAATTATTGGGTTGTACCTAAAATAATCCCGCTGTAATCTACACACAGATGAAGGAATCAAAGTGGCCATGCTGCTGATTAACATTAAACCAATGATTTGTATAGGAATCAGCAATGGAGCAAGGCAAAACGGGCAAGGTAAAGGGTGCAGGCAATGCTGTCCATGGGCCATTTCAAACAGCACCGTAGCACAAGACTTACTTGGTATCACATTGACAGTGGCTGACTGTGTGCCAGAGAAAGTTTCTATAGCCGTATCTGTATGCAAAAGGGTGAACAACATGGGCACAGTGATCATGTGTCCGGCAACAGGAGTCAGTCTCTTTATGCTCACCTAAAAAATTGGAGAGAGAGAGAGAAACAAAGAACATGTAAGAGCTAGACAAAGAGAAAAGGGGCTCCCAAGAGCAGAAGTATCCATGTATAAGAATCAGTAATTAATGGCAGATTATAACCATTTGGAACATTTTTTCCTGCTTTAAAAACCTCAAACCGTATTTGATCTTGTCTTTTGTTCAGGATAGCCTGATGCCTATCCCATGCATGCTAAATGCACTCACTCACTGTATTAAAGGGATAGTAATACTTCATTTTAACTTTATTTTATTTTGTAGGCATTAAAAAAACATGAAGAATGATATAAGTCTTATCTCTGAAACCTTTATGGTTTAAGAGATATTCACAAACAAAGTATCCCCCCCTGTTCAACCAGATAAGAAGGGAGATGCCCAGGTAGACTGCAGAGAGGGACAATCTTCAATTAAGATAATGGAAAAAGCTGAAAAACTTGTCAAGGGGGGAAGGGCTTTCATTGTTTTCATACAAAGAAAATTGTCCCCTTCTGTTATCTGTACTGTCATACAACCAGACTCACATCTGAGAAGAGGTGGCTTACACTAGGAAAAAGGGACGGGGAGGGGAACTTTGCTTGTGAATATCTCATAAACCATAAAGGTTTGAGAGATAAGACTTATATCATTCTTCATGTTTTTTAATGCCTACAAAATAAAATAAAGTTAAAACGAAGTGTTACTATCCCTTTAACATCAACACTACTGCTGGTAGACTATTCCACTTATCTACAACCCTCTCAGTGAAGTAGTTTTTTTTTCCACATTACATCTAGACTCTGACATTTCTACTCCTTTAAATGTACAACCTTCCGAATCTCTATGTATTAGAATATTTTTATCATACCCAATCTCTCTCTCCCCCCCCCCTTTTCTCACCTCCAAGATACACATGTTCAGGTAGATCCTTTAGTCTTTCCAATAGTGTAATAATTCCATAGCATAATTGCATTCCTATGTGGGGGAAGCAGCAGAGAACCCACAGTTCCAGTGTTTCAGGTGGGCCTTGGTGTTACAAGAGGCCGACTGATAGGAATGTGCAGAGTGAAAAAACAGTATGAAAGAAGTATGCAGTTGTGGTATTCAGCACATGTTGCAGCTTTCTAGTTAAGTATACGCGGTCACATCTTTGTGCTCTATGATCATACCTGGGAACTCTCTGAATCTACCTCAGAGACTCTGGATTGTGCAGCTGATTATTGGGTCTCTGGGGACAGACACAGATTCTCCGGCGGTGTGGCGTTTCATAAGAAACTCCCTACATCTACTCCTTCCCACTCTGTTCCTCCCATTTCCGGCCTACTTTTGTGATATGTCCATTAAGCCCCACCTAAGTGTAAGCTCTGCTCCTTTTGATGCAAATCACCACAGGAGTTCCCTCCGGGCACTCCAGAAGACAAAGTTTCCAGGTATGTCTATGTCCCTTAGTTGGTATGATATAATGACATCGCAGCACACTAACTATGGGTCACAGAGCAGCACAGGTGATGGGACATAAGTACGATTATCCAGTGGTCGCAGAGGACCTAGCCAGCTAGTTAGGAAATTATGTATTGCTTTAAAAAACCTGCTTCTGTCCTTTCGTCCCTCCTGGATTAACATCTCTGGTGTCCCTAAGCAAGATATGATGTGCCACTAGCCCTATCTATGGTCAGGCCCCCACTCTTCACACTACTCACTATTGACTCGGACAAAAAAAATAATATATATATATATATATATATATATATATATATCCTTAACCTATAATCTACACACAAAAAAGGCTTCAGAGAATGACCATTAACCCTTTAATAACCAGAGGGGTATGCAACACAAGGTGAAGCAATGCTTTGCACACTTCTGTGGTCCTTAAGGGTTAATCATTTTATGGTGATTAAACTACCAGTTCATTACTTATTGTTTTTGTGTTGCCAGTTTACACAATACAAAGACCCATATTTGTCAAACAAAAGCCAAACAATTAAGAGCTATTGTTAACCCTTCTGGGATTAGCTGTGTGGTACACTGGAGATATATCTAGCACTCATGGAGTTAACATAAAAGCAGGACCAAAACATTCATTTCTCTCTTTAGCTTTCTAAAATATGTCACTGACCCAACAGAGAGGTGCAATCTCCAGGAGTTTCTCTCAGCTGAGTGCTAAAGTGTGTGTGTGTGTGCGCGTATCTGTGTTCAAACTAACAGGTTATGTAGATTTTTTTTTTTTTTTTTTTTTTTTTTAATGAGAGCAAAAAGTTACAAGTATGTATCCACATCAAAGGGAATGCCATAACAAAGTGCTCTTAAACAAAAGTTATTTAGATTTTTTTGTGACGTAAATCCTTGTAAAGTGTTGCATAATCTGGTAGTCCATTTCTTACTTTGCAGATCATTCCCTTTGTTCAATGATTACTAAGTAAACACCATTTCAATCTAGTTAACAGTAAGTAACTGTAAACCTACTTTAGCTAAAAACAATGTCTCTCCTAGCAGCCCCACAATTAATTTTATAATAAAATGACCAGATAGCCCTTTAAAATGCAGGGCACTTATGAAAATATAGTTCTGCAGGACTACACAAGAATTACTGCAGCCCTGCAGTTTGTATGTTCATAAGTATCCTACAATTAAAGGGATCTTCTCACCTTACTACTTTATAGTTTTTGGTAGGATACAAAACGCAGCAGCACATACACAAAACATAAAAAAAAAAAAAAAAGTCAACTGGACCAGAGGTGTCAAACAAAAATTCCAATTTAAAAGGATTTTAACCCCTTGTTTTCTAGACAGGTCTCTAAGGCATTGCAGAGCAATGGCTTGGTGACCTCTCTAGCATTCAGTGGAATAAAAGTCCCATTTTATTAAAAGGAAATTTGGCTATTTGTATTTCTCCCCTCCAAAGTATTTGGTTTGCTCCATAATTGTTCCTCTTCTCTTTTGTGAATGTAATCCAAAGAATGGGGGGCGATTATTTCAGCTGTCATTTTTAGATGCATTTCCCTTTAAAACTGCATTTACTACGTATAATAATCTTGCACACTAAGCACGGGATGGTCCAAGACCCTCAGACACTATAACCGGTATGTGGTACAATTCTGGGGCAAGTAATCAAATCAAACTTCCCATTCAGTTAAACGTTTGGGCACAAGAGGGGTATGCAACCTATTGCTTTGCAATGGGCATTTACAGATTTTTTTATTTAAAATGCTGTGGTTCAGATTGTTTTCTCCAGAACTGTACCTTTATAAGTAGATGAATAAAACCCTATATTAACCCATTGAGTTCCAGAGGTGCACAACTACCCTCTGTCTCTCAAAGGGTTAAAACAGCCTTTCCATGAATCACAAAAAGGAGTTAGCATCAGCAATCACAATGCCATCATTTATATGCCTACTCTGTGAAACAGCAGCTGCCAGAAAGCTCATCAGCAACTACATTATTACCCAAGCAGATTTGTTCCCCTCTAACGATACACATTAGGAACAGATTCATCAAAGTGACTGTTTAGGAACTCTGGAGTGACACAATTGCACTTTATGGATCAAGGTAAGAGACCAAATACAGATCAATTTTTTCTGTAATTACAAAAACATTTGGCTTTGCATAAGCCCCAGGATCTCTAATTTAAAGAAAATGTAACTCTTACAGTACCAGAAACTTAAGTAATGACCAACCTTTTCAGTACCAGGCTCCCTGATTTGAGGAGTGTGTAACTCTTTGAGACAGAAGTGATTCTGGAGGAAACCAGCTGCATCACAGTGGGGCAAATCATTCCCATTAATTTGAGGCTTTTAACCCATTTTAGTGCATCAGCATTGAGTGCAAGGGAATGTGTTGCAAGTCCCCTATGACATTCAAAGTGTTAACTTGCCCACAATAATGCAATCTGACAACTTATGCAACAATAATATGGTGATGTGGGCTTTGAGGATGTACTGAAGACCTGGAGCAGTTTTGGGTCAAACCAACTGTAGAAAGGGGGAAAGAAAAATTCACCAATAACTTAAATGGGGCTTTTAACCCCTTGAATGTTAGAGAGAGTTGCACTGAAGATCCCTCTAGAATTTAATGGGTTAAAAGCTCTCCAAACATTTGTCCCCTATGATGCAGTTGGTTTGCCTCAGTACTGCTCTAGTACATCATCCTCACTGATAGAAGTCTGTAAAAGGGGAGTGGGGGTATTGTACCATACCTAGATCTTCATAGGAGCTTGCACTGTGCCCAGCCCCACACCACAGTGTCCCTGGATAGGTGAAGCCCCTCTTGACTCTGTGCACCCGCTCCTCTGCTTCACTCCTGGAGGGGTCTGAATGCTGGAACATCTCACAGACCAGCTTGGCTTCAAGAAACCCTCCATAGCCACTGCGCCCTACATCCTCCTGCTTCTCTGGTCTGCACAGAGACAGAAAATTGCTGACCCCTTTCTCATCCACAGAGCAGGACACCAACTGCCTCTTGTTGTCCCAGGTAGAAGTCACCAACTCCTTGCCATCTGTCACTTGGTACTGAGTGTGCTGACCCTGTGTAGTGAGCATAGTACAGCCTTGTCCACCCAACCTATTCTCTTCCCAAGGGTGCCCCAGCACCACACACAAAACACTGCTAATCAACAAGGCTGGGATGTCCCACATGCCTCTGGCCTGTTCAGCACCACAGCTAGGAGACAGCAGCCAGCACTTGCAGTCAGCTGCCTTTATAAGGGGGACAGCAAGGTGGTCTGATACAGACTCAAATGCCTTTGGTAGGAGGGACTTAGTTCCTTTAACTTGTAAGTGATCTTCTCACACACAACTCCATAATGAAGTTCTCAATTACCCCTAGTTCAATAGTGTTGTCTCTCCCCACACCCACTCCCCCACCCCTAGCTAGGTCCTGTGAAAAGGATCAAGTCAGTAATCCATACAGACTATACAAGGGGACAGACAGCATCCCTGTAACCAATATAGGTTTTACACTTATCATTTATTTCTATAAATGTATCTAAAATCTCAGAATTATAGATTTTTCTCCATCATCCTGCCTGAACCCTCTGAGTGCCAGAAAGATGGGCTGTGTAAAAAAATATGTTGCACACCCCATTAAGCACTCAAAGGGGTTACTTATTGACCATTATAAATAGGAATGAGATTACCCTTGCACTGCCAGAGCTGTTTGCAGTTTATTGGCAATGACTAAGGATACCTAGGATACAGCTCATTAACCCTTTCAGTTCCAGAGGGGTACACAACGCATTGCTTTGCAATGGGTTGCATACCCCTCTGGCACTGAAAGGGTCAAGTGTTCTCTGCTGTGGTATTGGTGACTTTAACCCAGTAGTCCCCTGCTTGTACATAAAAGAGTTAATTTCATGACAACCTCTGATTAACTCACATGAACTCAGGCATGGAAATCCTCTGAGGATCCCCTGTGGAGAGCGATGGGAACCACTACTTTAACCCCTTGAGTGTTAGCAAGGTCTCCTATGCGTTGCAATGTATTGGAGACTACTCTAGCATTTAACCTTTTGAGTGCCAGAGGTAGGCTGACCAGACCTCACCTTTAAAGGGATAGTAATACTTAAAATGTAAAAATATATATGTTGTAGGGTTTATCCCCCTGAGTAAAACAAGAGTACTCCCACTGCTGAAAGGTGTTTCATTCAAAAGTTATTAATTTTCAAAGATGAATTTTTTTGGTGCAATATCACAGTGGCCTGAAATTGTACTGTGGCGCTGTTGCTACACCATCCTATGGAGATTTATGGTCCCAGGACCAGAGCTGTCCATAGGATCGTGTAGCAACAACACCACTGTACAATTTAAGGCCACTGTGATATTGCACCTAACAAATTCAACTTTTAACTGTAATAACTTTTGAATAGAACACCTTTCAGCAGTGAGAGTAACCTTGTTTTACTCAGGGGGATAAACCCTACAACATATTTTTTTTTTTACATTTTAAGTATTACTATCCCTTTAACCGGGGACGCATAGGGATAATGCACACTGCAGGACTGCTTTGATTTCAGTGGAGTACTGAAAATACCCATTTTTCAGTGCTTCACTGAAATCAAAGCGGTCCTGCAGTGTGCATTTTTCCTATGCATCCCTGGTTAAAGGTGAGATCTGGTCAGCCGAATGCATATGCAACAGACCTCATGCCTTTGAAGAGTTAAATGAATGTCAATGTTAAAAAAATAAGTTGCTACCATATGTAAGAGTGCACTGAAGTATTTAGATGTGTATAAAGGTGTTATTGCCTTGCTAGACATTTTATAAAACAGGGTCTGCCAACAGTTCTTGTTTTCAGGATATCCCTAAATTAGCACAGGTGGATTAATTAACGTAGCAGACAATAATAATTAGTCCACCTGAGCACCAGCTGGGGCATCCTACAAACATGCACTGAGGACAAGGGTTGGCTACCCCTGATACAGAATATGCTGTATGGCAGCAGGATGGGGGAAGCAGGTTTCCTTGCACTCATCACTTTCGCCTATAACTTACATAGGAAGTCATCCGCCTTCAGGTCCTCCAACCATGCATGTTTTCAGGATCTCACCCTAGCACAGGGATTAATCACTAACAGTTATTCTGCCAGGTCTACCTCTGATGGTTATATCAGTGCTCATGTGAGATGATCCAGAAAGTCTGATGATGCTATGCTTGATCACCTACCCCTGTAGTGGAGTGTGCTAACGAGGATACAGGGCCATATGTTCCAAAGAAAATTGGAGGAGTTCTGGAGCAAACCATTTGCACCATAGAGGGAAAACTAAATATTCCAAACATTCCTATTGATTTTAATGGAGATTTAACCCCTTGAGTGCTAGAGAGGACGGCAAAGCAATGCATTGGAGACCTTTCTAGCATTCAGGTTGCTAAAATCTCCATTTTAGCCAATGGCAATTTTTTAGTGCAAATGGTTTACTCCAGAGATCATATGGCCCTTAGTAGTAGTGCATGTAAAAACTGTATGCCCCAGCTGGTTTAAAAACAGCATGTGAATTATTGCTAGGGCTTCAACATCGTTATTAGAGTTTCTGCATCATCCCATTAACCCTTTGAGTGCCAGGGGGTATCCAAAGCATTGCTTTGGATGCCCTTCTGGCACTCAAAGGGTTAAAGCTGAACAAACATAAGAAGTGCAGTCTACAGTGATTATTACTGGGCTATAATGATTCCCGTGCATCTATGCAGTAAGCATTTTTGATGTGGGCATGGTTTTAAAGGAACAGTAAAACATATTGATGAAAATGGATGATATACTTTTAACTATTATGTACTTCCAGTTAGTATCTATAAAAATTATTTTGTTAGATCCTTAAAATATAATCCTAAACTTTTTTCTTTTAATGCATTAGGAGACAGTCTTATTCAGACACTGTTTGGTTAATTATGTTTGCACTGGTTGTTATGAGAGATAAGAGCTAAAGTAATTATTTTGAGATTAGTATACCACCTGCATAAAAAAAGCTGGTACCTTCTCACAGGCCATTTACAGACAAAATAATGCTATCACTTCTTAGACACCTATTAACCAGTTGAGTGCCAGGAGGGTATACAATGCATTTCTTACCCCTCTGGCAATGAAAGGGTTAATATTGATATGCTAATGATAGCCAGGGAGTCCTGCAAAAGAAAATAATGGAAGCTCTAACAGAGAATATGTAAGACTAGATCATATGGGGTTAAACTCCCTGGCTGCTACAGAAGTCTCCAGTGCACTGCAAATAGTAGAACATGAAATTTTACCTACCAGGTGAGTGTCTTAGGACACGTTTCAGGTTTTATAGCAAGAATTCACTTACCTATCACCAGGGCCACTAACACACCAGGATTTAGTGATTTATCTGCTTCAGTTAATAAGAGGCTCAGTAATGTTTCTCTCACCTCTTCTCATTACAGAAAATCCTTAAAGGGGACTATAGCTATTATCTATCTAAGACAGTGATGTTGTGTTGAGATCTATCTAAGGCAGGGGTGGTAGATTAAAGTGACTGAGCCACTGATTGATTCTCCTGTACTTAAGCAGGGATCTCCTGAACACATGCCCTGTTGACTAGGCTGTCTAGACCTTCTCTTTAATTGGGGACACATATAAAACATAAATACTGCAGGGCTGCTTTGATTTCAGTGCAGTCCTGAGATTTGCATATTTCCTATATGTTCCCGGTTAGCTTTTGAGTACGATTAGCTACTCCTAATCTAAAGTAACCAGGTCTTCATTTTAATGTAGAACACAAGAGAATGTCATTCTGCAGGGATATACAGGACCCAATACAGTTTTCATAAGTGCCCTGCATTAAGATGCAGATGGAGTCACATTTAATGGCAACTATAATCAATTCTCTGTGGATTATTCTCTAAAATGGATCTTTAATGAAGGCAGAACTTAATCCTTTTTACTGGACTCCCAAAACTCCTCCCAGTAAAGGCTTAAAGGGATAGTAATGTTTCACAAAAACAGCAGCTCCAATTAATCTTCATAGTATCTGGGCCACAGAGAGCGTTATTTCAATACTGTCAGAGTTGTAGTTCAAGCATAATTGAATGATAAAGTATTCCCCTCCTGCCCCTTTTACCTAGTGTAAGCCACCTCACCTCAGATGTGGAATCTGATCCTGGGACCAGACAGCTCACAGCAAGGGACAATCGTCTTACTGTGAGAACAATGAAAGCCCTGCCCCCCCCTTGACAGGTTTATCAGGTTTTTCCGTTATGTTAATTGAACATTAGGGTGACCAGACCTCATTTTTAACCGGGGACACATATGAAAAATGCTTACTGCAGGGCTGCTTTGATTTCAGTGCAGTCTTGAGATATGCCTATTTCCTATGTGTCCCCGGGTTAAAGGTGAGGTATGGTCAGCCTATTGAAGATTGTCCCTCTTTGCGATCCACCTGGACACCACCTTTCTGTTCTGAGATGAGCAGTTTTACAACAGTAAAAGAGGTGGGAGGGGGATACTTTATCATTCAGTTACTCTTAAACTACAACTCTGACAGTATTAAAATAACACTCTCTGTGGCCCAAATTCTATGAAGATTAATTTGAGCTGCTTTTATTGTGAAACATTACTATCCCTTTAATAAGAGGATGTCTGTGGAGAATTTAGAGTTATGGAGTCTTGCGTCTATGATACTGATATCCAAAACCAGGGTCAGATTTCTCAATAGGCAGAATAGGCAACTTCCTAGGGCTTCAAATTTCCAAGGGTGCCTCAGCTGTGCTGGCCACACCGACATTCTGAATTGTGGGTGTGACCAGAGCAATCTATAGTTCTTATACCAGTTGTATACCCTTTTACAGGCTTTTATTTAATGTATAGGCTTCTAGAGAGATCTCCAATGCATTGCAAAGTATTTGAGATCTCTCTAGAAACCAAGGGGTTAAAGCTTTTTCATTATTGCTTGTTATAGGCCAAGGGTATTTTCTGTGCCAGGAAACAGTCGATGGGACTGAGGGGCGGGGTCCAGTAAGGAGTAGGTTTTATCATTCAATTACTCTTGAACTACAACTCTGACAGAATTGAAATAGCACTCTCCAAGGCTCAAATACTATGAAGATTAATAAGAGCTGTTTTTATTATGAAACATTACTATCCCTTTAAACGGATATGTGGTCACTTTACTACCAACAGGCTAGAATTTAAGGCAGAAGCAGCCAACCATAGGACTCAAGAGTTTGTAGAAGTGCATGTTTTCGTCCCTGAATGAGCCCAGGTATATTAATTACTGATCCACTACTTATTTCACATGCGCTCCAGCTGGGATAGCCTAAAAATGTGCACTGCTGGTAGCTCTTGAGGACCAGGCCTGGCTACCTCTGATTTAAGTATTTTCCTGCTTGAGCATTGGTCAAAATGAGTCACTGATTCATTCACCTGTAAACAGTCCTTAAAGGGGAACTACCACCCCGCAATAACTTTACCTTAAATCAGTCTTCATCTGGCGACTAGCTGCTTAGTAGCACTAGTCGCCAGAAATATTACCCGGTTCAAAAGATTTTTGCCTTTTTCTGACGGTCACAGGAGCAGGAAGCACGGACATCTCGTCACAGTGACGTCCGTGCGCCTGCGCTGTCAGTCCCTTTTGAGCCAGAGCTGTCCATAGGATGGTGTAGCAACAGCGTCACTGTACAATTTCAGGCCACTGTGATATTGCACCTAAAAATTAAACTTTGAAAATTAATAACTTTTGAATGAAAAACCTTTCAGCAGTGGGAGTACTCTTGTTTTGCTCAGGGGGATAAATCCTACAACATGTTTTTTTTTTACATTTTAAGTATTACTATCCTTTTAAATTGGAACTGTCACTGATATGTGCCCCCCAATTAATTTTTACTATAGCAGTAAGCATTCCAATACTTTTATAATCATTATTAAGTGCCAGCATTATTTAGAAATGTAAATTCTTAGGAGACTCACATCCAGATGACAACACAGACATCTTGCTGAAGAGTGACCTGTGCACCTGAGCTGTCTGTCCCTCTCTCCTCACTGATTGGCAAGTAATCTAAGGGGAGTTGCATTGTACCGCATGGCACAGACAGAGAAGGACAGCGCAAGCACAGTACCTGCTAGAGATGTCTCCAATGCAATCCTTTGCAATGAACTGGAGAAACCACATGTCTAGCAACCAAGGGGTTAATATATTTATTCCTATAGGTAAAGTTGCCCTTTAAATGCTAATCTGTTATGGAAAACCTGCTTGTGAGTTACAATTTTATATATTTCAGTAATCTGAGGAGTATTTTGGAGGTGGGTCAGTATTTTTATATTTAATAATTAAATGTACTTTCATTTGTAGCTACTTACATTAGGAACCCATTTGGCAGAAATGCAGTTAATCTGGTATTCCTCAGTTTAGTTGTACAGTTTGTGCTTCTGCTTCCACGGAGACCATTATTTGATGTTGGAATGTAACTCTATATGCTTCTTCTGCACAGTAGGGAGTTTCATTAGTGAGATGTCCTAATAAATGGCACAAAATAATACATTCCATAACTTTCTGAAAGAAAAATGTACAAATCATTAAGCATTTTGCAAGCTAAACACCTATAACCCTTTGAGTGCCAGTGAGGTATGCAATGTGTTTCTCTGCAATGTGCTGTGTACCCCTTTGGGACTCAAAGGGTTAAAGGCAAAGTATAATTAAGAGGTAACCTTGGCTTAAAGTGGACCTGTCCTTCAAAAATTTTAATTTTAACAAAAATGAGTCAAGCCATTTGTTTGTAATATCCATAGATTGCAGAGAGGGACAATCTTCAATTAAGATAAGCGAAAAAGCTGAAAAACCTGTCAAGGGGGACAGGGTTTTCATTGTTCTCACAGTACAATATTGACCCTTGATGTGAGCTGTCTGGTCTATGGACTGGATTCCACATCTGAGGAGTGGGAGCTTAAACTAGGTAAAAGGGGCTGAAGGAGGATACTTTATCATTCAATTACTCTTGAACTACAAAGCTCACAGTAAAGAAATAACACTCTCTATGGCTCAAATACTATGAAGATTAATTGGAGCTGCAGTTTTTGTGAAACATTACCACCAACAAAGTTTAAAGAGATAGTATACTCTAGCACTTTATACTAATTAGTTTATGTGCTGTCCCAATATTATAATATGTGCTGTGCAATATTTCCAACACTGTGGCATTTCTAATATTAAAGAGAGTGGAAGGTTTGGCCTTAAACAGAACTAATGAGCATAGAGTGGAGTGAATTAGCATAAAGTGCCACACCGTGCCATTAAAGTAGAAAGTGTAATTTCACCAAAACTATTTATCGCACACGTGCACACACACACACACACAAATGTAGGTACAACATATAGGCATATTTAGATTATCTACAAAACAAATTAAACTTGTCATACCATGATAGGTCCGCTTAAGTTTCATGTACTAAAACCAAACATTACTAAAAATTCTTGGGAGTATAATCCACACATCCATAAAAAATGTACACTTCCCATGGATGTATAGACTGCTATGTGTGACACTCTGACCCTCCCCCATTCACTCATGAAAGCGCTTTATGAGTAATACATGCAGACTAAGGCTATACCACTATTGAGGTAAACAAACAAATCTGAGATAACTCTGAAAAGAAAAGAAAATTCTGCTTTCAGAATGATTTATTTTTTTTTTTAAAGGTTTTTTCCATTATTTTATTTTTATTTATTTATTTTATATTATCCAGTCTGGCCTATTAAAGGAACAGTAATGTCCTAGCATTTTTTTTCTAGTTTTGTAGAGGTTAAAATAATAAACTACGTGCTACAAATCCAACCACTATGGTTTGAGAGATATAGGGATTCAAAGTTCCCCCTCCCTCCCCTTCTCCTGATGTCAGCTGTAAAACTGACAGGTGGAGATTCAAGTTGTACGACTCGAGGAGGCTCTTCAGCAGAGACGAAATCACGTTATTTCAAAAGAATTACTTGATTTGAACGGTCTACAAAGTATGCTTGCAAACCCGGCACACTTTGTAGACCTTTCCAATGAAGTAATTCTTTTGAAATAACGTGATTTCGGCTCTGCTACAGAGCCGCTGGCTGGTCCCCGGACTGGGATCTCCTGCTGTCAAGCTAGACGCCGATGTCAGGAGAAGAGAAGGGAGGGGGAACTTTCAATGCAAATATCTCTCAAACTATAGAGGATTAAGAGAGAGGATTTGTGGCATATAGTTTATTATTTTAACCTCTACAAAACTAGAATATTTTTTTTTGGGACATTAGTGTCCTTTTAATCACTTATGGCTCCATACACATTCCTGGGCAAAGCAAGTTTATTCTAATGTTAAAACTTTTGTACCAAAGAAATCATTTTGAAAAGGTCAGACTATGAGCAAGTCATTGCTTTGCAATGTGTTACAAAAGGGAGTAAAGCATTGCTTTGTAATATGTTACCTCTTTGTAATGTTTGCTCTTTACACTCACAGGAGCAATGGTGGGGAGCAATGGTGTTTTTACACAGTAGGCCCAAACATTGTTTTTCTGCCCATTTTAACTTCCATGCCATTTACATGTGGCTATTCAGGAAGGTAAAAAGGTGTAATTTGGGAGCAAATCTTCTGCAAGCTAGGGAAGAAATATAAAAATCCCATTGATTTAAATGGGGCTTATAAATACTCCATATAAATCAATGTCATTTTTGAGAATGTTTTTGTCTCCTGTGGTGCAGTTGTTGCACCCCTTTAGATTCTGAATAAAGCCATAAGAAAAGCCTTTCAAGATCATTTTGGGGGGGATTTCTTTGGAATATATGCTGGGTGCATAATCAGTTGCATATTTGTACTAAAATTATGTATGCTGAAAATACCTATTATTGTGGGGTATTCCACTTAATTTTTTCTGTACTGATATACAAATACATTTCATTTTTTAGAAAAGGAGACTTTGTTGTGGCCATTGGTACAGTTAGCAGCACGGCTTAGTAAATATCAGCATGTACTCATGTTGACATTTACATATGTTTTAATTATGTACTTAGACGGTAAGAAAAAGTAGCAAGTGTATTTTTTTAACGTTTTGTCTAATTTTATAAATATATTTCATATACATTGACCTTTTCCAAAAGTTAAGATGGTGATGGACAATGAAAGCCCAATAAGGTTTTGTTAAAATTGTAATAATTCTTTCCAAAGTCACTATTACTTATTTTCATAAAATGTAAAGTGGACCAGTCACCCTAAGGCAAGTTTAGTTTATTTTAAAGATAATGATGTCACATAGCTTACAGATGAAATAGGCCTACACTTGTGATACTACAGAGCTTACAATTGAAAATGAGCTACATTAGTGATACCACAGATCTTACAGTTTAAATAATGGAACACTAATGATGCCATAGAGCTTAGAAAGCAAATGTTTTATGCTACTAGTGTGGATTGTATATGGATTGTAGCTGTTGTATCACTTGTGTAGCTTCATTTCAGTTGTAAGCTCTGTGATATCACTAGTGTAGCTGCATTTACATTATCAAGTGGGAGACTGAGTGAGGTAGTAGCCCACTGACCCAGTTGCCACCTTCTACTCAGGCCAGCCCTCCTCTGGTTAATACAATATATAGGCAGTTTTTACTTCTAAGCTGATCTTTAGGTGATTGGTCCACTTGAACTTTATGCATGTATTACTAGTTAGTACTAGAACTGCATATACGTTGGTTTTGGGGCATACTTATCCATACACAACTGAAACTATTCTGGGGAGCAATTACAAAATGAGTGTAAAAATAAAAAACACTTTTGCTCTCAGTAGGACTTTCTCTTGATAAATATGACACATTTATTTAGCCCTTGGGGTTTTCCATTTTTGCATAGATAAATATCTCTCTCTTTGTAATACTAGAGCAAATTTACTACTAGTACTAATTTTATACATCTCCCCCTAAGTGTAATAGAGATATGGGTAAAATACTAGCTGTGATTTTCTGAACCTGGCCACCTGACTGATTTAATTAAACCCTCTGGTCTTGCTGGCTTCTGTGCATTCACTGTAATTACAGTGGAGCTGCTGCTCAGCGATCACTTCTGGCTTTCTCTGTAATACCTTGTATCTGTTTGGTGAACAAAACCCATTACATAATACAATGCAGGGAGCAATACATGATTAGGTTATCTGCTCAACAAAATGGTTATTTAATCTCATCTTATTCGCTATATTTATACAATATATATGTACAGATCGGTACCCTCATGTAGAGGGAAGAAGCACCAGATTCAGAGGTAGAATTGTGACACAATGGGAACACACATGGGTCTTCAGCAGTAATAGTTTATTCACAAAATAGTGTGTATATATATGTCTAGTGGTTGGTACTCGAATCATCCACTGCTACTTGCCTGGGTGCATCACAAATAATCATAAGATGCAGGTAAGTGGCAAGCACTCACAG